>OY856413.1:389249878-389849878 GCA_963693085.1 Alisma plantago-aquatica
ATTCATGCTTCGTATACTGGAGGAAGAAGAAGATAAGAGTAAAGTAACCTCATATTAACCTTGCTCCAGGCTTTGACCAAGGTGAAAGATAGAGAATGAAGAAGGAGATGTTGATTTGGACTCATTGATGATTTTACGTGTAGATCTATTGTTGTTCCACAGTATATGTGTTCTTCCCTGAAATCTCCCTAGGAATCACCTTTTCGTGTGCCTTTTTATGATTTAGGGCTTTGGTTGTATAGAAAACTAAAATATAAATCCAATAAAATAAATTTTATTAAATTTCTAAAAAGTACATTAATAAGTTGTGGCTATTTTTGTGATTGACTATTTTAAACAATAGTATAGTACATTTCCATCGACTTGCATCATCAGTAGGTGGATTGATGGTTTCGACCATCCATAATTGATCGATCAGTTGACACCATCTATAGGTGGACTATCGATTTCCATTATAGGTAGGCAGATCTTCAATTTGCACCATCTATAGATGGATCGTCAGTTTTCATCATCAATAAATGATATATCGCTTTGCACCATCTGTAGACAGATCATCAATTTCTACCATCTGTAGGTGATCCGTCGATTTGCACCATTGGTAGGCGGAATATCAGTTTTTCAACCAATATAATTTTATGTGATCACTAAAAATATCATAACTCTCTCATTTTAACTCTGATTTGATTCAGCCTTTCTGTACTGGATTCATAATAAAATTATGTATAATTATAAAGTAGAATTTGAGGCGGTTCTTAATTAATATTTTTTAATAATAAGTTCCTTAAATGTCTATAATACTCTTCCCAATATATGTGTGGGATATTACTATATCAACTAAGGTTTGAATCTCAATGTATGCTCAAATCATGATTTTCAATTTATCAAAGAATAAGTTTACACTGAATAGAACATAAATAAACCAATTAATAATGAAAAGCATTAAAAAATGAGTAAGTATTACCAGAATTATCTTAAACCCTCAAATTAATAGTAAAACAAAGTATGAGTTTTAACAATAGAACCATCAGAGGGTGTGTTACAACCCTAGCATGCCATGCCCAAATGATGATAGTCCAAATTTCATATATATTGTGTGTGGGGTTCAACGTGTCACTTAGGATAATGTAATTCTCTACTTATTTACGTAAAAATATAAATATAGATGATCATTTTGTTTTGGGAGATTTTTTTTGTTTGGCTTCCAATTTTCAAGGAGGATGAGAGAGACTAAATTACTCACTCTTGAGATTAGAAGAAGGATAGGAGGACAAATATCATCTCAGAGGAGGAGATCCTTCTTCTCCACCTCCATTGTAGAAATTTCTTTTCTAATATATTTTTTGCCATTTTTATTTCTTTTCTTCCTTTTATTTCTTCTCTTTATATGCATGTCCTTTATTTGCATGATCAAAATATTTGAGTATAATTTTAACATGTATTGGGGGTAAAACTCTTTGTGCTTGGTGTTAGTTGTATGCCCTGAGAGAAATCATCCAACAATTGTAATGGGATACTTTTTAAAAAATATTTGATTATTTATAAAAGAAAATTTCATTTATTATGTTTGTTTTAATATTGATATAAAAATTCAATGTAATATTGTCCTAACAACGTTTTAACACGAAATTGTAGGATTTAGGTTTAGAACCCTAAACATGAGATTATATGTACATTTGGAGTATTCATTCTTGTCATTCCCCTAGTCAAAATATCAAAGTGGATATTATAGGATGACACTAATACATAATACTAGTGTGTGTTGACTAATTACTATGTCTTATAAGTAATGATATTGGATATCAAGGCGTAAAAATAGGTACTTGTTAAATATAAGTTGTATTGGATGGACCCACCTCTAGAATGACACATGGAATCCATATCATGGAATTTAGAGTCATATTTCAATGTTAAAGTGGTGTTCATGATCATTACACATGAATTCATTATAACTATCACATGTTGTTATGTGTACCTTAAGACTATCCAACATGACTCTAAATAAGGTTTACATACATGTAGTTATTGGATGCATTCTAACACTTGTGGATTATTGTTAGTGACATAGATTGAATTTTCCTTCCTTTTGGATTAATATTCATGGACACTTTATGAGTGAGACTATAAAATACATGACCATGCTCATGTGATTCAATATATATATTGATCTCATTGAATTTCAGTAGTATACTCTAGTTCAAGCACCATAAATACAAATAATGTTAACATTCATCACTTAAAGGTTGAAGTTTCCCTACAACTTATTCCAATTAATTAGATAGCAATGAAGTATTTCTAAATACCACCCATTGATTGTAAGCCCTTTAGCATAACTAGCAGCCCTAATGTGGAATCTACGGGATGACATGCATAAGGATTTTCATGGGAAAATAAGCATGTAGTAAAACTCATAATTAGAATTGTAATAAAATATGAAAATGTTGAATAATGATCCAAACAGTTGGCTAAATAAGCCATTAAATTGAGTCAATGGTTGGTGAATCAAGAGGACAATTGATTGTCAATCGATTGATGTATTAACCTTTTTGAAAAGTAACCAGCCAATGGACTTAATAAGTCAATCAATTGAGGGAATATTTGAAAGATCAAAATAGGGAACTTAATTAACTCTGAATCCAGTTGATCAAAGAACTAAAAATTGAAAAGATTCCAAGATAGTTGGCCCAATTGGATGGTGTATAGTATGATGGTTCCTATTTTTAGTCTGATTGTGGACTTAAACTTAGGAAAGGATTTGGGTTTTACTAAAACCTTAGACGTGACTCCCCTATATTAAGGATTCGACTTTTATGTGATGCAACACATCAATTAATAAATCCCAAGGACAACACTCCATGATATGAGGAGGAAAGGAGAGAGAAATGCTAGGACATGGATAGGTATGATCCACTTCTTCTTGGAGGATAAGGTGGTCCGCCAAGAGTTTCCTTCATCTGGATAGACGATGTAGACATCAAGGTATGTGTGTGAAGGCTTGGAATATGAGTTATACTATCAAGAAGGATGATTTCTCTCTCTATTGTGGCTGTAAGGACAAGCATGTAGATGCACTACTTTGACTTTGGATACAGATCCATAAGCATAAGATTGAGATAGAATTTTATGTGTCTTGTTGTTGGAAAGAAAGAGCATGCTAATGTATAATCTATATCCTTCTTTGTCTTATTATGACAATGTTATGGCAATGACATATTCATGGCTAAGAGTTTTGTTTAGAAATTTTTATTATTATGCCATTTCCCTTTCGCAAAAATGCTACACTTAATGCATATCAAAATTGGTGACTTGTATTATGAACAAATTTCTCTATAATTAAAATGTTCTTATTGATTCTTCTATTTGCAACAATTGTATGCATGAGAATCTTGGTATGGATTTTTATGGCCATTTAATTTTTTTTTTGGAGAATGCTCATTTTTAGGATGCATATAGGAGTGTTAAATGCCTTTGAATGGATATGAATGAGAAATAATATTGCAAAACCTACTTCAGCTTATGTTTATTTTGTGATCTACTTTATTTGGAGGGATTTAGGGAATGCTTCCTAATCGGGTAGGTTATTAGTTGAGAAACTTTATCCTAAAATTTGAAGATATGATGAGAATAGGGTTTGATGGGAATGAAGTGTTTATAATATGTAATACACTTGTAATTGTTTCTAGGCATTGCTTCTTTGCTTGACTTTCTAAATAGAAGAGAGTTTATTCATCAGTTGAAGAAGTAAACACATATCACTTTCTAATATCTAAATAGTTACTTAATAATATTTATTATAAAATAGAATACATTGATTCCTTATAAAGACAACCTTTTATCTATACCACACTATGATCCATGCTATTGTGGGTGACTCGTGTTGCAACAAGTTCTTATTAAATTGTATGCATGTGTATGTTGCATCAGTGTATATATGTATGAGTCTATCTTGTGAAGCCATATTGATCAAGAAAGTGATACATGTTTATCTTCTTGCTTTCTATTGTTCGATCTCTTTGATAAAATATTTTGTGTATATATATATATCAATTAATATGATTCTAATATGTTAAAAATTTGTGTTGTGTATGGCTATTTTTAGAATATTTACTATATTTAGATACTCTCTATGACACATTGACTCATGACACAATTTTTACTACATGTGTGATATTTCAATAGTGATTTGTTCTTCCCAATTAGCCACTCTTTATGTTCTCCTTTTTCTCTTCACTCTAGAGAATACATATTTTCTCATCCTTTCCCATTTAACATTATCAAAGTAGGATTTGGGTTGATGCCACCATAGTGACATCTTCCATCATTAAGGTAGATTAAATGGTTTGTTAAGTCAACTAAGATTAAATCCTTAGTTAGATGTGTCCACACAAATTTCTGCATCAATTAGAAAGGAAAATGTCTATGTTGATTATGCTAAATTTTTACTGTTGTTGTATACATTTATTTTTTTATATTTGAAACATGTACAAGTGAGTCTTCATGAGGTTTTCAAATTGTGCACTTCTGGTTATATACATTAAAGAAAGTGTTGCTCATTTTTAATAGAGGTATCCTAACAAGTTCAAATACAGTTTAGGCTTACTCAAGGAAACATGTCCCTTGATGATTATGAGGCTAACAAGTTGATGGAAGTATTTGTTAAAGAATTAAAAGTAATTTGATAATTCACCTAGTTGGTGATTGTTGAACTTGGCTAAAATTCAAGTGAGATTTATATTAAGTAACAGTTGCAACACCCAAACTCCTTAAATAAAAATAAGTTCAAACATAATATGCTATGATGGTTCCCAAATCTTAATCAAAGACCACTACTATGATGCTTGGAGCGCAACGATGTAGAATGAAGTACTTGAATTTTGGGCAAGATTTTTCATCATATGTTGGGTTATACAAGGGGGGGAAATCACTCATCATATGGTGGATTGTAACTGTTACACCCCGATCTCACAATTACCACTAATCATGAGATTAGGGCATAAATTGAGGATTTAACGTAATACAAAGATCACCCTTAACTTTTTCTTCTTTTTCAAACTCTTTGTTTTCTCGCATTGAACCACATAAACTAACTTTACAAGGGAATCTAAACATTAATTTCTCTAATCTGATTTCAACAATAAAATTGCATGTATGAACATTCATTATGTTTCTCATACTTTTAAGCACATAAGACTTTCTGATTCGCATATTTTGCTAAAAGAGGAATAATGTTATACATCATCATTTACAACTCTCTCTTATTTCTTTACAATGACCTAGAGTGACAAGGACTGACTGAACTTAACTATACTCAGACTTAACTCTTGTGGCAGATCTACTCTGATGCAATGATAACTTCAATCCCCACATATTCCCTAAAACTTTTGAGTAGAGGGGTGAGCCTACTCACTCAGTGAATGAGTAAAACAATAATGCAGCCTAAAGTATTGAATCAAACATTTATCATTCTTGGATAATTGAAATAAAATAAGATAGTAATTTTAAATTTAAAAGATGAGATATTCAAAAACTTACTAATAACATTGAAGCCTACATCATTAGAAATAAACAAGTATGGAAATATAATCATCACTACATTCAATATTACATTTTAAGAACCACTACTGCGAAACTAAAATCAAATCTTTCTTAACTCTTCTTACTTATAAGAAGCTCTTTAAACTTATATTATCATATTTTAGTGTATGCCATGATCATATGTAGTGTACTCTACATATGAAGAATCGTAACAAAATACGATCTCACCGTACAAGACTTATCTGACACACCCGGGATGCTAAGCCTCACTACATCACTGTTCTGCAACTGGAAAATAGCTCTCTGGCCTCGGAACACCTATGGGCTGTAAAATTGGACTCCTCCTCTAACCTGAGTACACAGGCAGAGAGTCAAGCCACCTATTGGCTTTTCTGTACTCTAGTGCCACCAGGATCTCTGGTTGATGTTGGACACTACATACTATATTTTTAAGGAGACTTCCACTAGGGCTTCATCCCTCGTACCACCTATTAGTACGATCCGACCCCCGTATACTGGACACTACCAGGGCTAGGTCGTTTCATCCCTATGGCACAGATCTCTCATAGGGAATCTACGGTGTTCAGGGCTACTGGGTCTATTATTACTGTAACTTTGATATATCTTTCTCTTAGACTGATCTATTTTAACTCTGTATATTAATGACTACTCAGACTATTGAATTGAAATCACTGATGATACTGAACTGAATGCTTAACATATTGTTTACCCCTTTATTAGGGTTTCTCCTTACTCATGCACATATAGCACTTCTCATGTATTCAAACATATATCATGTCTAATAATATAAATATTCTCATTCAACATTTATCACATTTATGCATGTCATCGATAACATACCTATCTAAGGCATGTCATATCTCTCCACTTGCAATAGCATAACAACATATGCATTTCATGAGAAGTATTTGAGTTAGAAAAGCCAAATCTCATAAACAAAGAATATATGCATATAAGATAATATTCAAATAAAATCCCACAATATCACATGAATCATTTCAATCAGCCATTTACTACTAAATTAGATATGTATACTTGTAAAAGCATACTAGATTGGGTTTCCATCCTTGATTACCTGCTATTTACAATATATGTATTGTGAAAATCAGAAACTCTATTTGTCCATATATCAAATCAAAGAGATCAAACATGTAGAATTATATGCACTAGGAACATAAGTAAGATCATATAAGCATAAATCCAAATTTCAGCTATAATGTTGTTCAAGCACTCGAATAACTTGAAAATTCAGATCTTCAGAAGATTCTCAATAAACTTCTTAATTATGTAGTATTCAAGATACATGGATATTTATATCCATGTCATCATATAAACGTTTTCAAATCATAGTTGGAGCATGAATTGAAGTATTCTATAAACTAAATTCAAGAACAATTCTTTTCATTTATTGTCATCTAGGGAGAAATTGAGAATATAAATTAAAACCATCTAATTGAGTAAAATTGACTGAAATATTCTCTTACCCACTCACCCTAAGTTGTAAAACAGCTTAAAAATGTATCCATATCTGAAAATCTCGAATCCATATCAAAACCCTAGCAATCGCCACTTTCTTCTTCCTTTCAACTCAGAAACTCTAGAATTGAAGATTAGGAGAGAAAGAGTGAGAAAAGGACTTGATTTGGTATGATTTTGAATCCAATAAGGGGAGGGACAGAATCTTAACATCTAAGAAAAGATTCACCATGAAACTATATCCAAAGAAGCTAAACTTACATGATTTTATCATTCCTCGGACCGCAAAACCCTAGGTCAGCATCTCCATCACTTTCTCCTCTCAAACCCTAACTCTCCCTCTCTCTCTAGGATTTCTTTTCTCTGGATTGAATCACAAATTATGAGAGCTCCTTGTGTGTTAGGTTTTCCATATAGAGCAATTGAGCTGTTTGGGTCAATTGCACATTGACCCCTCACTATACTTTCTCTTATTTTAGCTGAATTTTCTATCATAAAAATATTATTGTAGTTCGTCTACTGATAAGGCCTAAATGCATCAAAAAATTATGAAAATTTTACATGTTGTTTATGATTGAGTTTTAGATCTCTAGTTAAAATGTCAAATCATTTGGAGTTACCAATAAATAATTAAAAATAAAACACTATACTACTGAAAAGCACTCTGTTGGCATTTTGGTCGAAGTATAGTTCGACCGAGAACCACATTCAAAGAACACTCAATTATTCTGAAATTTTTCTCAAATATACAGGATTGAGTTATCCATATCATATCCAAAATTCAATTAAATACAAAATTTTAGAAAATATGAAAAATCATTTACCACACTGCTATCCTGATCAAATTCCATATTCATGTACTATCAAGACCCTAATTTTTGCCAATTAGGGTTTACATTTTCTCAAACCCTAATTCTTAAAACTAAAATCATAATTAGAGTTTCTTCTTAGGTTTGAAACATCACAATTGATCTACTATCATTGATCAAGTCTAAATGATGTTCAATCTAATCAAGCATGTAATCATTCAGGTAAACCCTAGTGAGGTGGAGATCAAACAAATGATATTTGAAGGGGATACTGACAACATGGATCACATGTTTGCCGATGCACCACCAAAGTAGGAATGTCCGGGGTTCCCCAACCCCCATGTAACCCATGATACCAAGGCAGGACCGAGCCCTACAACACCACCTCCACTGCCATCAAGATGGTAAACATGGACATGAGCTCAATAATAGGGATGTTGGTTTGTGACGTAGATGTCCTAGTTGATATCTTGGATGATGAAAAACCAAGACATGATATCATCTACCACAACAACCAGTACGAACTGACAAGAAATGATCTACTTTTGTACCTCATACAAAAATAAGCAGAACCTTTTTTAAGATTTTATGTGGAAAGAACATTGAGGAGTTCATGTAAAGGGACAAGGACGGGCCTATTTTAATGCAACATCCAACCTAGCACCCCACCTCTTCAATAAAAGAGGTGATACCACATCCATCCATGAGCTACAGGATGCCCTGGATAGAAGTAAAACCTTAAAGTTCATCACCCTAACTTTTAAGGCCTTCAACCAATAGCTGGTCACAGTAGCTGACCTTTTTGAAAGGACAGTGGTCACTTATAACTTTAGCGACCAGAAAAATGGTCTTTGAAAAACCAGAGCACTGAATGAGACATGAAGTCCCAACCCGCCTAAAAATAATACAAGGAGTCAGCATGTGGTATCTCCCAAATAGGAAAGAAATTTCTATCAACTGTAGCTTTTCCCAGGAAGGACCAAATTTAGGGGATAATGCTTTCATATCACTAAGGATGATTGAAGAAAAAACAAAGGTATCCCATTAGACCAGATTTCCCATGAGGATTTCCATGCCCTGAGAGGGAAATATGTCATGGAAATAATGTATGATAGGAGATTCTTCTATGACAAACAAATGGCAGACATACCAAGGCACGCGTTGTTACACCCCGATATCACAATTACCATTAATCATGAGATTAGGGCATAAATTGAGGATTTAACGTAATACAAAAGCTCACCCTTAACTTTTTCTTCTTTTTCAACTCTTTGTTTTCTCACATTGAACCACATAAACTAACTTTACAAGGGAATCTAAATGTTGATTTCTCTAATCTGATTTCAACAGTAAAAATGCATGTATGAACATTCATTATGTTTCTCATACTTTTAAGCACATAAGACTTGCTGATTCACATATATTGCTAAAAGAGGAATAATGTTATACATCATCATTTACAACTCTCTCTTATATCTTTACAAGGACCTAGAGTGACAAGGAACGAATGCAATTAACTATACTCATACTTAACTCTTGTGGCAGATCTACAGTGATGCAATGATTTCTTCAATCCCCACGGTTTCCCTAAAAATTTTGAGTAGAGGGGTGAGCCTACTCGCTTAGTGAATGAGTAAAACAATAATGCAGTCTAAAGTACTAAATCAGACATTTATCATTCTTGGATAATTGAAATAAAACAAGATAGGAATTTCAAATTTAAAAGACTAGATATTCAAAAACTTATAACATTGAAGCCTACATCATTAGAAATAAACAATGATGGAAATATAATCCTCACTATATTCAATATTACATTTAAAAACAACTATTGTGAAACTGAAATCAAATCTTTCTTAACTCTTCTTACTTATAAGAAACTGTTTAAAACTTATATTATCATATTGTAGCTTATACCCTGATCATATGCAGTGTACTCTACATATGAAGAATTGTAACAAAATAAGATCTCACCGTACAAGACTTAGTTGACACACCTGGGATGCTAAGCCTGACTACATTGTTGGTCTGCAACAGGAAAATGGCTCTCTGGCCTCAGCACACCTATGGGCCGTAAAACTGGACTCCTCCTCTAACCTGAGCACATAGGTAGAGAGTCAAGCCACCTATTGGCTTTTCTATACTCTAGTGCCACCAGGATCTCTGGTTGATGTTGGACACTACATACTGTATTTTTAAGGAGACTTCCATTAGGGCTTCGTCCCCCATACCACTTTTTAGTACGATCTGACCCCCATATACTGGACACTTCCAGGGTTAGGTCGTTTCGTCCCTACGGCACAGACCTCTCATAGGGAATCTACAATGTTCAGGGCTACTATTATTATTGTAACTTTGATTATATCTTTCTCTTAGACTGATCTCTTTTAACTCTGTATATTAATGACTACTTAAACTATTGAATTGAAATCACTGATGATACTGAACTGAATGCTTAACATATTGTTTACCCCTTTCTTAGGGTTTCTCCTTACTCATGCACATATAGCACTTCTCATGTATTCAAACATATATCATGCCTACTAATATAAATATTCTCATTCAACATTTCTCACATTTATGCATGGCATCGATAACATACCTATCTAGGGCATGTCATATCTCTCCACTTGCAATAGCATAACAACATATGAATTTCATGACAAGTATTTGAGTTTAAAAAATCTGAATCTCATAAACAAAGCATGTATGCATATAATATAATATTCAGATAAAATCCCACAATATCACATGAATCATTTCAATCAACCATTTACTACTAAATTAGATATGTATACTTGCAAAAGCATACTAGATTGGGTTTCCATCCTTGATTACTTGCTATTCACAGGATATGTATTGTGAAAATCAGAAACTCTATTTGTCCATATATCAAATCAAAAAGATCAAACATGTAGAATTATATGCACTAGGAACATAAGTAAGATCATATAAGCATAAATCTAAATTTCAGCTATAATGTTGTTCAAGCACCCGAATAACTTGAAAATTCATATCTTCAGAAGATTCTCAATAAACTTCTTAATTCTATAGTATTCAAGATACATGGATATCTATATCCATGTCATCATATAAATGTTTTTAGATCATAGTTGGAACATGAATTGAAGTATTCTATAAACTGAATTCAAGAACAGTTCTTTTCATTTATTGTCATCTAGGGAGAAATCGAGAATATGAATTAAAACCATATAATTGAGTACAATTGACTAAAATATTCTTTAACCCACTCACCTAGGATGTAAAACAGCTTAAAAACATATCCCATATCTGAAAATCTCGAATCCATATCAAACCCCTAGCAATCGCCACTTTCTTCTTCCTTTTAACTCGAAAACCCTAGAATTGAAGATTAGGAGAGAAAGAGTGAGAAAAGGACTTGATTTGATATGATTTCGAATCCAATCAGGGGAGGGATGGAATCTTGACATCTGAGAGAAGATTCACCATGAAACTATATCTAAATAAGCTAAACTTACATGATTTCATCATTCCTCAGAACGCAAAACCCTAGGTCAGCATCTCCATCAATTTCTCCTCTCAAACCCTAACTCTCCCTCTCTCTCTAGGATTTTGTTTCTCTGGTTTGAATCACGAATTATGAGAGATCCTTTTGTGTTAGGTTGACCTTATAGAGCAATTGGGCTGCTTGGGTCAATTGCACATTGACCCCTCACTATACTTTCTCTTATTTCAGCTGAATTTTCTGTCAAACAAATATTACTGTAATTCGTCTACTGATAATATCTAATCACATCCAAAAATTATGAAAATTTTACATGTTGTTTATGATTGAGTTTCAGATCTCCATTTAAAATTCCAGTTCATTTGGAGTTACCAATAAATAAATAAAAATAAAACACTACACTGCTAAAAAGCACTCTATTAGCATTTTGGTCATAGTATAGTTTGACCGAGAACCACATTCAAAGAACACTAAAATATTTTGAAAATTTTCTCCAATATGCATGATTTAGTTATCCATATCATATCCAAAATTTAATTAAATACAAATTTTTTATAAAATATGAAAAATCCTTTACCACACTGCTATCCTGATCAAATTCCATATTCATGTACTATCAAAACCCTAATTTTTTCCAATTAGGGTTTACATTTCTCAAACCCTAATTCTTCAAACTAAAATCATAGTTAGAGTTTCTTCTTAGGTTTGAAACATCACAATTGATCTACTATCATTAATCAAGTCTAAACGATGTTCAATCTAATCATGCATGTAATCATTCAGGTAAACCCTAGTTTACTAATTAAGGTTGCTTTATTTCTTAGGATTCTTTTCATGGTTACTTGATGTGTCAGGCTAGATGAAGCTAAGATAATGGAAGATAAATAGAAGTTAGTAGATAATAAGAAGATGTAGGAAAGTGGGGGAGAATTTAATTTTGGGAGAGAAGAGTACATCTATGTAAAAAGTCAGAGAAGGATATCAAGGAGTGGGAGTTGGATAGAATTAGTGGGGAAGAGAGTATATTCCATGGAAAAAGTAAATAGAGAGAGATCATGAAATCTAGAATAACATAAGAAAGAGAGAGAAGAGAGAGATCAAGGAGATACATGAGAGAGAGTTTCTTGGAAAAGAAGAATAAATGCAACATATTTCACGCATTCAAACTTATTTAATTCAATGACTAGAGGGGTTTAACACGTCTACTTTTTCAAATTGAATATGGTTATACAAATTATTTGTTTATAAATATTAGAATGATAATGTGATTTGAATATGAATGGTCAATCTTAATTTTATAAACTTTATTATTTGGTCAAAAGTTACTTGTTTGGTGTGGAGTGTTTATTCTTATTTTTTGCAAAACTAGAGAACACACAAAAATGTTGTAACATCCCAGGATCTGATGCCTCAGATAGAATGATCTTATATGGAATGACTGGACTATCCATATCACCAAGGTACACCTCCTTTTCAAGGAGCCCATCTCTAAAGAACTCCATAGTTAAGCGTGCTCGGCTTGGAGTAGTACTAGGATGGGTGGTCAGTCGGGAAGTTGACCCCGTGTTGCGCATGAGTGAGGATAAAACGTGCAGTTAAGGCTAGTGGTGGTCTGTGGGGTCAGTCATCATTTCTAAAACTCTACTAGACCCTTGGGCAGTGGGCCCGGGCGTTACAAATGGTATCAAAGACAATTCCCCTCCAGTAAATGGGCCCGCATGGGCATGATGCATGTCAGTTTTGAGCTATGCAGTCTAGGCATGTTGGAAAGGATTGTCCATAGTGATGTAGCCACTCTTGCACTAGTATTCTATGATCGGGAGTTGGGTGTCCAGTGGTCATTCTGGGTCTGCACTGAAATGGGGAAATATTATAAGGCCATATAGTTGATCCTTGACGCGGACGTCAAGAGTCTATGTGAGATAGATTGTAACATCCTAGGATTTGAGGCCTCAGATAAAATGGTCTTATAAGGAATGATTGGACTACCCATATCACCAAGGTGCACCTCCTTTTCAGGGAGCCCATCTCTAAAGAACTCCATAGCTTAGTGTGCTCAGCTTGGAGTAGTACTAGGATGAGTGACCAGTCAGGAAGTTGACCCGGACTTGCGCGTGAATGAGGACAAAGCACGCAGTTAAGGCTAGTGGTGGTCTGTGGGGCCAGTCGTCATTCCTAAAACTCTACTAGACCCTTGGGTAGTGGGCCCAGGTGTTATAAATGTGTACATATTTTCTTAGATGGACTTCATCTTTTTACGTGTAAATACATTTGCACATGCTTTATACTATGAGGCCTCGTGTCAATAGGGATGACAAGAGTGTGAATAAAAAACTATTTCCCATATAATCACATTGGTTTTTTAACCGCATAACTACACTAAGTAGTTATGGTGTAGATGTGGTTTCTACTTTTGAAAAATGTCATGACGTAGTGCATACAATATTATTAGCTCAAGTAATTTTGAATATAGGTATACAAAATTATAGTCATGTGTATAGATTTCGGTTCATTATTTGGTACATCACATAATATTACTTGTTTCTATTCTTTGTTCAACAATATACTGAAATCAGTTTTTTTTCGCACCTTGTGCCTAATATTTTTTCACGAAATGTCGTGGTATATTTAATTAGGGTTTTCATAGGGTGTAGATATGGTTTTCGTTTGAAGATTGTGGTGTGTATGGTACAGTTATGGTGTATAATTTTTCATCTTGGTATGGTTCTAGTTAGTCCCGCCATATTTGCATGCCACCATCCCCGCCCAATAGTGTTTTCTCTTACCTTTTTAGAGTGTTATATATTTTAAATAAAAATATGTAATTTGTCAACATACAATTTTCCTTATTTTAGTATAAAAATCTAGACTTCTTTTACTAGGAAAAATATGTATTGTATTTATATTTCTTACATGTATGGTCCATATTTTGGATGATAGATGCTCTATTTTCTTTGGCCTCACTCAATTTGAAATTTTGGTTGTGCCACTAATTGATAGTGCTATGCTTACATCCACTCATGTGAAAACTAATATAGAATCAATTCTTATCATCGTAGGAAAGGAAAATTAGAGTTATACGTCAAATCTAACCAACTACAATTTTAGTCTGCATCAATCTGTCAAAAATCAAATATAAATGGTGAACTTCATCCCACCCCATAATGTAAGTGTTTCATTATAGGACAATAACAAATGTTGAAGGCATTTTCGTGTATTAGACATAGTCAATCATAATGTTAATTATCTCCAAGAAACGATATGTATATATCTAGTTTTCTTGGTTACATAATGTAAATGGTCCCGATAATCTTAACAGACGGGTTCGTCGAAGTTGCACACTGAAACAAGTGTAGCCTTATTAAATCATAGATGAAAATGTTCAGTACGCTCTCAATTAGCTCCTTAGTTTTGTTGTTGGGATGTTTATTGTGAAAATAAATTTAACAGTATTGTTAAGTCAGTGTGGCGATTCTTCTAATCATGACTACTATGTGATGATTCTTTTAAACATTTACTATTATGGTACTATGTTCAGATTCTGTTTCTCGTAGATTTTGGTCAATATGTCATTGTATATGGTGGTGCACTTCGACCTTCGTATATACTCAATCTTATCGTAGCATCTTCCTTGTTATAAGTTTTGCTTGTACTTTTCCTTAACCTTATGTTGCCACCAAGAGGAATGTGAAATCTATCGCACTGGCACATCCATAATTTAATGTGGAAAATAGTACTGAATGAAGAAAATTTAATGATAAATTGATGTATTTACTTGTTTATGCACTTTCTCATGAAATATAGCCTGCCTTTGCATATTCAAATAATGTGGTGTTATAATGTATGGAAATTGTATGACAGCATCCGAAGACTATAGAATGTGGTGTGCTCAACTCCTATCCTGAAGGATAAGTTGTTTCTTCTGTAGATTGCTTGCTCTGAAGCACAAATTTGGAATCATCACCTAATTATTGATAAACTTGGAGACCCCGATGATGGAAGTTCCCCCCACCCACCACGCCAACCACCATTTGTTCCCTGTAAATCGTTCTGCCTCCCAAGAATGCAAGGGAAAAAAAACTGAAGTGTATTATAGTTGAAACAATAAATAACTTATAACGTTAGTCATGGTGCGGGACGACTAATGACAAGGCAAACACATTCGGTAACCCTAATGATACAATATCAATCGACTATGCATGAACATATGATGATTGCCCGGTGAATTAAGGTCTTATGTTGTTTTTCTGACACTGGTGTAAGAAAGAGACAAAGTAATCAATCACAATCTATCAAGGCGAAGTAGAAGAAACACAATATAGAAATAGCAAGGATATAAGAATCAAGTAAATTTCGGTAGATTACATAGACCGGCAGCGCAATCCATTGGCCAATAGCTGGGTTCCCTGCAAATAATTAGAAAATGGTATTACATGTTGTATTAGAGGCAATTCATTCCCGTATATGGAATTTAGTCCACATACACTTGTCCATATTTTGCTCAGTCATATGATTCGTACCGGCATCAATCATTATATAAACTTATATAGGTTGACAAAATAACATCTCCATTCGGTGAATCAAACATCAAGTATCGGCAGGTCGGCGAAGGTGAGATGACCCGGACGGGCCGGACCGCAGCGGGATGGTGGCGTCGTCTATTACCGGAAATTCTGGAACTTTTACGTTTTTCCACTTCAGTTAGTCAAACATTTAAGTTCTGCCAGCTGGATGCAAGAATGCAATCCAATCCTACATATTACAGCGAACCAAACGTGCCCTTGGTTTTAAGGCACCGGCATTTGTGTTTCAAGACAAGACAGTCCCACCGACCCCAAAAGCCCAGGGCTGTCCTTACAGATGATGACAGAAAATTCAATTAGTAGTCGTATTACATATTACTACCACCTGAAGCTAGCATAAGGCCAGAAACATTTTACAGTTATTTAGGTTCCTTGGCTATAATGTAAACAGTCGCAAACCGACTACTGGTATCTAGAATTGACTGCTGCATTGCATTGAAGTAGCATTAAATTTTCAAAAGAGAGCCAATCTGCACATGTAAGGGGCACATATAAGAGGTGGGAATAAGCATCACAAGCTCACTTTCGATCATCATTAGTCCAGATGCCGAACATCCCTGCAGGTGCAGTTATGAGGGAGCCACAATACCGATCGTCCAAGGAACATTTTTCTAAGGAGGAAACAGTACTCGATTATGTTAAATCAAGATCAGGGCATCCCTTGATCGAGGGCCCAATCACTTTATTGTGAGCCCATCTGCACTAATTCCAGCTTACAATCTTCACAGTCGCATGGCATCATCCTTGGTGCCTGAGTACAGAAATTAAGCATTCAATCAGTATAAAACAATCTCAGAATCTGAACTTGGGAGTATTTGACATTATAATGGACTCAACAAAAGGAACTATTTCAAACTAAATTATTCAAAACAAAACTAATTCCGTAGTACGCATACTCTTGGAGAGGAAAGGCTAGAAATAGAAGACCCTTGAACATTGGAAGCATGTTAAAGGGTCAACTAGCCAAGGGTTCATTAACATCACCTGTACTTAATCAAATCTACGCTGTAATAAGTATCCACAAGCACATTGCTAAACAATATTATCGAGTTGAATGTAATCATGACCAAATTATTGTGTGACTTTTAATATTCTGGAGGCAAGTTTCGAGAAAGAACTATACGACAATTAGGATGAGGCGGTATTTAGTTGGTTTGAATAATACTGGGTACACCAAACCGACATACAATTCTTCGAGCATCTATGTTTCAAGTATTAAATCTAATACTATATATTGGTTATCGCAATAGACGTTTCGTAAAGGCCATAATCAAAAAGAGACGACTTATGTAAGGTTACTCCTGAAATTACAGGTGTGTAACAAATAGCAAGTACAATTCTTTGAATATCTATGTTTCAAGTATTATACCTAATACTATATATTGGTTATCGCAATAGAACTTCCGTAAAGGGCCATAAATAAGAAGAGACGACTTATGTAAAGTGACTCCTGAAATTACAGGTGTGTAACAAAGAAGACCATGTTTACATGAAACACACTGTAAATAGCATAGTGTTTTTACATAGAAGATCAGGGTCTCGATTGCAATTAGGAGAGGAATGTAAAAGGCAGAAAATAACAGAAGGGTTGCTAAACAAGGTGGCTGAAAGTACACTAGAATCCCACCCCTCGTCCCTAGAAGGATTCCACCCAGTCCCAACAAGCCTGCTGATCTCTCCAGAGACTCCATACTAAACCAGCTTTCAGTTCCTTAAACTCAATCTTCAGTCCCAAACAACTCCGTTTTTAGTTCTTCAATCCTCCTCCTCATCATCATCATCTAAGCCTCAGTCCCAACTATGTTGGGGTCGGCTACATGGATCCTTCGTTTCCATTCAGTTCTATCATGGGTCATATTCTGGTCGAGATGTAGAGATTCAAAATCACTCTTTATAAGCTCTTCCCATGTTAATTTAGGTCTTCCTCTTCTTCTATTAATTGTGCTTGACTCAATAGCATTGCTTCGTATAGGCGCATTAATCACTCTGCGTTGCACATGTCCATACCATCTGAGTCAACCCTCGCACAATTTGTCCTCAATTCTCACCACCCCTACTTTATTCCTGATATAGTCATTTCTCAAGCGATCTTTTCTTATTTTCCCACACATCCATCTCAGCATACGCATCCTGAGAAAGAAAATTAATTATATTTCAAACCATTAAAGAAGGCACCGCAAACCAAATACCAAGTGTTCCCCCGTGACATTCCAGAGGATTGCTTAAAAAGACTTGTTCTTAAGCCGTCACAACATTTGGGGAGTTTTTTAACATGTGACTCAAATATTACAAATCATTTGTGTATATAATATGTTATTCATAATTTTAAATCTTTGCACTTTTTTTTTGCGAAGGTATGTTCCTACGTGGGCACCACCTAGGCTTCAAGGCACCCAAAGGGGTGTGCGTTATAAGTCTTTTTCATGGCTTTTTAACCCCATATACAGGTATCATAGTGCATGTAAGGTCTTTTTCATGGCGTTTCAACCTCATATACATGTATCATAATACATTTTTAGGTCATAGTATTCTAACTAAGAATTGTTATCCATGTCAGAAGCCTAATTGTTCTATACCACTGATATCCAATTTTTACACTTGCACTGATTTGCACCTTGAATATCTCTCTTTTTTTATCTTGGGGCTTATTTTGAGGTTCAACCGTGTCTATAACTATGGGAATATATATTCAACCCCATATATAGGTATTATAGTACCTTTTAAGGTCATAGAATTTTGAATGAGAATTGTTGTCCATGTCAGGAGCATAACATTGATATCCAATTTTCACATTTGCATCAGTATGTGCCCATTAATGTATTTCTTTTTTGGGTTTATATATCTCCATGTTGGGTTTATAGGGCGTACTTTGAGGATCAACCATGTCTGCAACCACATACATATATATAGAGTGTGAGGCTAGAATACACTCAATTATGTTCAGTCACAAATACAATCAACTTTTCTGCTGTTGGATCTCACATCAAATCACACGTTAAACAAGACATCCCGACGACCATATTCCATGGCGGAAGGACAAGACCCTACCCGTCCTTGTTGTTATTTATGCAGTCTCTCGCTTCCCCCCGCCTTCACTAACTCCAACTCTCTCCCTTCTCGTGGTCCCTGTCTTTCTCCGCTTCTCTCCTCCATTTTTCCCTCAAACGGCTTTCTCCCTCAAGCGGCCTCTCAGCCGGCGAGCGCAACCACCAAGCTACTTTCTTCTCACACGGCCTCCATTCGACAAATGCCATCAGTAGCAGCAGTCGGCAAGTGGATGATATTGATCGTCGTCTAAGTGCATGAACGTGGCGCCTAGCGTGGATCAACATGGTGAGTCTGACTGCCTAAGTGTGGATGATTTTGACACTGGTTTTCATTACCAGCTTCGACCGTTTGTAGACAAACGAAGCTACCGCTTGGAAGGATCATGAGAAAAACCACAAGAAGGCACTCTTCGTTGGTTGTGTGAAGGATAAATGTCATGTTTCATTGCAAACCAATCATGTATGAATATCAATACTCAGGACCTGTAGAAGAATAATCAAGTATGTCAACCATTTGAACATAATTAATTCTACAAGTTAATTTGCAATGGAATGAATAGTCATACAAACCAAGTAATAGTTTTGCTATTGTGATACGTCCTTAGCATCCTTTCTGCAACCTAGAAAGCAACAGAGGCGATGATGATGGTAACAACATTGTTGTAGTAGGGGTAGAGGCATCTCTAGCATACGCATGCTTTGTGGTGGGGTGATGTAGGGTCATCGTATATGGAATTGTTCATGAAGGTGGAAGATGTGAATTGGACTAAGACCATGGTCTCTATATACCATGCACTTGAGTGTATTCAGCCAACAACATAATGAACAATAATCACAACAACTCCAAGTCAATTTAAAACATGAAGATTTCTACACAAGTCCCTTGCTCGGCATGCTGATAGGTCAGTGCACCAGATCAACGAGGAAGTGTAGCAGTGGCACAATCTACTTTGCATCTCTGTGGTGACGAAAGCCACGAAAAGGGAAGGTTCATAAATGACAGGTTGTAGGTGTGAGGGTGCAAAAATAAGTGACATCGTTGATGAAAAATGTTTCATCAGATTGCACAAACTGCACACTTATCACATTTAGGTGCATGGATAGTCTTCTTGGTGCCATGTTGGCATCCATGGTTTCCACACAATGATCTGTGGTGATCGCAACTATGCGGCCTCGCCCACAAGAGTACAACCATTGAGATCAAAATCAACAATGTATGTTATTGCACAAAGAACCGGTCTTTGCTTTTTGGTGTAGAACGAGACATCTTTTTAGGGAGGGTGCAAATACAAGATCCAACTTTTAGTTCATTGTTAGAGCCATGAGCGTGAAGTCATAATGCCCACGCCAGTAGATGTTGGCAGTGCCTACATTGACGCAGTAGATGCAGAAATTTTTTGTGTGGCAAAGGAGAGGGAAGTGGCACGTATGAAGGATTGGCATTGGCCTGGCTAGGGTGATTATGACGGAAATGATGATGAGATGGTGATCACCAAGAATGAGCTCATGATAGTTGTCTCTGTGTGGTGTTCCCCTCATCCTCATTATCTTGAATGAACTTATTTCCGATCCATACTAGTTTGTTGGAGAAACAATGCAAACTAGAGAAGTATGTAAGATATAGATGGAGTTGAGAGAACGTATGTTCGGTTTTAGTCTCCCATCATTGGTAGTCTCAGTATCAAGCCCTCCTGGTGTGAGGAATCCATAGCTGAAGCTAATGCATTATGTCCAAGACCACAACGTGCTCCTCATTCACAACAAGGTTGGTGTGTTCAACATAACAATTGATCTGAGTATGTGTGATCGTGTTTTCCCATCAGGTTTCGAATTTTCTTGTGGCATTTTTAGAGGATTTCATGGAGAGGCCATCAACAACTGGGTGGGGAACACGTGAAACGAAGATGGAAGACTAAGTATTTACTCGTGACGTTGTAGTTCTTTTACTTCTGCTTGACAATGATGCAGGTTGATAAATAATGACTAAAATGAAAAATGAATATAACTCTATATTGGAGAGATTCATGGTGGCCCGTTCACGGTTTAGTCACGGCAGCTACACTAGAAGCGTTATATATGAATCCCACATAATCGCCAGTTGCAGGATGCTAACTTCTAGAAGGCTTCTCTCGTTCAGTGTTGCACACCCTGGAAGATACATACTAGTCAGAAACAAGGCACAGCCACACATCCATAGTTACCTTCATGTTGTCGTCAAAAGCAAAGTGGAGCAGTAAGACATGGACATGTGAGGAAAGACCTGCTCGTATCGGCTTCTGACCCGACCAACGTGGCAGAATAAATCCGTCATGCTCACCAACTAAACCGCCATCTACTTCTACTACGTCGTCGTCAAGAACAAAATCATCATACTTTTAGACTCTGCCCCGGTAACCAAATCAAGGACTGTGTGCCTGTCTCCATAGTGGTAAAAAAGAACTTCTCCTCACCGTCTGCGGGATCATTCAGCAGTGCTGCAGTGGAGTCTCGCCTGTAGAAACGTCACGCAAAAATAGAGAAAGAGGGAGAGAGAGATATAGAGAGAGGAAGATAGAAAGATTAAGCATGTAGCAGGTGTGAATCAGTAGGGTCACTCCGGTTGTCAAGGAGCGAGTGGTTCTTTTTTGGTTGTTGATTAGATGTGGATTCAACGAAGACAATTGATCGCATTTGGGACAGAATACACTTGAGTGTATTCTAGCCTCAATACATATATATACAAATGTACCTAAACGTACTTAAAAAGCAATCGAATATAAGTATTTAACATAATTAAAGAAATAACTAAATTTTGTCTTAAAAAGGGTCCTTTACGCACACCCATAATAATAAATATCGGCGACTTTCCAAAAACCTGGCGATTAGTCGCGACTTTTTATTGGCCGGAATGCTCTACACAATTAGTTTTAGGTTTGACATTTTTCACAAATTTTCATAATTTGTCTGATGTTTAAGTGTTTTTATCAGTGTTTTAAAAAGCAGTATGCGTTATGCGTTCGGACAGGTCACCTTGTAGAGTATATGCGGTATGCGGGAGTATATGCGTTTTTGGATTTTTTTAAATAAATTAATTATTATAGATAAATTAATCTTACAATTGCATATTAATTTGTGCAATTACATATTTATACCCTAAAACTTTAAATCAGTTCAAATTTCTAGAATGCAATCTAAAATCATATAAGCATAAACTCCAAAGAAGCACACATGTAATGGTTTAACACAAGCACATTACATAACAATAAAGACTAACAAAACATAACAATAAAGACTAACAAAACATACAAAAAGATGCATGCATGTCTCAAAGAAGCACACATGTAATGGTTTAATACAAGCACACATGTAATGCCCTTGATGTGAGCCAGATGTTGCTTTAGGCAATTCACTCCCCCTTTCAATTCTTTGCCGCACAATTTACAAGTGACAAGACTATAATTGGATAGATCCCTGAGGGTGCCATAGTCCCACGCTGGATCAGTAGAACCTGGTGGCCTAAGATCTGATTGTGGTGTGCCTTGTGACTGGGTGTTACTAGCACCGGTTGGCACCCCTGACCCATGACTCTCCATAAGAAAACTGATAAGACAAAATAAAACATATCAAACAAACCTAACCACACATACATACATATCAACACCATACAAAAATAATATATGAAATCATGCATTTCAGTTATTAGACATATCAATTAGATTACACATGCAAGAATAATAGATGAGGATGAGACCAACCAAACCAAACCACACGTGCAAGAATAACAAGTAATCAGGGAAATTAGGAATTAAGGGGCGACATCCATTAGATGGGTATTTGGGAAAGAGAAAAATAGAAAAGAAGAGTAGAGAACAGAAAATGAGGGGATTAAATAAAAAATATGAAGAATAGTAAGCAGGTGAAGAAAGGAGATGACAGGAGAATAGGAAATTGGGAAATCGACACCCAACAGTGAGTTGGGGACAGCGTAATTGTCACTGGAAAAGAGGAATTCAAAAATGAAAAGAAGATAAGGGAGAGAGAATCAAACGAAGATAGAAGAAGGAAGAATGCATCGCAACAACAAAAAAAAAACTAGAAAGAACGGAATAAGCAGCAGCAAGGAAATCCAATCCAGAAAAAAAAATGAAGAAGATGGGTGGAGGAGATGAAGTACCTGCGGCTTTGGAAGTGGAGTCAGCCGCCGAGTCCTTGAGCAACCGCGGGAGTGGGCGATGCTGCCGTCGCCGCCGACTGTAGGCTGAGGCGTCGCCGCCGGCTGGAGCTTGAGGAGTCGCCGCTGCTGGGGAGAAGCTTAGCTGCCGCCGCCTCCGGGGTGAGGATCAGCCGCCGCCGTCGCCTCTGAAGACGGGGGAAGCCACTAGGGACTGCTCCGATTGGGGGAGAAAACGCGGAGCTAGGGAAGAACGACTGCGAGGGTTTGCTGGAGCGGGGGTTTCTCAGACTGAGTCGCGTTTTGTCGGGGTGGGTCGGGGGGGTGTGAGTAAGGGTGAGGGGAGTCGGGTTCTGTAAAGCAAGGGTTTGGGTTTAAGTGGAAAAAAAAAGAATTCCAACTGAAAATCGGCACTTAAAAGGCCGTATATGCGCCCGTACTACCGATTAAAAGGGCTGGGCCCGCTTTGAGGTCCGCTTTGCTCTATGCGGATTTTTCACTGACCGCACCGCTTATAAGGCCGATTATAAGGCTGCATACCCCGATTTTTAAAACACTGGTTTTTATAAACTTTTTTTTGGTGCTTTACCCAATTTTTCGGGTCTTGTTTGCTTGATCAAAGAAACAAGTGGACCAGCTTATGCCTACAACTCACGATTACTCCCACCACCACCCTACAATCATCCTGATACCCCATAAACCATGCCATTAGTCTATTAGTACCTTCAAGAAGTTGGTCCACGTTTCTCACACGCAATGGCGATGGCTTGAGCGCAGTTCATGGCGTGTTATTGAATTGGGCGCCTAGTCAACCGGTCTCCCAAGGGGTGTTCCAGCCTTTTGCTTAACAGCATGGGCTTTTTGGGCATTCGCCTGGACCAACGGAGAGGCTACGCGGTCGCCTGGTCCACCTAGGCAACTCATAAGCCTCCTAGGCGGACGCTTTATTTGAGGTCAGGGTCCAATGACGCCCATTAACTTTCTTTTTACTTTCTTAACCCCCCCCATGCAGGGACCATCTTACTTTCCCAACCCCGTCGATTTTTATTTCCTCTACACAGCGTGAACTCAGGCCCCGTGTGTTGTTGCTCCCTTCCCAACAGCCAACAATTCTTCCTCCCATTGCCTTGGCGACCGATCAAGGAGTCACCCCTTCCTCCTACTTCCTCTCTTATCTCCTCTTCCAAAAGCAAGCACCCATGCTTCTCCTTGTTCTATGTCCATGTACGCCAATCCATGTCTACGTTTTCTTTGACTCATTGTGATGGAAGGAGACGTTGATCCTGTGATACTTGTTGTAGAGTTTCTACCACATTTCTCAACTTAGTGAATGATGATTCAAGAAAGGAAAGATCGAAGGACCCTTGATGGAAATATGGATTTTGGCTTAATCCAACCAAAAAGAACAAGTTGTAATGTGGATTTTGTGGGCATGTTAGCAAGTGGGAATCTTAGGCTTGGCAAAAGAATCTGTAAACCATCAACCGAACCAAACAATTACCACCCACCCCGAAAAGTTGGTAAAACCAGACAATATTCGGGTGAATGGTTTAGTCTAGAAAAAAGTCATATTCATGAATCGGATTGACCACGGACCCCAAAACCATTTTTACTAAATTTTGTGACTCCTCCGGTTAGCCTTGTCCCGTGGTGTCATGCCTACTGCTTCCACTATGCCGCCGCTATTATGGAGGTACTCAGTCATGTTTCCACTACCATCACCATCGTCAGCCATCTCAATGTACTCTGACCATGTAAGTTCTAGTCTGCCAACGCGCCGGGAGGGTTTTCCTTGGCGGCGGCCTTAAAAGCCAGTATCGCACTTCCCACTAAACGCCATCGCGGGTGACTCCGCCAGCAGTGGCGGTGGTCTTGGTAGGTGACTCCAGTATCCATGTTTTCCTGAACCACATGTTGAGCTTGATTCCGAGCAACACATCGACGTTCTCGGCAGCCTCAAGGATTGTAAATCATACCTCCAGGTCGTCGTCGTCGAGCACATGCGGGAATGGCTTGATCTCGGCCTCCTTGACGACAGCGACCATCTGGCGGTAGTAGAGTTGTCGCTGCTCGTCAAGAGTGTTGTGACGGGCGTCTAAAGCATAGTCAGAATATACTCCCTTTTTTAAAACGCATTTAAAACGCGTATTAGTCAGATGTCGTATGTGACGACCGTTTTAAACTCCAAACCAAATAATACGTTTTAAACGCGTTTAATTCATGTTTTATTCGCAAATTGCGTTTTAAACGCGTACAAAATATGTTTTTTGTCGTTTTATACAGTTCTGTACTTTTGCTTCACATTTGTTTTTTTACGTCCTTTTTTACTTGCAACAGGGTTCCACTAAACCATCCAACCTTCCTCTATCCCCTGGCACACCCTTAGCCAGGAGGAGTAATCCTCGACATTCTACATGTATGCTCCATCTTCCTCCTCCATTCTCCCTCCTTCCCTGATTTGTGCGTGCTGCTTGCTGCTCACACTTCTTCCCCTTCTTTCAATACTAAGGTAATCAGTTCAATGTTTAGTCATTTTAAACCATTATATGTGTGTATATATATGTTTGTATGTGTTTATGTATGTATATTCCCTTTTTTTGCCGACTTTTTTCCGAATAGTTGACCGAACTTTTACCGTACGTTGATCGATTTTTATTTGAATTTTCCACATAATTCCCGATTTCCTAATTTCTCAGTTGGTCGTACGTATCCCGAATATCGTTCGCCCGTCTAAAGGTCTGACAGCGACGAAAAGGAGCGGAACACGCGTTCCTGAATAATGTCATGGTGATCGGTCAGGTAGGCCCTGAGCGGGGAGGCGACATGCGTGCAGACGCAGCGGTATCGGGTCGTGCAAGGTGAAGGGTTGAGGAGGGACACGCCATGAAGGTCTTCGAACGAAGCAATCGATGGGGATGGAGAGATGTGTACGGCTAGGAGAGCTAGTCAGCGCTGCACGCAGGAAACCCGATCGTGATCGTGCATGGATTTGTCGATGGCCTCGGCAGGGTCGTAGGGGATTTGATCGCTCGACTACCATTGTTTCGGTGGATTAGGAAGGGGAGGTCAGGGTAAGCTGGGGGAGAAATAAGGGAAAAAGGAGGGGACTTGGGACGTCGCGTACCATTCTTCAGCTGTGGTGTGGCGTCCCTTCGGCGATGGCCCTGCATGGAATGGATGTCGTTGGTAACAACGTGGGACTGTTTGCATGGGGTCGTGGATGAAATGGGGATTTGTGGTTCATCTACTGCTTTGAATTTACTCATCTACTGATAAGTATTTACTTATCTACGGATTAATATTTACGTATCTATTTTTTTTTCGTTTTAGGATGTCTAACGAGCCGGTCACAATAAGTGTGGGAGGAAGTAGCATTCCGACTGGGAGCAGCGGTGTAGGCCTCAATCATTATTCTGTATTGGTAAAGGATCCAAAACGGAAGCCAAAGTCCACTGATCATGGGTGGCAGTATTCCTTTTGGCATGATCTGAGTGATAAGAACAGGGTGCAATGTGGTTTGCGTCGCCATATGTGCAATGGAGGGATCAAGAGGGTGAAGGGTCATGATTTTGATGATGATGGTGAAACTAAGGAGGAAAAAGAAGAGGAAGATTTTGAAACAGAGTATGATAATGATGATGAGCCAAATATCAGTGATGATGAGTGATTTAGTCATGCCAAGATTTGTCATGAGCTTATGTTGTCTATAAGTCATTTTGTTTATCTTCATGTTGATTGAGATTATTGATGTTCATCCACAATCTTTTTTGGCTACAAACATTATAGATGTTTAGCTTTCTGATTTCTACATGAATTTTGTTTACTTATTACTTCCACAATTCAATCCATATCTAATGATTTTGTTGCTTTCTTCATACAATTCTAGCACATTGATTGCATATTTATTATGAATATTTATATATGTAGGGATGACATTTTTCATAAATTCTACATATATCCATTAAAATTATATATATAAATACGTCTAGGCGCCTGGGCGTCCCTATGGAACGCCTGGCCGCCTATACAACCATGACTTTACCTCCCCCCTCTTGTTCCTCTTCTCAAGCATGCCCCTCTTTTCCCTATTTGAATGTGGCAGTCACTGCAATATTGCTCCATATCCCCCTTCTATTTCATGTTGGTCATCCACGTCTCCTACCTTCTCTTGCCACTCCTCATCCTACTCATATTCTTGCCCTTCCATGCAAAAGTAGCAAGGTAACGTCCTCCCTACACCTACTCTTTTTCTTGTTTCTCTACATCTTCATCTCCCCTCCTCTTCTCTTGCTCCTCCATCTTAAGTAGCTCTTCAATGCATTCCCCTTCCTTTCTTCCCTCTCAACCTCCCAAGATACCTTCATTTTCCATCTCCTCCACCATCAGCAACAACATATTTCCTCACCCCCTCCCCTTCTTCCTCTTGATAGTACATGTTGTTCAGAATTATTTTCACCAACAAAAAAGCTATTGTCCCCAAAATTCTATTGCTCTTAAATTTTACAATTCTATATATTTCGACTACAACAATTTTATATTCAAGCACCTTAATATATGTTGTGATTTAATCCATTTTGTGACTAGTGGATATAATGGTATATGTTGATTGCTTGTTGCATTTCATGGTGATTGCCAATGTGGATAGTCTATTTAGATCATTTTGTGTATATACTATAGCATATTATATGTCATAATATGTTCTATAAAGATATATATTTATTTATATATTTGTGGTGACTAGGATCGTGTCCGGGTGACTCCAAGGGTGGTAAATAATGTGCACTACGCATGGCATGAAACCCAAGTTCGATGGGGAGGACCTACCACGCTCGACCATCCGAGCTACACACGCCGGGTGCAAGGTGGCATATTGGATATCACCAGCATATGTGATTTCTTTTGAAGGATCAATCCGACGTTCTTGGCTTAGAGGCTTTGCCTGACAATGCTAGAGAGAGAGAGTGAGTGAGTGAGTGAGAGAGAGATTTGAAGGTTGCCTCAAACAACAATGGTCATTTTGGGTTTTCGCTTCATTGACTGGCATGTTATTCAAGGTCTTGTCAAGATCAACTTGGAGACACTCATTGTGGACACCTTTCTTCGCTGCTCTGGGTATTGCAACATTGCCTAGGTTAGTGTGGCATAACTGCAAATGTTGTCCTTATGTCAATCACAACTATTGTGACTCGATTCGGATGTAATGCCACGTGCATGGTCTTAGAGGCCCAAATCTCAAATACAGCATAGAATACACTTGGTGGAGGGCTCAGGATGGGAGCAAAGCTCTTTAGAATATCGCCCATGTCCTTTTCACATTGATGGGATTGAATTGGATAAAGAAGACGCATAGAGGTGACCAGTAATGTTTGAAGGTATAATAGGAGGGGACAACAATTGAAAGTGTTCACAAATAAAATATGGATCTGAGCATGTTGCAATATAATTGATTTTGAAGAGCAGATTGGAGTTAATTGGAAACCAGTTCTTACAACTTGCTAAGGAAAGGGTGCTTAGATGCTCGTAGTGAGCAGGTTGAGCGGGATAAGGGTCTTCTATAGAGCACTCCCAAGGGAGAATGGTGGATCAAATTGAGACAGAGGATGAGAAGCTCAAACTTGAGAGCTTGTGCTGTTGCCACGATTGAGTAACTAAGCACCATGTGTAAATAGTTGGGGGCGTAATAAATGATGAATCCTGTCTCATTTGTCATGCTGCATTATTTTTTACAAAATTAGCTAGTGGTTCAGTATAGGACGTCCCCACTTGGTTGTGTAATGGTTTCTATGCTGCAGTGCACTGTACGGTTTATTTCATGCATCACTCTTTTGATGAGCTCATACTCCCATGACACCAAATTCATGTGTGGAAGGAATCGTGCTATTGGAAGTAGGATATTTAACCAAGCTACTTTTGGACATGCGGAATCCCTTTGTCTTACTTGGTTGGATCGACATTTTATTTTTGCTTGAAGCCTCTTATACTATTCATTTAAGTTCGGCCAAAGCAATATCATATTTTCAAAAGGTAGTATTGCCTCCCAGATGCCTTAAATTTACAACTCACCACTAAGGCTACTTGCAACATCCCCGATCTTTACAAACTGTCACTCTGGATTTTATAAGTGGTGTAGCTACTAGTTTTACGTGTGAAGATAAAGGAGAATTTCTTTGCTTGGTACTTTCATATGGATCCATGGTACATGTTTATATAGTCACAGTGGAGAAGCTCTACTCCCTGATCACACAGATGTGGGATTAAACATGTACTAATTTAACCTAAACAAGTTAGACTTATAAGGCCCACTAATGCAACTTTTTTTTTGTAACTTTTGCATTTTACTCAAGCTGGAGCATATATATCGTCCATGTCCTGCTTTCTCACTAAAGCAGTGAAGGACTTCTTTCTAGAGGCTTAGTGAAAAGTTCACTAACACGTTTTCAGTACCGGTGATGTGTGTGCAAATAGTCTTTTCTTATACCACTTCCAAACAAAGTGGCAATCAACTTTAATACAAGGTTCTCTCATGGAAGACATGATTGTTGGCGGTAAAGATGGCGCATAGTGCATTGCATAGGCATAGAAGGAGAGATTCCAAGTCCATGAAAAAATGCCTTGAACCATATCGTTCATAGACAGTTTGAGCCATTGCTCGATATTCTACCCCAACACTAACAACGACGACTTGCTTCTTACTGCGTGCATGGCTTTCCACCAATAACAAGTAACTAAGCACCATGTCCATGTGTACTTGATAGCCGGGTACCTAAGAAACAATGACTCCTTTGTCTCACTTGATATGTCTCACAAACTAACTAGTCATTTAATAAGCAACATCTCATTTGGGTTGTGTAAGGGCTTTTGAGTTGAAATGTATTGAATGGTTAATTACATGCATTCATCCCTTTTAGTTAATGAACCCATAGTAGAATTTTCATGTTTGCAAGGAATATGTTGAAGGAAACTAGAACATATAAAGAAAATTACATTAAAATCCCATGAGCCTAGACTAATAGCCCGTTGCATAAATGTTTTATGTAAAGTAACTTACGTATAGGATATAGCATAGCTCTATGGTTTGATTCTACACTAGAGTGCATGAAAACAATCTTTTTCTCACCTTTTTTAATGATACAATTTTTTTCTCACCTTTTTTAATGATACTAGATTCCTAGTGGGAAAATATCTCGTGAGGGGTGTCTGCTAATACTACAATTGTTCCGATTTGCATAAGGAAAATCTTTTTACTCTGAGAGTGCATTGTTTCTATACATGATACTTTTCCTTAGGTCTTTCTTGAGGCTTCATAAAATGTGCATAGCAACATGAAGATGCCCATGATGACGTTGGTTTAAAAGCATTAATCGTAGGAAATAAAATATCTATCGATGTTTCGGCAATCGGTTTGTGCCGCTGCTTAAGCAGTTCAGACAAAGGGCTGCCCCACATGTCAAAGCAGAGCACTATTGGGACCAGGCCTGATTATGCAGCCAATTACATGTTTATGCGGCCGCTTCATCACTACTTTTCCAAACAAACATGCCATGTTATTCAATATATCTTTCTGACAGATACAATTTCTATATAACCGTAGTAATTTTCTTCTTTTTACTCTAATTCCTTTTCGTCTCCTATTTTCCCTCCCATCTTCTTTCTTCTAAGGTTGCAACAACAAACGCTAATTTTCCCTTTTCTTGTTAATTCCCAGCCGGTTGCTCTTCTCATTCTCTTCCTCCTATTTTCTCTTCTTCGTACCTTCCGTTGATTTCCTCTGATGCTATTGAATTGTTCTTCATATATTGTCCCTCATGCTCTTCATTTTCTTTGATAACAACAACAATTTTCTTCTCCAATCTTGTTTCCCTTCCCGTCTTGCCATTGTTAAAATTATTATAGTTCTAATTCTTTTCCATACATTCTATTGGTATATATGCTTTATGCTTGATGTTTTATTGTGAGCTTCAGACTTGTCTTGTCTTTAGCTATTCTTTTATCCCAAATTGCCTAATTCTAATTCTCACTTACTCTCTTAAAGAAAAGCTAAAGGCAAGACGAGTCTAAAGCACACAATCAAACATAAAGCATATATACTAATACATTCCTCTTCTTGTTCTTCTGATTCTTATTGAATTGTTGTTTTAAAAGTACACTAGACTCATCAACTATGAAACTGTTTGGTACTACAATCATTCTATATTGCAATGTCATAGTTGCATAGTGCATATAATAGAAGAAGAGGAAGGCCTACATTAACACGGGAAGAACTTATAAAGAGAGATTTTGAATCTCTACATCTCAAGCAGAATATGACCCATGATAGAGCTGAATGGAAACGAAGGATCCATGTAGCCAACCCCAAAATAGTTGGGACTGAGGCTTAGATGATGATGATGATGAAGATGATGACTAGCGTCGTGTCTGTGTCCTATATTCTTGGAAACCGCCTTGTCCCGTGTCTGTGTTCATGCACGTGCTTCCTAGATAGTGTTAGACCTTTATAGATTAAGGGCCGCAGTACTATTTAGGGATCTAAAGGACGTTGTCATCTAGTGGGGGGCTGCCTCTCAACGAATGGGAGTCGAGGGGATGCCACCCCGCTGGGTTTAGGGTGGGCCCTCAAAAAAGAGGTACAAATTGATTTTGTGGGAGATCTAAATGAATTTTGCAAAAGTATAGGGCTTTGAGCAAAAAAGCAACAAGTCTTTTCTTTAGTCGTTTCCAAACACGTCAGCGTAATGGACAGGGTCAGTCGACTACATCTGCATGATCACGGATGAGGAAGTATTCGTCAAAATGTTGGAGTTGAGTCTGACAAGATTAGAGCTGAGATGAAAAGATTGGAGCTAGGCACCGCTTCTTGTCATATGGAGGTTGTCTGGCTAGCATCCCTCCCTCCTAAAGTAGATTTGACTAACGTCTGTTAGGAGTCGTTGACGGTAATAGAAAGGGGCCAAGAGGAGACATGTGCAAGCACGGAGGAGGATGTCTCTCTTTGTGGCGACAGCTGTCCTTAGAGTTGTTACGGCCGCTAGTTGCGGCAGCACCTGCAGTTGTCACTATTGTCGGTAAGAAACAGCCGCCCTTGCGACTGCTATCGGTGTTGGTGGCAGCAGCTGCTAAGCTAGTTGCTATGAGCGGTGGTGGTGGCCCCTACATCATTGTTGTTGCTGAGTGGCAGCCGCTACGCAAGCCTTGGTCGGTGTCTGTAGGAGGAGGTAGGGTTGGTGGCAACTACAAAATCAAAGGCACGTCAACCAGAAGTGGATGTCAGTGGGCAGCCTAGAGAAGAAGGGTTCTCCGACTACTGGGTTAGATGTTCTTAATTGTTTTCTTTTCTTCTAAAAGGGAGAGTATTGGCGCCCTAATGGGTGGGTGAAGAAAAGAGGTGGTGGTGGGTAGGATTAGGGTTCCCCACGAGTGTATTGCCCTGATACTAGGTAAAATAAGATGGAGGCAAATAAGATTCATTCTATTAGGCATACCATGCTCCTATATATAGGAGAGGGGTACATGCATGGACTCAAAACCTAATGGGCCAAACATACTTAGGCCCATATGTACAATAAACCCATAACTAATAACTCTTAACATCCTTAATTTCAGCTTAGGCCCATATATTGTTCAATTTGAGTGGGGCAAGCAGTTTGATTCAGTTTGTATAATTTATAAAGGGATATACAGTTGCTTGGATATCAGCTTGAGAGTGTGGTTCACCAAACCAAACTAGTGACAGCATAAATAGATATCATATGCGCTAGACATATTATAATAAACATGTATTACACAGATATAATGTAGTCAGTAGTAAGTATTTATGATTTCATATATAGTCATATATGATTACAAAACTTAACTCTCATGTTCTCATAGTACATTTCTACAGTGAAATCATTAAAAACTTGTCTTGCACCTCACCTAATCTACCGCCTAGGTTTTTTCCTGTGGCATATACAAGGGTTTAAATATTCTAATTGTTACCCTCATGTCCAAATCAAATGTTTTTGTCTATATTTGATACCAAATATCTTTTTTATATGAGTTTAGTTACTCCTAACACACATTTCATGATTTGACTTGTTTTTTGTTGAAATTTGACTTCTACTTTGGGGTCTATGTGATATAGGATGTCATTACACATTACTTTGCAGAAAAATTGGCTTTAAATCATATTTTTTGGGAGGCCATGGGTGTGTGCACATTGTATTCTTTGGAATTTACTATGTTATCTCTTAAATAAATCACCGAAATTTTTAATGAATCTTTGCAAAAATTTATGAGCAATGGATAGTGTACCCAAATGCCAAACTTTTAACCTTGCCGAATGAATCCCAAATACCAACTTTATGACTATTCTCATGTTAGAGACTTTAAGTATTTATTGGTGTGCAGATTGAATTCCATTGCATTTAAACAAATTAATGATGTATGTTAAAGTGTGTATCAAACAAACCACACATTTAATCTGAGCTACTGCCACTCAGAGCCAAGATAATCAACCAAGTTCATGAGCAGGTCGTGACCATATTAACAAGGAAAACATATACTGTATTCAAGGAAAAATGCAATGATATATACTTAAATAGCTACATAGCATCCATTTACCCATTTCCTATATCTTACACCGTTTAAATCCTTGTAGGTATCGAAGCTGTTTACTCCTATATTGGCAATCCACAAAGCAAAATCAATTTAAAACATTTTTTATTGCAAAATGGATATGGAGAGGACATGCCGCACATTTACAGAATTAAGCATACTTCCAAATTGAGGTCTGCGGACAAGGTGGAGCAATCCAGATTCTAATAGTGATCCTCTCGGAGCAGTAAACATATGAGTTGGCTCACAATCTAAACACCACATAATGCAAAAAGGCACGCAGTAGCGAAAACATCATGAGTCATAAGAAACAAGATAGAAACCAATCTAATATTTTAAATGCCCCTCAAAGTGCTGATCAAAGCTTGTTCAATATTGCAGATGGGGATGCCTAGAAAATACATGATAAAGCATCACAAATTACAGGTGTAATTTGAATTCCACATTACAGTTGGTCTTATTGCTTAAAAAAAAGGATGTCATAACTGACCTTGAATTGGCGATCACTTATAATGGCACAATATGCAGCATCAATCTTCACTTTCATCACTAGCATAATTGGTTAACAAAGAACCAAGTCCAGAAATGGCATTATTAGATTTAGATTGCTGGCACAGGCTGCCACTTGTTTCAGCATCTCTGCCCTTCTCTTGAAAAGACTCCTTGTTATTTTGGGATTTGGCTATCAAGGTAGCATCAGAAACTGCAAGACGAGGCTTCTTAACAACAGCAATGGTTGCAGCTGTCGATCTTAATAGCACATTCTGTCTAGATGCAGATGAACTTCCTTGACTTGTGCCCACTTTCACATTGGTGAATACACTAGTCTTTGTCAACGAATCAGTAGGATTTCCTATCTTGTCAGGCTCAAGCAACATTTTACCACTCTTTTCATTATAATCCTCATCGTCATCGTCGCCTTCGTCCTCTATTCTCCTAACAATATCTTTTTGGCCGTGAAAGATAGATCTAATGAGCGCCTCATCTTCTTCCATCAACCTGTCTTCCTCCAATTTGGCATCACGCTCCGTAGCCCGCTTTAAGGCGTCAAGCATTACGTCTGAGCTCACAGTTGCATGCCTAGACCTCAAGGATCTCATTTCTTCCAATGCAGCAAGTATGTCCATGTCTTGCTTAGAATCCATCGCTCTGTTTTCCAGGGATTTCATTGCATCGCCCATTTCTTCAGCAACTCGTTTCCTTTTTTCCCTTTCTACTTCCTCATCCTCTGCACGCCAAGGCTCAAAATTTCTAGAAGCACCTGACTCAACAGTATAATCTGAATTTTTGGGATCCGTCTTATAAGTGATTTCTGCTGAGCACCTTGTACATTTAAAGTAGAAACGAAATATCTGTATGCCTAGATATGTCTCGCCTACTGCATCCTCTTTGCGTGAATTGAATTTTGTGCCTTTGTAGATGTATGTACCACAGGTGCTGCATCGAACACTCATCGGAAGCATCATCCGCACCGTCATCTGTCGGTTCTTGGGTTGCCGGATTCTTGGGATCTTCGCCGGATCAAAATCCGGGGGATAATACTTGTTGAGAACCTTCCTTTCACCCATCTTTGCTTTTGTCTTCTTCTCTTCTATCAATTAAGTGACAACATAAGCCTTGTTAGATTAAAGTATCAATTCCATGGAAAAAGAACAGCACTGCAGACAAGTTCATTAGGAACTTGGCAGTGTTAGAAACCATGTGAAACCTTACAAAAATTAACAAAAGAAGCTGAACTGAACATCAATAGAGTGTTACAGATTGATTCTAGGAAGCTCAAACACAGACACGGACACTTTTTAAAAATGTAGGACACGGACACAGTGTAAGACACGGAAAAAATTACACATATAAATATGTATATGTATAAAAGCATCCGATCATAAAAACTCAATTGCGTTATATTCATTCACTTAAAAAATGGCAGGGTGGTAAAAGCCATTGATACCATGCATGCAATCAAAGCACGTCGACAATACACGGTATAAAGCAAAGGGTATGGTGGACACTGGACAGTAAATAGAAAAATAATCAACTAAATTCTACAACCATAAAGTCCAACAGTATATGTAGAGTATGAAGATGATGATATTAAAAAATACAGCTATACTTATGTACTATAATCGAACTGACAACATCAATAATTTTTCAATTCAACACTATGATAAAACAGATAACCTAATTGGAAAATTGAAGGAGATATCGGTAGGGTGGAGAGAAATTGAGAAGGTGGGACGATCAGGAAGAATCGACTCAATTGAGATACAGAAAAAGACGTTACTGGTGGCAGGAAGAAGAGAGAAGAGAGAGGTGGAAAGAAATTGAAAGAAGGGAAAGAAACGGGAATAAATTGTGAGGGGAGAAAAGTCAGGAAGAAATCGAGAGGGGGGGATCACAGGACAGGGAAAACCGATAGGGAGAGTGAACTGTAGGGGGAGAATGGTGTGGTTTTGGTAGGAGAGTATCGTAGCAGACGGTATTAGTAGGGGGAGAATGGTGTGGTTTCCATGGATGGGGAGTGGGAGAAGGAAAAAGAGGGGATTTTGGAGGAGGAAGAAGACGGGACAAGCAGTCCGAAGAGGGGGGAGTGAGGAAAAAGAGAAGAGGGGAGTGGGGAAGAAAGAAGTGATACCTTTTACGGCGACGAGGGCGTGCTGCGGAAGCGGCGGCGGCGGCGGTCCTACGGCGGAGGCAACGGGGGCAGCTTGCTAGTGGAGGGAGGATGAGAGTTGGGAGTCGGGGGAGTGTCCGCGATTGTTGGATTGATATTTACCAATCAAATCAAGAAATCGATACATCAGGGTGAGTGGGGATTTTGTGTTTTACTTGGACGTCGACAAGGCTCAACGCTATTTGGTAAGTCGTAAATTACGGAAGGGGGTTTTTGGGTGAATATTGCTTGGTTTTTCTTTTGTTTGAATTCTCCGCAGCTTTTATTAATTCAAATCGGCATGCACCATTACAACTAGGGCGCTGTTCTGAAACAACAGTGAACAGATAAACGGACGCGGTACTTCTACACGTAAATTTTAATTTCAAGCATATATTCACCGCAACAAAACTATGTGGTGGTCAATTGGCGACGGGGAAGCGCCCATCGGTCCTGACGCTATACCGAACAGATCATATGCTCGTGACTAAGGCCCTGGTAGGGTGTTGTTTAAGTTTCTTACAATCATTTGTTCAGTTTTCCGTTTTGTATTTTATTTGGTTGGGTGTTTTAGGATGTAGTTGGATGAGTTATAACTGCATACAACCGCACAATTCACTCTGAATTCCTGATATTTGTATCGCGCCGGATTAGGAGGTGGTCGAGTGTAGTTACGTATTGGCAGAAAGAAGAAAACACCGACTGTTGTATCAGCGGCCTTCAAATTTGAGCCGCTTGAGCGGAACCGGCCCCACAGCAATACGGGAAAGTAAATCTTTAGTAAATCTTCTACTATCTGCTCTCGGTGGGGCCCACAAAAGCTAGCACATGCGATCTGGACAACCTGCAGATACAATACTTTTTTATACAAACCATATTCACTGCTGCACCCAACCAAATACTATTTTCAGTGTTGTAAAAGCATGATTTAGTTTGATCAACTATCTAATTTATAAAATGTCATCCTACTACATCCTACCAAACAGGGCCTAAGAATTTGTATGATAGGATGTTGTTGAGTGCAAGGTGCGTTTTAGAAAAGAAGTCGTTTAAATGAGAGGAGTTTGATTCGCAATATTTTCTTTTGGTTGGGTGATGTCCAAATATTTAGAATTTATGGTCAATTTTTTGGTTAGACAATTGTTCATCATAAATTGTTCACGCCATTTGCTCATTGGGATAGCAGAATCTTAGCTTGATGTAACGAATCACATAGTTTTTTTTAAAAGATAATTGTCAAGTTGGGCGGGAAAATAAACAACACAGCAATGCATGGCTTCGTGTATGTGTATGTAGAGCAGTAGGCAGCCAGCCGATAACAGCCGTGACTCTCTGGTACCTAATCAAAGCAAAAAAGTAAAGTATGGTAATGGTATGCGGGGATCATGCAAAGTGTACCCGACCACCCTTTAAAATGGCACGGTACAAATATTGTGTTTTTGAGCATTCGGCTCGTAGATGTGAGAATCCAAATTCTACAAACTACACCCTACTGCACTTAACCAAACGTTGAGCATTTGAACTTAACGAAAATGAAGTACACCCTACTAGATTAGTCCTTTAGGGACCTCGATTCAGACATGGCTCCCCCAATCCACAAGTTTGGGAGGCTGAAAAAATGTGATATCATATTACATTCACAGATGAAATGCAACATTAAGAGCCTCCACTCCTTCAACAAGGTTCAGAGGCCATTGGTGATTAGGTATGTGTGCCCTCGACCAGTGCCACCCTCCTTAAATGACTTGACCAACATGTCACATTTCATTTCCAACTGAAGCTTTGTGAAAACCAGACTTCTGTAAAATTTTAGTGCCCCTCTTGCAGTGATTCCTTCTGCCATGAGGACTGAAGAACAAATCCATGTCATATGTCGACACATAGCTAGTATCTTGCCCTTCACAGACAATCACTCCAGCTTTGCCACTTGCTTGTGCCATCCATGTAGCATCAATGTTCACCTTCACCGACCCCCTTGGTGGCGCCTTTCATTTTACTTTTTCCTATTCCTCTTCCTCCTCCCCTGAATCAAGTCACCAATGTGATAAGCCCTATATTCATCTACTAGGTTCATGTATCCCATAACCATGCCTGGGATAAGGTAGCTTCCCTCTCAAAAATATGTATGTTTCTCATGTGTCATGCTACCCACATCATGGTAACGGCTTCATCTATTTCTTTCTCATTGTCGTGACTCATCATTCTGCATACCTCCACCGGTGGCATGCCACCCTGGTTGTAACACCCTGCATACACAATATAGATCGGAAGCATATATTTGCATTCAGTCGAGGAAGATGTCACAATCATGATATTCATTGCATAAAAATAGAGTTTATACAAAACCATCACATGATAAAGATAACAATTCTCATTCTTGTATCATTAACAAGCAACTAAACTAAACTTGTATCACACTTATACATGATATGTTTTCTCATAAACTTAATCTTTTTAATAAGTATAACTTGCACCCATCTAGGTCCTTTAATCTGAAGATCTTCTAGCTAGTCCTTGCACGTCAGATGGTTGTAATCTCTATGCTTGTTTTTTATTTGTGGACATTGTGCGCTCAACTATGCATTAAATGATTCGTAAGTGAAATTGAACATATTATATCTTAAATAGAATGTGTAAACATTAAACGTTAAAGAAATGACACAATTACTTTTAGACTATTTCTTTTATCTTGACCTATATTAGAATCCTCGAGTTTGCACTAAAGTGTTTGATGCCTCTTTTCTTATGCACCGAAGTACTTCTTAGTTTGTACTGAAGTGTCTCTTCTCTTATGCATCGAAGTGTGTATTACTTTTCTCTGAGGAGACTCTTAGTGAGGATCTTGTATAAGTTATCTTCTATGAAAATTTGTCAAAGAAAAACAAAATCACATAAACTACGTGAATATAAGGGGCAAAGATCATGTAATCGAACCCAAAAATATAGTTATTGGGCCTGGCATATGAATCTGAACAACACAAACATTATATGAAGTCAACATAATGATATTAAACACATGACTTTTGTGTTGGATGCCACATTTATCATGGACCTAAGATGTATCATGTACCCTAACCCAAAAGTTGGATATATGGGTGTTATTATTGAGCTCAGGTTTATGAGGACATACCCAATATAAATGGAGATATCAACCACTATGTAGGTCAGGATCGTTATCCACATACATTAATACCAAAACCAATCCCACGTGGAATTACATACAACCACAATACAGTAGGACATATCAAAGGAAAAAATAATAACAAAGAATTATCAATCGTTGATCAGTCTCATGTATTCAATCCCACAATTATGATCTTTTTGGGTAGCACATTAATGTGAATGTATGAGAAAAATCATATGGAGCAAATGAGACTAGGCATGTGAATATTATGTTAAACCTCTGATGTATGAGGACAACCCGCATACTTGTGGGCAATGTCCTTCATTTTGTAGACAAAATAGTTATATACATATGTTTATTGGAACATCACAATGGTATGAATGACAAACAACAAATGTATATGGAAAATTGTGAAGTACAAACAAAATAACATAAAGCATGTGAATATATAGGACTATGATCATGTACTCTAACCCAGTCAAAAATTTGGGCCTAGCACATTAGCTAAACAAAATGTACAACATATCACTACTACAGAAAATGCTTTTTACAACGGGAAAAACACAACAGTTATGTTGGTTGTGTTGTAGTTAGCATATCTTTTACAACAAGTCTATTTGTGTGTTGTGAATTATATATTTTATACAACACAAGTTATATACAACGGGCCAAACTCATTGTAGTATATGTGATACTACAACAGGAGCTAAATTATTGTAATAGACTGTAATATCACAACATACTCAAACCCGTGGTAAAAGACCATAATTACACAACATGCTCTAACCCGTTGTAATAGTCATGTATGCTAACTTGTTATTATAGAACACCATTACACAACATACTCTAAACTGTTGTAAAAGATCATAATTACACAACATGCTCTAACCCGTTGTAATAGTCATGTATGTTAACCTGTTGTAATAGACCATCATTACACATCATACTCTAACCCGTTGTAAAAGATCATAATTACACAACATGATCTACCCATTGTAATAGTCGCATATGTTAACCCGTTGTAATAGACCATCATTACACAACATACAATAACCCATTGTAGTATACTATAATTACACAACAGGCTTTCACCTATTGTAATAGTTACCCATTGTAATATACCACAATTACACAACATGTTTCCACGTCATTTGTTGTATATGTACAACAAAGAATATATGTGTCGCATAAAATGAAATTGGTTTAGCAATTTGAGATGTGCCTTACTTTCAAGTAGTCTCAAGTTCGAAACCTTGTGTTTAGATGTATTTTTCTTTTATCTCAACATGTTATATACAACACCCCTATTACAACAAGTGTGTTCAATGAACTACAACATGTATTAACTATTGTATAAAATACATATATTACAACATGTGCAACACCTGTTGTATAAAGAACCCCCCATAAGACCACGCGATCTAATACAACAATTGACACCCGTTGTAAAATGGAAAAAATGAACTGTTGTAAAAACTATTTTTGTAGAGTGATATGATGTTGAAAAATGACATTAGATACATTCATTTTCTCTTGGAAATCACATCTATTATGAACCTGAAATGTATCATGTACCTCAACCTAAAATTTGGATGCTGAGATGCTATTTTTGACCTCTTATTTATCAAGACAAACCTTGTATATTGGGAGATATCAAACATTATGTAGGCCAACATTACTATCTAGAAATATGAATAGAAAGACCACTCACACATGTAAAGAAAATACTACACTATAAAGCAAAGACAAACAATGAAAAAAAGAACAACAAAGAATTATCTTGGGTCAGTCTTTATGTACTCAACACCAGAATCAAGATTTTTGGGGGTAGAACATAAATGTGAATGCATGAACAAAAAATCATATGGAGCAAATGAGACTAATAGGTGAATCTTATGTTGGACCTTAGATTTACCAATACGACCCTCATAATTGGAGGCAATTCCCTTTATTATGTATGGAAAATAATTATGTACATACATTTATAGGAAAATAAAGGTGACATTGAAAGAAAATAACAAAAAATATGAAAAAAAATTCAATGAAATATTTAATAAATCATGTGAATACAAAGGGAAGCAACCATGTATTTCAACACAAATTTAAAATATTTGGTCTTTGCACATGATTATGAACAACATGAACATTTTACAATGTCGATATAATGATATTAAATACATGACTTTTATGTTGGGCCTTAGATTTATATTGGACCTAAGATGTATCATGTCATTCAACCCAAGATTTGTATACTTAGATATTATTATCAACCTCTAATTAACAAGAAGAAGCCTTGTATAAGGGGAAATATCAATCATTATGTGGGCCAACATTATTGTCTATAAATATAAATAGAAAAACTTTCACACTTGGAATACAAATACTAACTTTTGTGTATGTAAATAGACTAACCATTATGTATCTCTCATGTAGACTTTCCTAATACTAACTTTTGGATTGACCCATGTCACCCTAGTACCCTCCTATCCAATTTCCAATGTGCTAAAAAGGACTATGTCTCCTCAAGTTTCTTATTGGCTTTTCATCAATAAGAAACTTGGTTTTAGTTCTTTATTGAATAATAGGGGTTTCTAGGACCTCATTCGTGTCTTTATAGTTATAACTCAAATGAGACAATCAATAACACTTTTTTCGACTATTGTTTTGCTCACTAGCTTTGGGATTTTCTATTTGTCAACCAGTCCATGCTTTTGATTCTCCTAAAATACAAGACCAATTATATATCTTTGGTTACTCTTCTATTTATTTGGATTATGAATTCTAATTAGACTCTTTAGGAGTGTCTATCCTTTGGTCCATGTGGAAGGAAAGAAATAACATATTCTATGATGATAATCACTCTTGATTCTCTTAGGTTGTTACCTCTATTATTCAGCTTTGGTCTCTTTGGTCTTTTTCTTGTATAAGAAGTGGATATGGGCACTCATGTAGGGTAGGCTAAGTTGCAGAAGTCCAAGTCCTTTGGTGCCATCTGTCCTGTTGCAACCCATCTAGCAATGTTGGACCCTCCCTCAGTGAGACCTCCTTTGAGTCCCTACTGGACACTTCTGAGGATGACATGCAATGTTGATTGGTTGCTCATATTCCCTCTATTATTTATTCTTTATCTTCCTAGGACATTGTCTAAGAGGTTCCCCTCCTGGGTACTATTTCTCTTTTTACTATTTGGGGTTACCTCTGATACGTCCTTCTATGTACTAGACAAGTCATCACATGTAGAGGTTACATGGTTTATTTACTATATGATAATGATTATTTAATAAATATTAACATATTAGATAAAAAATGAAAATACAAAGAATTGTCAATCTTGGGTTAGTCTTCACGTGTTGAACCCCTAAAACATTATTTTTGGGGAGCATTGATGTAAGGACCCTGACCCAAGTTTTAGGCTAACCCTCTTTGCTTTACTTATGAAAGGTGCTTAGAACCTTAATCTAATCTCTTAAGATGTTTTGATATCATGTGGCAATCTTATGTTTCCAGTTTGGTCTCGTTTGGATGTTGTTTGAGCAATGTTTGCTTATTTTGGACCAAAGTGCAATTTACCCAAAGTAAGGGGTTATATTGCAATATGTCACATGTAGAGCATACCTTTAATTCTATAACATCATGAGAAAGATAATGATGCTATGGGGCACCTTGTGGAGGGCCTATGTTCCAAGTTTGAGCTTAGTTGGATGATGTTTGTGCCCTATGTGCTAGTTTTGGTGCAAATTGCAAATTACCCAAAGTGGAGGGGTTAATATGCAATTTATCAGCTCTAGAGTCACCTACATTCTGTTTGACATCATCTAGGACGTGTATGGAAGTTTGGGAGTCTTGTTTTGTTGATAGTTGAGGAGTAACATCTTTATACGGTCTTTATATCACATATGTGTCACACATGCTACCTTATCTTTTAGTGTATCGCGTAGAAGCTTGAGAGTGTGTCGCCCATGGGAGGTACCCAGCTGCACGATACACATCCTAGAGTGTATCACCAGGCCATGCATATGAAGCTTGGGGTGTCAACAAGTGGCGTTAAGTGCATGAGCAAGTGGCATCTTGGGTTATGTGGTTATGACACCTCTCCTTTGCTACCTCTCTCTTCCTTGGTGTATATATCCCCCTTCCTCCTTAACCAAGTGCTCCTTTTCGGCCACCTTCTTTCCCCTTCTTGTATGTGACGAGCATGGGAGCTTGGGAACTCAAGGAAACTCCCATGGAGCTTGGGAGGGTGAGCTCTTTGGCCATGGAGACTCCTTGCTCAAGATCCGACCTTGGTGAGTCATGCTTCCTTGCTAGCTTTTCCTTGTGCCTTCTTCTTCATCTCATTTTCCTCCTCTCAGACATGGATGGGCCCTTGATGTGAGTAGGCAAGGTCGTGGTTATCTCCCCCTCTTTTCTTCTTCTTGAGCTATACATAACCATGGTATCTTCTTCTTCTCTTATTCCTTGAGGTGATGATGATGGAGCCAAAGACAAGCTTAGAGCTTCGAATGGATGGTTTCCATGGAGAGGAATGTGGGTTTGCTGCTTGTATCAAGAAGCTTTATGCCTTTCATGGAGATCCTCTTAAGGCGGGTTACATAACTCTTAACCATCTATATTATGTTCACTCTCCATATGTGCATGTGATGATTCTTGTCTTTAAATTGATACCCTTCTCCATGATGGTTGTGCATGTGGAACTTGAGATATGTTTTAATGGAAACGGTCACGTTTTACTACTGTCCTTATCTTGTTCTTCTTGTGTTAGATGGTAACGGGTGGCTAGAGGTTGAAGATGACTTGCCCTATAGGGTGCTTTACCCGATATGGGGGCTTGCCCGATACTATGCTTTGCCCGACATAGTACCTTGCTCAATAGGTTATACTTCGGTTGATGGTTTGTGGCAATACCACTTTCTCTCCTTTGGACTTGAAAGGTGAGCCTATGGCCTAGATGTTTGGGGTGATATGATGCGGTGACTGATATCTCTTTCCTACCCTAGGGTTAGGGTTTGGACGCTATGGATGGTGGCTCCTTGAGGTTGTTGCCTGATACCCTCTTCTAGAGTTGAGCCGTGAGTGATATGCTAAGTGAACCCTTTGTTGACCTTGTGACCGATATGCACCTCTACCCAAGATGATGATGGTGGGTGATATGGTGGTTGACCGACATGAAACCCTAACCTTAGTGTCTTGGCCAACATAGAGCTCCAACCCTAGCTTGGGCGATGGGGTTTCCCTGGGCAACTTGGATGCTCTACTCTAGTTGCACGACAAGCTATTGGGGTTGAGACCTTGGATAGTATCATGGGTGATATGGTGGTAATGCCTTTGGTGATAGGTATCATTGATAGTGTAAGGAAACTGACAGGTTGTTCCTTGGTGTGGGCGATAGCCCTAGAAGTAGTGTCTTGGGCGATATGGATGCCCTAACCCTAACTTAAGGTGATATGATTGCTTTGGACTATGGGATGGTCCTAACCCTAGAGTGACCAACATGTTGTCATGGGCAATGAGATGCTTTGTCCGATAGGCTAGCTCTAACCCTAGTTTCCCGATATAGCATCCTAGACATCATGGAGTTTTGAGTGTTGGGGGTTGCCCTAACCCTAGCTGACCGATAGGGGTGCCTTTGTGGTAATGATCCCTTGGGCAATATGATGGGTGCCCAAGATGGTGCTCTATGAATGACAAAGGATGTGAGGATGGACATTATGAACGGTCCCTTGTTATGCTTCCCGATATCATCAACCCTAGAACGTTATGAGTGTGTATGTGTGCATAGCTTGGGCGACATCAAGGTTAAGTGAATGGCTGATACCCCCACAAGGAGATGTGTTACTTTGGCCGATATGCTTTGCCTGATACATGCTCTCTCTTGGTTGGTTACCTGACATGTGAATGTGCTTGATAGCTTGGATGGTCCTAGGGTTGAAGGTTTGGCCGATACATGTGCTGAGCCTGGGCGGTATAAGATCTTGGACGATACAAGTTGAGGGTTGGACGATATGGTGTCATGAGTGACACAAGGACTAGTGAGGCTTAGGTGAACCAAGTATGACAAAGGTTGTTACACCTTTATCTTGTTGAAAGAGATGAACCTAGATGGGGCAAAGAGGAATTTAATTCCTGGTAGGGATGACCTAGAAAGCGCCTTGGTGGTTTTGGTGCTATGAGGCCCTTGATCAACACAATTGTGAGGCTGCCTAATCCAAGAGGAAGTTAGATGTGTTGGTTGAGCATGGAACCCGACATGCTTAAGAACTATGAGTTATCTAATATCTAAGAAGGTGGTCTCTTAACAACAATGACCCGAGGTATGTCTGGGCAATATGGATCTTTGGAGGTGTTCTTGCACGATATGCCTAGAGGCATGGTGCTTAGGGTTGTTGGTGCCCGATATCCTTGGGTGAGGGTTGGTACCCTACCCGACACCCCTTCTAGTGAGGGTTGTGCCCTAACCCGATAACCCTAAAAGTTATCTTGAGCACTATATGATAGTATGTTATCTTGCTAGAGCCCATATCTTTGATCATAATGACAAGACATGAAAAATAGGTTGTGAACATTAGTATGGTGGTTACCTATGGTTGATGATAGGTGAACCTTTGATAATGTTTGATGGTATATCATGATTGTATGATCCCTAAAGATGAATCCTGAGGGATGGTGTGTATGATGATACAATAAATAGGGTATGGTGGATACCCATGGTATGGTAACAATAATTTTTATTTCTTAATACACCATCTATGACTTATGCTTCATGTGTTCATAATAATGGATGATTGTTCCAATCCTATAAACCTTAATCTTAACAATATGATAATCATGATATGTTCTTTAAAGATTGTATTTGGTGATCAAGTTATCTCTTTGATATGCTCCCTAACCATGCAGGTATTATCAACTAAATCCATAGCCAGGTAAGAGATATGATGACTATATCATTATGTGCCTTGTGTGGAACTTGGTATATGAGAAATATCTGAGTAATGATGATGTGCCCTATTGATAAGATAACATGTATCACCAATATGATTAGGAAGGTCTGATGACCTGATAAAGGTTGAGTGCCTAAATGAGGTGTTATCCTCTAGTGGTAACCTGAGGGATTGATATCCCATGATGATGTATGATGATGAGGCCTTGAGAGGCAGTGACTTTATGTGATGAAATGAGGGATTGATATCCCATGGCAATATGATGATTGTTGAGGGCAATGAGAATAGCAGTACTAGTGTGACACCAAAATAATGGAATCTAATGTTGTTCATGTTTTACATATGGTTGCTTAATACAACTTGGTTTCCCCAACAATCCACTTAAAATGCATTAACTAATTACAGATGAACCTTTCATGTAGTTTGCCCCGACCATAGATCCATCATCGTCAGTAATTAGGTGATGGTGAAACGGGTTCTCCTGTGGGTTAACCCGGAGCACATATTGTTGAATATGCGAGGTTTCTCCTAGCCGAAAATAGGAGGATTAGAATGCAACTACGGTTGTAAACTCAAGATGTGTATAAGAGCATGGTGAACAAGCCCATGGCTCAGTCTGATAGAGCATGAATGCGTTCATGGCTCAAGGAGCACAGTGAACTAGCCCATGGCTCAAGTATACTAGCGTCATGACCTGTACCAAGGGCGGGCTAGATAAAAAGGGTAGACTGCGTGAGCTAACCCTGTGGCTGAGGCCACTCAAGCAAGAGACTGCGGTCCTGCTTTGGTTATCATGCACTAACCACGAAGAGGTGAGGTCATGGAGTCTGGCTCTCCCAATGACCTTGTATGGCACTGGTTTTGGGCTTCACAACCGAAGGTTGGATTTGAGCGGGACGGCTCACTTCCTCAGGGCATAATAATTCATAATTAGGCCATATAATATCTCTGCTTAGGGCAAATACAAAACATTGGTTGAGGCCTTGGATGATGTAAGCTTTCTCATACACTTTTAAATGGTCTTTTGTATAAGTTTTTATATACATGTTCTTCATATTCCTTCTTGCATAACTGGTTAACTATTATCAGTTGGTTGCATTGATCTATCTGCTCAGTTATCTGTGATAATAATAAAGTTGGTAGAGGGTTATGTTTCTCACTGGGACTGTGTGTCTCACCCTGTTGGTTAATAACCCTTTTTAGGTGGACATGCCTAGCGAGATAAAGATCATGTGGCTGAGATGATATGCAGAGGTATCATACCTGGTGGAATAGATAGTGTCTAGTAGTAGAGTCCTATGTGTCATCCATGTACACTCAGGTCTTCGGGAGAGTTTTTGATGTTTCTTGTACTGCGATCGATGTATGGTTTTTGGTTTATGTATCTTGATGTAAATCAACACGTGGAATAGTTATTTCATGTAATGAGATGATGGGAAATTATGTTGTAGCACCTTGGAAATATGTTATGAAAAGAGAAGTGTTGGCTCAAATATTATATGTCTCATCTTGTGGTGCTCATTGTAAATCGGTTTTAATTTCCCATGATTTTCTGTAATCCGCTGCTTAGCATGTAATCGTATTTTGTTGAGGATGGGGTGTTTCAAGTATTTGGTATCAGAGCTCTAGGTTCGCTGAGTCTATAGGGACACTAGGACTAGGATTAGGATATGATGGTGTCTAAGGCTGGACCGTGACATAAAATATGGTGCATACTACCTAATCTCAGCACTTGATGCCCTGGTCAGGTATTCAAATATTGAAGACATAGGTAAGTGTGGAGCCTTAGATTGTTTCCTCCTTGATTACTCTGATCAAGTAGTCATTCTGGAGCAATATAAAGAGCATAGCAAATCAGGAATATGATGCTAATACCTTCATCTTGTTATAAAGGGAGTAAATAAATGCACCATAACTCTTTAAAACTTGGATGCTTGGTAATCCAAAGAGGAAGTAATGGTTCTATGAAACCTAAAATCCGTATAAGAATATGATGAGATAAGTTCTTGAAACCATAATCTTAAGAGATACATCAAGTAAAAGATAGATTAATCTGTGATAACAAGGAGAGTTAAAACATAAAACTTACTCAAGATAAAGAAAATGCTTGAACGAAAGCAAAAGGTTGAAAGAAAGAGAAGAATAAGTAATGAATAAATAAGATGGAACCTAAGATAATCTCAGACCAACCAATGAACGTAAGCAAAAAATAAGAAAGTATAAAGTGCAATTCATGATAAGTTAAGGAGAACAAGGGAGATGATCCTTTTTCAATAAATAATATGAGAAGAGTAACGATATTTTTCACAAATGGGAAACAAAAATTTGATATAATCAGGAAATAATCATGATTACGATGAAATGATGATAAGAGAAAAAGAGTAACAACATGTAATGGTCTTGATTATTCATGTGCTGAGTGCAAGGAAACCAAGAGGAAATAGGATAAAACTAGATGGAACAAAGTTTAATGATGCATGAACAGTTGAAAACTCATGTAAGGATCAAAGAAAGTGATAATCCCCCCTTGATATGAAACCATAGATGTTGATGGGGTGATAGGAGGAGTTTGTTCCCTTATGTTCCTTCCTTCCGAGGGAATGGCAGTCAAGTGGACCTTGTGTCACTTGATATGTATGCTTTTGGAGCGATCTCTGGTTGGATACTTTAAAAAGTATCAACTGATCTTGGACTTTAGTTTCCAAGATGGAGATGTATGTGATAGATAATGATGATAGGATCCTCTCGACATGTCTTCTGATAAGGGATTGAGAATCAAGATGCCTAGATCATGGAGGTATGGTGGTGAACCGTCTTGATAGATCATCCTTGACCTTGAACCCATAAGCTTGAAGCTTGTTTTGGAGTCTGGATCTATGTGGTGACCCTTGAGGTAGCAGTTCAGCAACATAGAGGAATGTTGATGAGGATAAGTAAGTGAGGACCGAATGGTTTGACTAGGAAGCGGAAGAAAACATGTAACAGTTTGATCTTGTGATATGAGCTGGCCAGAAACGGTAAGATGACAAATGTATGGTGGCAGGTTGAATGGAGTCACTCCATTCCGCTTTGTCTTCTTCTTGCCTCTTATCTGCTCTAGTTGATCCAATATAGGGTGTACCCTCCTTTGAACGCTTGTAGTGTGTTTGGAAGATGTTTTCCTCTTGTTAGCCAGGAGAGAGATAACCTGTTATCGAAAACCTTGTTGGATGACCTAGTTGTGTTGAATGAAGTATATCCTTATCGTATGACAATCAAGTGAATCTCTTTCCACTTGACATATTGAGGATCGAGATAACCCTAGGAATGGATCTCCTTAGAAAGATGTGAAGTGGTCTCAGATGGAGAAGTTGGCTTTGGTTTCGACCTGCGTAAGTGTTCATAGTATGGCTATCACCTGTTAGGGGTTTATGATCCTCATAAACATGACATCAGAAGGTATGCACCCAAGGAAAGAAATTGAGGATAGGTTGTCTTGGGAAAGGTTCATCAAGTTAAGCCTGATTCCTTAGAATACTCCTAGCTAGTCTCGAGTAAAGGAAGATCTAGGCAGGATGTGTCTCGAATAGAGATGGATGAATGAGGTTTGTGAATCCTATCTAGATCAACTGAGATAGTGCATATCTGTCACCCTCTGATTTGTTGCTTGTTTTACTTTTGGGATCTGATAGGAAGACATGGTAGGAAACCATGATTATGTGGTTGTTGTTAACCAAGATGCTTGGTTCCTTGGATGTTCGATAACTCCTTTTGTGTTAAGACTTAAGCATTGCATAGTAGTGCCTTATGAGCCATGTCATGTGCATACATCTATTTTTTAGAGTAGGTATCTTGTGAAAACCCCTTCTTAGAAAGATCTTCCTTGGACTAAGACATCCTTTGTGGAAGGAGAAGAAATAGTTGGAACATATATAGCAGAAGGATAGTGTAACATCCCTGACCTGGGTTATGAAGTAACCCTATGTATTTTGATTAATAAAAGTGATTATATGCATGCTCTTATCTTTTGAAAAGTAATTAAGGCTCAAGAGGAACTTATATTACAATTTTAGTCCTTTTTTAATATTGTTGAAATCAACATTTTGCCTGTTTTGGACTAAAGTGCAAATTACCCAAGTTGAGGGGTCTATTTGCAAATTGTGCATGATAATATGTTCCTCATGTGTTGAAGCATCATGTGAATGAAGATGATGCAGAGGTATGGCTTGTGATAGCCTGAATTTCCAAGAAAGAGCTGATAAAGCATGTTTATGCATGAAAACCTAGTTTTTGGTATAATGTGCAATTTACCCAAAACCTAGGGTGCAATATGTAATTTACCACTTCATTAAGGTCCCTAATGTTTCTTGGCAACAAGTGGAGCAAATATATTGAGAGGGGCGCCTCATTTGAATTAAGTTGGAGGAGAGAGAATCTTGGTATTAAAATAATCAAGATTTAAGCATAATGGATATATTAATGCTAAAATAAATAAAATAATTGAAGGGACTTCAACCAAAATTAAAATGGTGGAATTCATATGTATGAGTGGACGTACTTGAGATTTTCAAGGACCGAAAATATCCTAAGGAGGTGAAATTCCACTCACCTTATTATAAGGAAAAGAATTTCCACTCAAATATATATATATTAGTATTATAATGGATTAAGGTGCTTAATTTCTTTTTCCTTAAATCATGGATAAGGGAGGGGAGTTCGGTGGGTTTGAGTTGACTTTGCATTCAAGCAAACCAAGGAGGAAGAGGTGGTACCATTTTTGGAATTAATTGATTTTTAATAAAACATTTTCTATTTCATCAATTTTCTTATAAAAGAGCCTTTTCCAACCCACCTAAGGATCTTTTTCGATTCTTTTCTTCCCCTTGCTTGAAAAATAGATCAAGAGAGCTAATAACAGCAGGGATCACGTCCCCAACCTGTTGGTAAGCCTTTGACCTTCGTTCTTCTTGATTTCATGGTGAAAATCATAAAACAATGTATGATTCCTTCATTTCTTTACTCCATCTTCAACCCTAGCCGATCCTTTCACTCCAAAAGCTTAAGAAACGACCTTGGGACGTTGGTAGAGCTTCAAACACCATTGGATCCATGAAGCTCGGAGCTTGGGATCAGATTTTAAGGGGGGTTACATAACTTTAACCCTTAATCTTTGTCATTGAATTCGATTTCTACTTGCAATTGATTTAATTGTCATTATTGCAATAGTCTTGCTTAATTGATGGAGTTGCCATGGAAAATGGCAGTAGTTCCATGAGTTTAAAGGTTGAAGATGATAACTTGTTCATAAGCACACACCTTAATCAAAGAACAACAGCAAACGGTCTTGGACTTTTGGTCCAAACGGTTTTGCAAACCGTTTCGTAAAGTTGAAATCCAAACCGCATGGCATGGTTGACTGTTTGGTATAGTTGACCGTTTGGACTCCAAACCGCATGGCATGGTTGACCGTTTGGTATAGTTGAGCATTTGGGGTCTGAACTTAGTCATAGGTTGGATGATGATCCAATGGACTCAATTGATTGATCCAATGTGTGCACGATCCTTCAAGTAGAAACCCTAATTGAATTGATTGAAGAAATCCTTGATTGGTCCTAATGATTTCAAGACTTTTTGGGGCAAACGGTCTTGAGACCTTGGGACCAAACGGTTTCAAAACCATTTGGTGGATTGGAGGTTGATCCTTGACCCATGGATGAAGATCTCATGGTTTGGATTGATGATTCCTTCAATTGAATATCTAATAGTCGATTCAATGATGCAATTGGAGATCAATGGAATTGGTGGTTGACCTAATGAGCCCTTGTGGTTTTGGGACTGATTTGGCCCAAACGGTCTTGAGACCGTTTGAGACCAAATGGTCTTGAAACTGTTTGGGGCCAAACGGTTTCAAAACAGTTTGGTGGCAAATAGTTTCAAAACCGTTTGGTGTTGAAACTTCAAAACCGCATGGAGGTTGTTTGTGGGCTCCGATCTCCAAACTACGAATTAATCCCGATTTAATCATGTGCGGAAGCAATCGGTAAACACTGGAAGACAAAAATCACGGGAAATTAAAACTTTTCGAGATAAGAGCTTGAAACCACAAACATTTTCCATAGAAAAAGGATTTAACTGTTTACAACACTTGACAAAAATTACTTCTTGAGTAATTATATACAACACAAAATTCTCAAGAGTTCATACTCCAAAACACTCCAGGACCTGAGAGTACAGAGGACACATAGGACAGACTCTATACTACATCATGAAGCAGGCTGGATCTCCACCTGAGATAACTACTGCTCCTGATGCTGCTGAGATTGGTCACCTGAGTTCTTGTCCCTCCGTCTTCGACGACCACCTAAAAAGTAGAAGTCTACGGGGTGAGACAATTATACATAATTGCCCCAGCGAGAGTTATAACTCTCCACTAGAAGCTTTATAAGCAAAGCAGGGAATAACTAAAGCAATAAAAACCTTCAAGGTATTCACTAGAAGTTTGATGATAAGCAAGAGTTCAACCAATAATAAAATGTGAGAACATCTATACAATTCATGGTAACATCAATCAAATAACTCGTAGATAACTCTAACAGATATACTACGCTGTTGATTATGTTTTTAAGGGAGTGTAGGGATGCATCTCACCTTTTGGACTGTGTGGTGGGGAATGATGGACTACATGAATCTACATCAAATCCTCTCACCTTTTCTCTTTTAGTGAAGGTATGACAGACTACAAGAATCTACATCAAATACCTACACTAGGATGTAAGGTTCTACACATCCATGTACCCCATATACTCAAAAGTATATGATCCAGGAGTTCCCTGGGGAAAACCTGCTTCACCATCATTTAGACTCTGACAATGATGGATCTATGATCAGGGCTCTACATTTCACTTGATTAGTTAGGTACATTCAATATTCATAACATCATACAAAACATTAGCATCACAGCTATATATGAGAATACTAAAATGTAGCAGGCCTAACTCATTCCAATCATCAGTTCTCAGCCATCTCATCACAAGTCATCTGTTAAGCATGACCTTGATGGTGTTTATGGCTCTTACAGCCCATAAACCACAAAAGATGTCACTCACAGTGCATCACTAAGGATTACTATTCATAAAGCTTAAGACATGCTTTTAATGAATATAACATGGTATTCCATTCCTGGATATAACCATCATCTCATAACAACCTGCATGGTTCATTAATATAACATGGCATTCCATACCTGGATATGCCCATCATCTCATAACAACCTGCATGGTTCATTCAACAGATAATAGTAAACAATTCAACAATTAAGGATGCATTCTCAAATTAGGGTTTCACTTGGAATCCCCCTCAACTAGGGATTCACATGGAATCACCCTCAACTAGGGATTCACATGGAATCACCCTTAACTAGGGATTCACATGGAATCACCCTTAACTAGGGTTTCTCATGGAATCACCTCAACTAGGGTTCACATGGAATCACCCTTAACTAGGGTTTCACATGGAATCACCTCAACTAGGGTTCACATGGAATCACCCTTAACTAGGGTTTCACATGGAATCACCTCAACTAGGGTTGAATTCAATAACCCTGTCAATTAGGGTTTACTATTCACTCCATGGTGAATTGTACTTATTACATCATCATGTAAGAGAAACATCATCATTAAGGCTCTCAATTAGGATTAAGATCCATTAGATATTATAAATAGGGTTTCCATGACCTCACATAGGTGGGTCATTCCCTAAACATGCACATTCATGTGTAATTGAAGTATCTCACTTGAGTTTCCTCCTTAAAAGGGTACTTTCTCTCTCTAGGATACTTTCTCTCTCTAGAAATACTTTCTCTCTCCTCTCACTAGTAGATGGTGACAACACAACTCTAGATCAGGTTGAGATAAGTCTCCATTGATTAACATGAGCCAAAACATCAACATCATGTGATTAGGGTTTGATTAGAACAAGGTTTTACCCCTTTAGACCCCTCAAGGGTATTTTGGTAATTTGCCACATGATCACCATCATGGGTTAACTCACTAATCACATAGTCCCTTAATGACCTAGGTTACCATTAGGGTTTAGATTGGATCACCAATGAACTAATCACATCATCAAATGGTTAAGTACAAACCATCACCAATCTCCAAACGGTTTCAACCTTCAAACGGTTTCAACCACCCAAACGGTCTTGAGACCGTTTGACCCCAAACGGTCTTGAGACCATTTGGATCCAAACGGTCTTGAGACCGTTTGGAGGTGAAGACCGTTTGGAAGGGTTGACTTTCCAAACCGTTTGGAGCTTCAAACGGTTTGAAACCGTTTGATCAAACTTGCTTGAGATCGATTGGACCAAACGATCTTGAGGTCGTTTGAGCCCAAACGGTCTTGAGACCGTTTGGATCCAAACGGTCTTGAGACCGTTTGGTCCAAATGGACTCAAACCGTTTGGACCTCCAAAGGGGTTCAAAGGTCACCAATGTTCATGGACATGTGTGTTGAAACCCTCAACTGGTCAAAGCTATGCTAACCACTTATAAATTGAGTCAATTAGGGTTAGCCTTAGCCACTTAGACATCAAATTGACCCTCAATTGCAAGCCAATTAGGGTTCAATCTTCCTCAATTAGGGTTTCAAATCGATTGGTCATCAATGTTCATCAATGTGAATCAATTCAAGGTTGAACCTATCAATTGACCTCCAATTGGGCTCAAACTTGGCCCAAACGGTCTTGAGGTCGTTTGGACATCATCCAAACGGTCTTGAGACCGTTTGCCCAAAGTTTGACCAAAATCCAAGTCGTTTTGACTAAGGTTGAAGTCCAATTAGGTCAAAATCAGCAATTATCATCAATTCATCAATTTCCTACAACTAGACCCTCAAACCATTAGATTGACTCAACCCTAGACCTTCAAACGGTCTTGGGTTGTGCCCAAACGGTCTTAGGACCGTTTGGAGGAACCCCCAAATCCTTCAACCCAAAACTCAACAAGATCTATACTTAGAAAACAACAATTTGATTGTTTCACTAACCCACTGTAATTGGGCCCTCAATTGGTCAATTACCTTAACCCTAGACCTCCAAACGGTCTTGGGTTGACACCAAAAGGTCTTGAGACCGTTTGGATGAGTTCCAAACGGTCTTGAGACCGTTTGCCCATCCATCCTTTGGACTCTAGTGAAAATTCATCAAGGTTTGATCTATTGAGTTGATCATCACATCAATACTTAATTGCAATATGATTTGGTGCCTTTGGACCTTCAATTGATCAAATATACTTGACCCCAGACCTCCAAACGGTCTTGAGGTGACCCCCAAACGGTCTTGAGACCGTTTGGGTGATTCCCAAACGGTCTTGAAACCGTTTGGGCTAAGCAACCCAAAATCTCAACTTAACTCATTGGAGATTCAGCACTAATTTCAATTAGGGTTTGCCCTATTAATCATCCTTCAACTCATGACTCGTTTGGAATTAATCCATAAAATTTGGTGAGTCGTTAATTAACATCATTATGAACATTAATCCCAAACGGTCAACGTTTAGTCAACCATCTTAAATGGTCTTGAGACCGTTTGCCCAAAAAGGGCAATTAAACAGATTGAAAATCAGAACTTAATTCAATTGGTTTTGCTAATTGATTTGCTCATAACTCACGATTACTTTGGAGTTAACCTCTCAAATTTTGTGGGTGATTAACCTACATAATTATGAACAAGATTCCCAAACGGTCTTCGCTTGGTCAACGGGACCAAACGGTCTTGAAGACCGTTTTCCCTCAAACGACCCTGAAACCGTTTGCCCACCAAACGGTTTGAAACCGTTTTGAGCAATAGGTGGAGGTCGTTTGATAAAGTGAAAAACCGTGGATAAGCATAGGAATTAACGCCCTTATCTTCTACCTTGAGAACAGTAGCAGTTCTTCACGATTTTGCTTGCAAGGATGCAAGGAAAGATAGGGAAGAAGAAGAACTAGCAACTATATGCATAGAAAAGGATGTATAATCAAGCATAAAGTTTAGAGTTATAAAACCCGCCTAAAGCTTGCTCCTTGAGCTCCAAGTTTTCGAGCTCCAAGCCTTTAATGGCGTCCTAGAAGCTCCACAGGTCGGCCAAGGTGAATTCTCCAAGGAAAGGTTGGAAAGGAATAGCTAGAAAGATAGAGCTAGGTGAGCTAGCCATGAATTCAACCTTGAAAACGAGTTTCCTCCATGAATTCAAGCAAAAGGGATGATCCAAACCTACCTTGCACTCACTTGGTCGTCCTCCTGAGCTCCAGAGCTACCTTTGGCCGTTTGAGCAAGAAGAGATGAGAATGAAGTAAAGGAAAGATCGTTCACTTATCTTGTAAAGAGGTGGCTTATATACTTTAGCCCCTTTTACACCCTAAGGACCTTATAAGATTGGAAATCACATCTAGGTTCCTCCTTGATCAAGGGCACGTCCACAAACATCTATCCTTATGCAAATCTCATGAAATCTCAAGATCTAAGGGTAAATAAATCCAACCTACAACTAGGGTACATCCATGAAAGATTTCTATACCCAAATTAGGTGTCTTTACCACAAAGTTCATCTTTTCTTATCTGATCAATCTTTGATGTGCCCCTTTCATCATTTCCACTCTAAATGATGAAAAGAGTCTTAAAAGATGTTTTAGATATTAAGAATTACAAGTTGAACCCCTCAATTTGGGTAAATTGCATTTTACCCCAAATTAGGGTTTCTAAGCATGGGGGTTGCTTCCACAGCTGCACCTTGGTGCTCAAGCTTGGGAAATCCCTCAAACTTCATCATAGACATCCTCATGATGTCTCATCATCAGAGATACATCTTATCTTGTGACTTTTGCAAGTTCAACCCTTAAACTGGGTAATTTGCACATAGGTCCCTGCAGACAACACAATGCTACAACTTTATTCAAAAAGGAGCAAAATTGAAAATTATATGTTCCTGGGGAACTTAATTACATGCCAGGGAGTTTTCACAAGTATATAATTACATTTTTAGGCAAAACTTCTAGGGTTAGTTCATAACCCAGGTCAGGGGTGTTACATTGTTAGTGGTCCAATCATTTGGATATTGATGGCAATGATGGTTCCAATTATCCAATGATGGTTAAACAATAAAGGTACAAAGGTTGAAACCCTAATAGTACCTAGGGATTTTGTGTCAATTAAGGAAGGAACCCTAATTTTCATAAGATCAATGGCTTGGTACACTATGTTATTCATAGTTGTATGAACTTGATTGAAGGGTTGATATGACCTAATCAAGTTGAGAAGATGATAGCATGGATTTGATACATGATTTTAATTCATGTGGTGATTTAGGGTATGATCCTTAAGTAAAGAGATCATGAAACCCTAATCATGAACATAAACCCTAATTGACAAGGTTGTTGAACCTTAACCCTAATCCAGGGCAATTTATAATTGAAACCCTAATCCAAAGAATGGATGTAACCCTAATTCAGGATGATGATGTGTATAGACCTAATTAAGAGTAATGTAATCCAAAACCCTAATAAGGATGAATAGTAAACCCTAATTATGGGTGATGGAACATGAAACCCTAATTAGGATGAATAGTAAACCCTAATTATGGGTGATGGAACATGAAACCCTAATTGGGATGAATAGTAAACCCTAATTGTGGAATAATGAATGTAAATCCTTTTATAGGATGATTTTGATGTGAAACCTTAACTGAGAATGGTTTCATGAGAAACCCTGATGTTTGATGTTCTGTGGAGCTCAAAATCCAGGGTGATACTATGTATTGCCTAATGAACCCTAATCTTGGGCAATATGGTGATAAACCATATCTTTAATGTGATAGTGGGATGTTTATCCTTAAGTGACATGAACTGGGAAACCCTAACCCTGGTAAGGGAATAGTGGTGTCACCCATGAATAGTGAAGTCATATTTTTTGAACATGGTACTGATATGCAATTGATATCACTGTATCATCTGTGCTAACAATGCAGGTATCTTGAAATGATGATCATGGCCATGTATGAGCTATGATTTTTAATTCACTATTGTGATTGTACCTTGAGTGCCATAATATACCTTGCTGCCTGGTAAGAGGTAACAAGAGAGTTAATGGGCATCAAGTACCATGTGTGATACTGGTTATAGCAAGTATCATGTTTGCCTTGGTCAGTTGACCTGAAGGTGATGGTTACCTGGAAAAGTGGTAACAATGCTTAATGATGAATCAAGGTTTAATTACCCAGGGCCATATGATTATGGTAATGATATTGTGTAGGGATGAGAATCCCCAGCCCTGAAATAAGGGACCGAGTCCCTAATACCTTTTAAAGATTGATAAGCATTGATGAAAATAGTACATGTTTCTTTATAGCATTATTATACTAAGTTTTGTTTGAGAACATGCCTGATGCTAATAGAATATGAAAATGTACTTAATTAATCAAGTGAAATCTATTCATGTAGTGCTCTGACCATAGATCCATCATCGTCAGCAGTTGGTGATGGTGAAACAAGTTTTCTATGGAATTCCTGGAATTTGCATATTTTGAATATGTGGGGGTAAATGGGTGAAAATATCCTTACGTCCGGGTGAAGAGATTGAGGGAAGGTAAATACTAAACCTCTCAATCCTTCATGTGTCGGGATAGATGTATCATAAATCTCCCGATGGTTGGGATGGATGTATCATTAATCCCCCAATGTTATTTTATGTCGGGTCGACGGAGATAAACATTAATGCTTGTAGTCCTGTGCTGACCAGGATGTGGGAGGTCATGGGAATCCGGCTCTTCCATTGACCTATTTATGGTACCGATTTCGATTCTAGAAATGGTCAGTTGGAGTATGAGCGGTATACCTCATCTCCTCAGAGCTTAAATCTGTTTGTAAAATATAATCAGTTGTGTAGCGTATTTACATAAGATTGAAATACGAGAAACACTGAATAATGTTATACTGCTTAGCATGCCCTTGGCACATAAATGTACTTATGTTCCTTAAATTCATATTGAATATGAGACATGCTGCTATATCAAGTTATAATTGAAATACTTGCATAAGAATGTTGTTCTAATCAGTACAGAGGTCGTTTATCTTCTATTGAATTATATTATCCCATTGCTTAGTTTATTTCTATTAAACTGCAATGACAATGTTTTGGCGGAGAGTTATATCTCCCGCTGGGGCAATTTTTATAATTGTCTCACCCCCATGGGATCCAATGTTTTTAGGTAGACGCAGACGACAAGGCAGAAACTCTTCTGCAGGAGAAGAGAAGCAGCAGCAGTCACATGGACAGTAGTGATCCATCAGGAGGAGACATTGGTTGTCTAGTCTTGTGTAATTAGTCCTATGAGTCATCTCTGTACTCTCAGGTCCTAGGAGTTAGTGTTTTGATACTTCCATCTGAGATTTTGTGCATGTATGCTTTGAGGTGCAATGATGCATGTAATGTATATATATGAAGCAGTATGTAATGTTTACTTTGGTTCTAAATGAAAGAGTTTTCATGTGAATGGATATCTTGATAAATAGTTTTAATTTTTAGTGATTTTCAGTAATTTCGTTGTTAATAATACGCTTCCGCATTAGAGAATCTGGTTTTTATGAGTTGTATGCCACAAGTAAAGTGGTATCAGAGCTCTAGGTTCGCTGAGTCTACAGAGACATAGGATTAAGGTTGTTGAGTATGTTCTAAGTGTCTTCCAGTTTATCTGATAGTGTCTTCTGCTCATATGGTGGTTGACCGACATGAAACCCTAACCTCAGTGTCTTGGCCGACATAGAGCTCCAACCCTAGCTTGGGTGATGGGGTTTCCCTAGGCAACTTGGATGCTCTACTCTAGTTTCACGACAAGCTCTTGGGGTTGAGACCTTGGATAGTATCATGGGCGATATGGTGGTAATGCCTTTGGTGATAGGTATCATTGATAGTGTAGGGAAACTGACAGGTTGTTCCTTGGTGTACGAGATAGCCCTATAAGTAGTGTCTTGTGCGATATGGATGCCCTAACCCTAACTTAAGGTGATATGATTGCTTTGGCCGATGGGATGGTCCTAACCCTAGAGTGCCTGACATGTTGTCATGGGCAATGAGATGCTTTGTCCGATAGGCTAGCTCTAACCCTAGTTGCCCGATATAGCATCCTAGACGTCATGGAGTTTTGAGTGTTGGGGGTTTCCCTAACCCTAGCTGACCGATAGGGGTGCCTTTGTGGTAATGATCCCTTGGGCAATATGATGGGTGCCAAAGACGGTGCTCTATGAATGACAAAGGATGTGAGGATGGGCATTATGAACGGTCCCTTGTTATGCTTCCCGATATCATCAACCCTAGAACGTTATGAGTGTGTATGTGTGCATAGCTTGGGCGATATCAAGGTTAAGTGCATGGCTGATACCCCCACAAGGAGATGTGTTACTTTGGCCAATATGCTTTTCCTGATACATGCTCTCTCTTGGTTGGTTACCTGACATGTGTATGTTCTTGATAGCTTGGATGGACCTAGGGTTGAAGGTTTGGCCGATACATGTGATGATCCTGGGTGGTATAAGATCTTGGACGATACAAGTTGAGGGTTGGACGATATGGTGTCATGGGTGACACAAGGACTAGTAAGGCTTAGGTGAACCAAGTATGACAAAGGTTGTTACACATATATCTTGTTGAAAGAGATGAACCTAGATGGGGCAAGGAGGAAGTTAATTCCTGGTAGGGATGACCTAGAAAGCACCTTGGTGGTTTTGGTGCTATGAGGCCCTTGACCGACACAATTGTGAGGCTGCCTAATCCAAGAGGAAGTTAGATGTGTTGGTTGAACATGGAACCCGACATTCTTAAGAACTATGAGTTGTCTAATATCTGAGAAGGTGGTCTCTTAACAGCAATGACCCAAGGTATGTCTGGGCAATATGGCTCTTTGGAGGTGTTCTTGCACGATATGCCTAGAGGCATGGTGCTTAGGGTTGTTGGTGCCCGATATCCTTGGGTGAGGGTTGGTACCCTACCCGACACCCCTTCTAGTGAGGGTTGTGCCCTAACCCGATAACCCTAAAAGTTATCTTGAACACTATATGATAGTATGTTATCTTGCTACCTTGAGCCCATATCTTTGATCATAATGACAAGACATGACAAATAGGTTTTGAACATTAGTATGGTGGTTACCTATGGTTGATGATAGGTGAACCTTTGATAATGTTTGATGGTAGATCATGATTGTATGATCCCTAAAGATGAATCCTGAGGGATGGTGTGTATGATGATATAATAAATAGGGTATGGTGGATACCCATGGTATGGTAACTGTAATTTTTATTTCTTAATATACCATCTATGATGTATGCTTCACGTGTTCATAATAATGGATGATTGTTCCAATCCTATAAACCTTAATCTTAACAATATGATAATCATGATATGTTCTTTAAAGATTGTATTTGGTGATCAAGTTATCTCTTTGATATGCTCCCTAACCATGCAGGTATTATCAACTAAATTCATAACCAGGTAAGAGCTATGATGACTATATCATTATGTGCCTTGTGTGGAACTTGGTATATGAGAAATATCGGAGTAATGATGATGCGCCTTATTGATAAGATAACATGTATCGCCAGTATGATGAGTAAGGTCTAATGACCTGATAAAGGTTGAGTGCCTAAATGAGGTGTTATCCTCTAGTGGTAACCTGAGGGGTTGATATCCCATGATGATGTATGATGATGAGGCCTTGAGAGGCAGTGACTTTATGTGATGAAATGAGGGATTGATATCCCATGGCAATATGATGATTGTTGAGGGCAATGAGAATAGCAGTAACAATATGACACCAAAATAATGGAATCTAATGTTGTTCATGTTTTACATATGGTTGCTTAATACAACTTGGTTGCCCCAACAATCCACTTAAAACGCATTAACTAATTACAGATGAACCTTTCATGTAGTTTGCCCTGGCCATAGATCCATCATCGTCAATAATTAGGTGATGGTGAAACGGGTTCTCCTGTGGGTTAACCCGGGGCACATATTGTTGAATATGCGGGGTTTCTCCTAGCCGAAAATAGGAGGATTACAGTGCAACTGCGGTTGTAAACTCAAGATGTGTATAAGAGCATGGTGAACAAGCCCATGACTCAGTATGATAGAGCATGAATGTGTTCATGGCTCAAGGAGCACGGTGAACTAGCCCATGGCTCAAGTATACTAGCGTCATGACCTATACCAAGGGCGGGCTAGATAAAAAGGGTAGACTGTGTGAGCTAACCCTGTGGCTGAGGCCACTCAAGCAAGAGACTGCGGTCCTGCTTTGGTTATTATGCACTAACCATGAAGAGGTGAGGTCATGGAGTCTGACTCTCCCAATGACCTTGTATGGCACTGGTTTTGGGCTTCACAGCCGAAGGTTGGATTTGAGAGGGATGACTCACTTCCTCAGGGCATAATAATTCGTAATCAGGCCATATATTATCTCTACTTAGGGAAAATACGAAACATTGGTTGAGGCCTTGGATGATGTAAGCTTTCTCATACGCTTTTAAATGGTCTTTTGTATAAGTTTTTATATACATGTTCTTCATATTCCTTCTTGCATAACTGGTTAGCTATTATCAGTTGGTTACATTGATCTATCTGCTCAGTTATCTGTGATAATAATAAAGTTGGTAGAGGGTTATGTTTCTCACTGGGACTGTGTGTCTCACCCTGTTGGTTAATAACCCTTTTTAGGTGGACGTTCCTAGTGAGATAAAGATAATGTGGCTGAGATGATATGTAGAGGTATCGTACCTGGCGGAATAGATAGTGTCTAGCAGTAGAGTCCTATGTGTCATCCCTATATACTCAGGTCTTCGGGAGAGTTTTTGATGTTTCTTGCACTGTGATCGATGTACGGTTTTTGGTTTATGTATCTTGATGTAAATCAACATGTGGAACAGTTATTTCATGTAATGAGATGATGTGAAATTATGTTGTAGCACCTTGGAAATATGTTATGAAAAGAAAAGTGTTGGCTCAAATATTATATGTCTCATCTTGTGGTGCTCATTGCAAATCGGTTTTAATTTCCCGTGATTTTCGGTAATCTGCTGGTTAGCATGTAATCATATTTTGCTGAGGATGGGGTGTTTCAAGTGTTTGGTATCATAGCTCTAGGTTCGCTGAGTCTATAGGGACACTAGGACTAGGATTAGGATGGTGTCTAAGGCTGGACCGTGACATAAAATATGGTGCATACTACCTAATCTCAGTACTTGATGCCCTGGCCATGTATTCAAATATTGAAGACATAGGTAAGTGTGGAGCCTTAGATTGTTTCCTCCTTGATTACTCTGATCAAGTAGTCATTCTAGAGCAATCTAAAGAGCATAGAAAATCAGGAATATGATGCTAATACCTTCATCTTGTTATAAAGGGAGTAAATAAATGCACCATAACTCTTTAAAACCTGGATGCTTGGTAATCCAAAGAGGAAGTAATGGTTCTATGAAACCTAAAATCCATATAAGAATATGATGAGATAAGTTCTTGAAACCATAATCTTAAGAGATACATCAAGTAAAAGATAGATTAATCTGTGATAACAAGGAGAGTTAAAACATAAAACTTACTCAAGATAAAGAAAATGCTTGAACGAAAGCAAAAGGTTGGAAGAAAGAGAAGAACAAGTAATGAATAAATAAGATGGAACCTGAGATAATATCAGACCAACCAATGAACGTAAGCAAAAATAAGAAAGTATAAAGTGCAATTCATGATAAGTTAAGGAGAACAAGGGAGATGCTCCGTGTTCAATAAATAATATGAGAAGAGTAACGATCTTTTTCACAAATGGGAAACAAAAATTTGATATAATCAGAAAATAATCATGATTACGATGAAATGACGACAAGAGAAAAAGAGTAACGACATGTAATGGTGTTGATGATTCCTGTGTTGAGTGCAAGGAAACCAAGAGGAAATAGGATAAAACCAGATGGAACAAAGTTTAATGATGCATAAATAGTTGAAAACTCATGTAAGGATCAAAGAAAGTGATAATCCCCCCTTGATATGAAACCATAGATGTTGATGGGGTGATAGGAGGAGTTTGTTCCCTTATGTTCCTTCCTTCCGAGGGAATGGCAGTCAAGTGGACCTTGTGTCACTTGATATGTATGCTTTTGGAGCGATCTATGGTTGGATACTTTAAAAAGTATCAGCTGATCTTGGACTTTGGTTTCCAAGATGGAGATGTATGTGATAGATAATGACGATAGGATCCTCTCGACATGTCTTCTGATAAGGGATTGAGAATCAAGATGCCTAGATCATGGAGGTATGGTGGTGAACCGTCTTGATAGATCATCCTTGACCTTGAACCCATAAGATTAAAGCTTGTTTTGGAGTTTGGATCTATGTGGTGACCCTTGAGGTAGCAATTCAACAACATAGAGGAACACTGATGAGGATAATCAAGTGAGGACCGAATGGTTTGACTAGGAAGCGGAAGGCAACAGACAACAGTTTGATCTTGTGACATGAGCTGGCCAGAAATGATAGGATGACCACTGTGTGGTGGCAGGTTGAATGGAGTCACTCCATTATTTTTTTTCTTCTTCTTGCCTCTTATCTGCTCCAGTTGATCCGATATAGGGTGTACCCTCCTTTGAACGCTTGTAGTGTGTTTGGAAGATGTTTTCCTCTTGTTAGCCAGGAGAGAGATAACCTGTTGTCGGAAACCCTGTTGGATGACCTAGTTGTGTTGGATGAAGTATATCCTTCTCGTATGACAGTCAAGTGAATCTCTTTCCACTTGACATATCGAGGATCGAGATAACCCTAGGAATGGATCTCCTAGGAAAGATGTGAAGTGGTCTCAGACGGAGAAGTTGGCTTTGGTTTCAACCTGCCTAAGTGTTCATAGTATGGCCATCACCTGTTAGGGGTTTATGCTCTGTATAAACATGACATCAGAAGGTATGCACCCACGGAAAGAAACTAAGGATAGGTTGTCTTGGGAAAGGTTCATCAAGTTAAGCTTGATTCCTTAGAATACTCCTAGCTAGTTTTGAGTAAAGAAAGATCCAGGCAGGATGTGTCTCGAATAGAGATGGATGAATGAGGTTTGTGGATCCTATCTAGATCAGCTGAGATAGTGCATATATGTCACCCTCTGAGTTGGTGCTTGTTGTACTTTTGGGAGCTGATAGGAAGACATGGTAGGAAACCAGGATGATGTGGTTGTTGTTAACCAAGATTCTTGGTTCCTTGGATGTTCGATAACTCCTTTTGTGTTAAGCCTTAAGTAGTGCATAGTAGTTCCTTATGAGCCCTGTCATGTGCATACATCTATTTTTTAGAGTAGGTATCTTTTGAAAACCCCTTCTTAGAAAGATCTTCCTTGGACTAAGACATCCTTTGTGGAAGGAGAAGAAATAGTTGGAACATATATAGCAGAAGTGTAAGGCCCTTGAACTTACTTAATGAGTTGAATGAGATTAATTACCATAATTGAATGCTTAGAATCCTAATATAACCTTTTGATATGTTTTGAAATCATAATACAAGCTTAAGTTTCAAATTTGGTCCAATTTGGACATTGTTTGAGCAAGTTATGCAATTTTCTGTACATTTTTACTTTTATGCAATTTACCTAATTGAGGGGGTTTTCTTTGCAATATGTCATATAAATTATGTTCCTTAGTTGTTATATTATCATTCTTGAGATTTTTGAGCCATGGGTCTCCTAGTTGAGCCATGGTTTGAAGGTGTTTTTATCAAGGGTATTTTAGGGTTTTTCCCTTCATGGATGAGCTACCTTTAGTAGCTATCAACTAAAGAATTATGTGATTGGCTGGGAATTTCGCCAAAGGAAAGCTAAGAAGGTCTATAGGGATGGTGGGAGAGCTGCTTGTGTGCATGTTTATATATTTTTAATAATTTAAAGCCATGGACACTTGGATATATACTACAATTGCAACTTTTTCTTTTTCTTAATATTAAAGTGTCATATACTTATCCAAAAGCCCCCAAACGAGCCATTTCCTCTCCATTATCTCTCTCCTTCTCCCAAATTCTTACTCCCTCTGTTCAGCTGCGATTTTTTCTGCCCAAGGAAGAAGAAAGTGGGGATTCTCTTGGAAAAAAATTCTAGGTTTGAAATTGATTCTCTTTTTGGGTCTATAAAGCTTCCCCCTAGTGATATTGACCTAAAAGTGTAAGTTTTTCCTTATTTCCTCCATTTAATTCTTTGTTCCTTTTCCTCCTAAATCTCTCCAGGTCGGAACCATGGTTTTCCATGGTGAAAGTGGCCCTAAAACTCAAAAATCCTTCCTTCTTATTTCTTTTCTAGGGTTTTGCTTGTTTGTGGAGAGAATTGCATAGTTGGCCAAGTTCAGATCTGAATCCAAGGTTTCCTTGCCCTATTTGCTCGATATTATTGCTGTTTGGGATCTGACCTACTCTATAGAGGCAAGTTTTATAACTTTCTCCACGTTTATTGCTTACCATAAGCATTCTAGATCATGTTCTTGCTTGAAAATGATGATCCATGCACTAAAAGGCTATGCTTGACTTGGATTTCGATTTTTATAATGTTCCCTGTTATGATTTCAGTTATATATGAACCTTTGATCATGTGTATGTTATTCCTAAGGTATGACATGACTTGTATCAGGTTGTTTTGATAACCTATGGTGCTAAGAACCTATCAAACTATGATCAATTTTAGGGTTTAAAGCTGATTTCTTCTATAAATCATGACCCGATTATGGTGCCATTGCAATAACCCTATGTTGTTGTCTTCATAACAAATTATGTTCGTGATCAAGGGTGTCAAATTATGGTGATGACCTATGGTAACCCCTTAGGTCAGGTTTGGGATCAATTATAAGTTTAATGATCAACCATTAAGCACCCTACTCATTTTATCAATCAATGTTGACAATAGCTTAATATTTGATGTTGATTAATGAATTAGTGTTGATATAACAACCTATGGTGACTTAATGGTCACTAATGATGATGGATTATGTCTCTAAAACCTATGGTGAGTTAAGCATTGTAGTTTTAGCATCAATTAAGCCTTAGACCAATGGTTTCTTGGGTAACTTGATGCAATGGTCAGACATATACTGTAATTCATGGTTTTAATATATGAACTTGACCCAATGGTCAAGATATAATGTTTATTCCTCCAATAAAGTGGAATGATGGCTAATGTAATATGTTGGTACTAATAATGTGATTTATATGGTTTCCTTTATATGATCAACTTAAGGAGCTTACTTGTTGACAATGGATGACTTGTTTTAAATGAACAGTCGATTGTGGGTTTTACCCTACTCTTAATGGAACTTTTTGTGTTGTTAATCAAGGGATGTCTAGGGTTAGATAGTGACTCTTTATAGAGAACAAATCAAGAATTTCATAGGTGGTTTATCTAAGGTGTTTACTTATGTAAACAACCAAAGGTCTTACCTTTTAAACATCCAATGATTCTGGGTGACATTGTGGTATGGTGATACAGGTTGAATGATGATGGAACAAATGGAGGGTTACCCTTAATATGTTAGTATTACCTATTCACTCATATGAATAGAAGGGATGATAACCATATTGTGTTTATATGTAACCCTAATGAGGTATAACTTGTTATACCTAGCTTTAATATAACTAAATGATGGTAATTGGGTATGAATAGTCCTTGAACGACTAATACAATCATGGAGACTTTGTTATTGTTGTTGAAACCTTAGTATGCTATAACCGGATGGTTACACCTTGATTTATGTGTGGGTTCATACTTGAGAATAGTATGGAATGTGATGGTGATGCTTCATCTTATGCATCCATGATCCAATGGGGATGTCGTGAGTTAGGGTTTGGGTATAAGTGTTGATCAGTAACTTTGATATAAATTATCATGTTGAACCTAACTCTAATGAAAATAGATAAAGACGAGTATTCTTGTTTAACATTCTTATATGATGGAATGATGGTGGAATAACCTCCTTAACATGATCATAACCTTAATGTGTTAATTGGTGGTTATCATAGTCACATGGTTGATACTTTCTTATGTTGAACATGTGCATTGTAAATATTATGAGTGTTAATCATATCTAGATTCCTTGCATGCTGATGTAATAAAGGAATGTTCTTAATGTTAATATAACCCTGCTATGATTGTTTATAAATATCTCCTAGCTCATTAATGCAAGATTGTGCTGATTTGGTGTATTATATATAAGTGATGTTGTTGAGCCTTGTTATAAGGCATGGAAAGATAATGATGATCTTGCATGGAATATTATGATGGTCTTAATGAACTTTGGGCATGGTTGAGCCCTGAATGAGGTGTAATCCTCTTATGTTGATAAGGGTTGATACCCTGTGATATTGTGAAATTGATTTATATCTTGTGATATCATGATGATTGGTGTGGTCTCATGAATGGCAAGTGAATAGTACCATGTGATAATGAGATGAGAAATTATGTTTCACACATTTTATATCTTTTCAAGTTTTGATATTTATATGCTTACTTGAAGTGAATTAGGGTTTGTATGTCCACTTGTTTGATGCAACCTTAATTCACCCAATTGGTATAACTAATTAAGTGCAACTCTAATCATGTAGTACCATGTGTCGTAGAACCATCTTCAGTGTCAGAACTTGCTGGATGGTGAAACGAGTATTCCTAAGGGAAACTCGGAGCGCATTCTGCTGAGTATGTGGGGGTGGCAGGTTGAGGATATATCCTTGTCATCCACAATGCAGATTGTGGAGATTGGCTATGGTCATGCCTCATACATCTGATGTGATTGAGAACGGCTGCGGTCGTGTCTCAGTGATTATAACATGATGTGATTAGAGGACAACTACGGTTGTACCTCAGTGATTGGGTTCGAATACCCTGGTTTCTAGTGACGTTACCTGTACCAAGATTGGACTAGTGGTTTTCAGCTTGACTATATGTCGCTGTGGTGGCAGCTTTGACTGATCTGTCACAGCCTTTTTACCCATACTGACTGAGGGGAAGAGATCTTAGGATACCGACACTCCTAGATTTTGTACAGAACTGAATAGCCCTTCGCAGGTGTCAGTTGGAATTTGAATGGTATGATTCAAATTCCCCAAGGCGTAATAAAAGATGTAATACAGCCGTGTAACTTATTTCTTTAGGGTTATACACGACGCTTCACATTGGATGATAACCCTTGTTTGTTCTCTTTACATAAAGATGATGCTTAGTGCAATTAAGAGATAATAATTATTCTTATATTGTGGATCATAAGATTGTAAATGTGTACATACAGTAGTCATGCTTATGTTAATATCTATAATGCTACTGTTGATTATAATCATGATGCTAGATATCTCATCTTGTTAGTTATGTTTAGCATCCTAGCCATGCCTTTATAACTAGAGATGCATATAATGCTAATTATGCAAATATTCATGCTTATGCTGATAGCTCTGCTTATGATATTGATATGTTAAAACTGTTAGACATGCTCATGTTGTTAGCTATGCTATGTTACTAGACTTGCTCATGATGCTAGAACGACATATGCTACTGACCTGATTATATTGTCAACAAGATAAAGGATGATAGTCTGGTTAATAATGATAGTTATTATCTGATCCTTTATGTATTTTGTTAATCATCAGTACGATTGATCTTATTTGTTATATCTAATTAAACTTCTTAACTATTTAATTACATAAAAATGTTGTAATCAATAAATGTTGTTGATGGTTATATCACTTGCTGGGTCTGGGTCTCACCCTTGTGGTTCGTCACACTTTTTTTAGGTAATCGAAAGTGACGAAAACAAATATGTGGCAGCAAAGGGGAGCTATAGTAATGAATATTTGATAAAGTTGATTAGATGTCTAGTTTGTTCTAGAGTTGTCCCTGTACTCTCAGGTCTGGGCAGGAAAAATTTGTATGTGGTGTTTCAAACAAACTGAACTTTTATTAGCATGCTAATGCTTGTTTGTGTGGCATATATGAATATTGTTCTCCTGTGTATATATATTGTGGCTAAGGCAATAGAACATTTGTATCAAATTCTTGGCCTAGTATGGATAAAAGAAAGATTTTGAGGTCTTATGCAAATGTTTCTGAGCAGGTGCTGACATTGAAATCGATATTAATTTACCCATATTTTTGGGTATGTCATTAATTAGTGGTTGACTGTGTTTTATGTTTTGAGTAATCTCGTTTAGTGTAACGGGTTCCGACATGTTGGTATCAGAGCTTTATGTTCACTGAGTCTACAGGGACACTAGGACTTAAGCCTAGGATGATGTCTAAGTTAGGAATATGACACAAAAACATGGTGCGTACTGCCTAATCTCTGTATTTGGGTGCCCTGGCATGGTATTCAATTATTGAATAAGGGTAAGTATGGAACTCTTAGATTGTTATCTTTCTGATTACTCTGATCAAGTAGTCATTTTGAGACAATCTAAAGAGCATAACGAATAAGAAATCATGGTGTGAATATCTCAATCCTACCTAAAAGAAGATGAGAATCACACATAATCTATCAAAACTTGAATGTTTGGTTAATCTAAGAGAATGATACAACACCATGAAATCTAAATCTGAATAAAATAAGGAAAAGAGGAGTTCTTGAAGATGTGATTCAAGAAGATAATAAAGTAAAAGACATATAAGTCTATGCTTATAAAGTGAATCAAGGTATGAAATCCACATAAGATGGAAAGAACTCCTATAAAAAGTACAAAATGAGAAGATGAATGGGAACAATGGCAAATAAATAAGGTGGAACCTGAGTTAATCTTAGACCAACCTATGTATGTAAGAAAATTTTAATGAAAAATCAGCATGGCATGTGAAAGAAATTAAGGAAGATGATCCTGATTTAATGAAGCAAATGTGGAATATGAGTATTTACCTATTGATAAGTTGTTGAAAAATATAATAAAAATAAGAGAACATACCCAAGTGTGATAAATAGTCATCAAGGAAGAAGTAATGAGATATGCTAATCATGATGATTCCTATACTAATGGCAAGGAACCCAAATTGAAAAAGGTAAAATGATACGTAAGAAGTTGTAACTTGCATAATGAAAATAGAATTGGTTACCTTTTTGCTAGTGACCTTAAACAATGTTGCTATGATGTGAGAAATGTGTTTCCCTTTGTGTCTTTCCTTTCTAGGGTACAACATTCAAGTGGATCATTGCCACTTGGTATGTGTGGATTCATTCTAAACATGAGGATGGATATCTTATTATAGAATAAGGTTATTTAGACTATGGTTCCATGATAAAAAAGTTTGTGATGATTTTTTTAGCCTTCCAATAATTAGGAAGACTCCTCTTATATGTTTTGAAATTTGTTATGTTGGTAAAAGTAGATAAGGATGTGATTTCCTTATAGCACATGAGGTGGATACCAAGGTAATGAATCATAGTATCCAAGATGTATCAATAGTATGAGAAATATGTGAAGGTTGGAGATGATTATTAAATGAGCATTCCAAGTATTCCTCTCCCTTATAGAGAGAGAGAGAGTTGATGATGATGCTATAAATGTTGTTTGAAAAAAAAGTGATTCTATAATGTTGTGTATGGCTTAGTGATAGCTGGACAAGACCACTATCAAGGATAGATGGTTTGTTGGTCAATAGATATGCGATACTGTGTTCCTTTAAGATAAACCTACGATCAAATATCAATGGTAAGAATTAGATTGGATGACATAATCCACATTACCATGATGAGTTTAGAGTTATGTTCTTTAGACTAACCAATGTACCAATAGAATTTATGAATAGGAGGAACAGAGTGTTCCTATCATGTCATACAAGTTATATCCAGCTTTGAATGATGACATGTCAAAGTATTTCAAATATGGTCAAAAATATGATTAATATTTCTTCAAAAACCTTAGGGTTGCCGAAGAAGCAATAACTATAAGACAAGTTGAACAAGAGTGAGATGTGGTTTATTAAATTTCTTTATGGGATCATGATATGTCTTCTAAGTAGGTTGTGTAAATCTTAGTAAGGCGAAGATGGTGTTGTTGTTTCACCCCTAACAAGGTTGAATAGGAATGATGTTTCCTTGTATGGAATGACAGCTGCCAGCGTCCACATTTCTTTTGATGCTGAAAAAGAACTGACAAGAGTTCTAGTGTCAATGTATGTATATATATATATATATATATATATATATATATATATATAAAGGATGGATACATTATTTTTTTTAATGCTTCAAGGAATGGTATGGGACACATGGCATGATTGGTAAAAAGCTAGCAAGTATGACTTTTGAGTAATGTGTTGATACAATAAATATAAATTTTGGATGATTGCTATAATTTAATGTTGAACATTACTACTAGAGTAGTACAGATGACACAATAAGGTTTTATGTACCATATTTGCAAATGTTTTCTTAGGTGGGGGTTTTTGTGCTGACCTAAGATGAGATATGTATGACTGATGTGACATCACCATGATATCTAAGTAACCATGTGAAGGTAATAGGATGAGGTGCAAAGGAAGTACCCATCTTTGTTTACCATGGATTTCGGGGGCGAAATCCCTGTTAGGGGTTTATAGTTGTAAGGCCCTTGAACTTACTTAATGAGTTGAATGAGCTTAATTACCATACTTGAATGCTTAGAATCCTAATATAACCTTTTGATATGTTTTGAAATCATAATACAAGCTTAAGTTTCAAATTTGGTCCAATTTGGACACTGTTTGAGCAAGTTATGCAATTTTCTGTATATTTTGGACTTTTCTACAATTTACCTAATTGAGGGGGTTTTCTTTGCAATTTGTCACATAAATTATGTTCCTTAGTTGTTATATTATCATTCTTGAGATTTTTGAGCCATGGGTCTCCTAGTTGAGCCATGGTTTGAAGGTGTTTTTATCAAGGGTATTTTAGGGTTTTTCCCTTCATGGATGAGCTACCTTTAGTAGCTATCAACTAAGGAATTATGTGATTGGCTGGGAATTTTGCCAAAGGAAAGCTAAGCAGGTCTAGAGGGACGGTGGGATAGCTTCTTGTGTGTGTGCTTATGTATTTTTAATAATTTAAAGCCATGGACACTTGGATATATACTAGAATTTCAACTTTTTCTTTTTCTTAATATTAAAGTGTCATATACTTATCAAAAATCCCCAAAACGAGCCATTTCCTCTCCATTATCTCTCTCCTTCTCCCATATTCGTACTCCCTCTGTTCAGCTGAGATTTTTACTGCCCAAGGAAGAAGAAAGTGGGGATTCTCTTGGAAACAAATTCTAGGGTTGAAATTGATTCTCTTTTTGGGTCTATAAAGCTTCCCCCTAGTGATATTGACCTAAAAGTGTAAGTTTTTCCTTATTTACTCCGTTTAATTCTTTGTTACTCTTCCTCCTACATCTATCCAGGTCGGAACCATGGTTTTCCATGGTGAAAGTGGCCCTAGAACTCAAAAATCCTTCCTTCTTATTTCTTTTCTAGGGTTTTGTTTGATTGTGGAGAGAATTGCATAGTTGGCCAAGTTTAGATCTGAATCCAAGGTTTACTTGCCCTATTTGCTCAAGATTATTGCTGTTTGGGATCTGACCTACTCTATAGAGGCAATTTTTATAACTTTCTCCACGTTTATTGCTTACCATAAGCATTCTAGATCATGTTCTTGCTTGAAAATGATGATCCATGCACTAAAAAGCTATGCTTGACTTGGATTTCGATTTTTATAATGTTCCCTGTTATGATTTCAGTTATATATGAACCTGTGATCATGTGTATGTTATTCCTAAGGTATTACATGACTTGTATCAGGTTGTTTTGATAACCTATGGTGCTAAGAACCTATCAAACTATGGTCAATTTTAGGGTTTAAAGATGATTTCTTCTATAAATCATGACCCGATTATGGTGCCATTGCAATAACCCTATGTTGTTGTCTTCATAACAAATTATGTTCGTGATAAAGGGTTTCAAATGATTGTGATGACCTATAGTAACCCCTTAGGTCAGGTTTGGGATCAATTAGAAGTTTAATGATTAACCATTAAGCACCCTACTCATTTTATCAATCAATGTTGACAATAGCTTAATATTTGATGTTGATTAATGAATTAGTGTTGATCTAACAACCTATGGTGACTTAATGGTCACTAATGATGATGTATTATGTCTCTACAACCTATGGTGAGTTAATCATTGTAGTTGTAGCATCAATTAAGCCTTATACCAATGGTTTCTTGGGTAACTTGATGCAATGGTCAGACATATACTGTAATTCATGGTTTTAATATATGAACTTGACCCAATGGTCAAGATATAATGTTTATTCCTCCAATAAAGTGGAATTATGGCTAATGTAATATGCTGGTCCTAATAATGTGATTTATATGGTTTCCTTTATATGATCAACTTAAGGAGCTTACTTGTTGATAATGGATGACTTGTTTTAAATGAACAGTCGATTGTGGGTTTTACCCTACTCTTAATGGAACTTTTTGTGTTGTTAATCAAGGGATGTCTAGGGTTAGATAGTGACTCTTTCTAGAGAACAAATCAAGAATTTCATAGGTGGTTTATCTAAGGTGTTTACTTATGTAAACAACCAAAGGTCTTACCTTTTAAACATCTAATGGTTCTGGGTGACATTGTGGTATGGTGATACGGGTTGAATGATGATGGAACAAACGGAGGGTTACCCTTAATATGTTAGTCTTGCCTATTCACTCATATGAATAGAAGGGATGATAACCATATTGTGTTTATATGTAACCCTAATGAGGTATAGCTTGTTATACCTAGCTTTAATATAACTAAATGATGGTAATTGGGTATGAATAGTCCTTGAACGACTAATACAATCATGGAGACTTTGTTATTGTTGTTGAAACCTTAGTATGCTATAACCTGATGGTTACACCTTGATTTATGTGTGGGTTCATACTTGAGAATAGTATGGAATGTGATGGTGATGCTTCACCTTATGCATCCATGATCCAATGGGGATGTCGTGAGTTAGGGTTTGGGTATAAGTGTTGATCAGTAACATTGATATAAATTATCATGTTGAACCTAACTCTAATGCAAATAGATAAAGATGAGTATTCATGTTTAACATTCTTATATGATGGAATGACGGTGGAATAACCTCCTTAACATGATCATAACCTTAATGTGTTAATTGGTTGTTATCATAGCCACATGGTTGATACTTTCTTATGTTGAACATGTGCATTGTAAATATGATGAGTGCTAATCATATCTAGATTCCTTGCATGCTGATGTAATAAAGGAATGTTCTTAATGTTAATATAACCCTACTATGATTGTTTATAAATATCTCCTATCTCATTAATGCAAGATTGTGCTGATTTGGTGTATTATATATAAGTGATGTTGTTGAGCCTTGTTATATGGCATGGAAAAATAATGATGATCTTGCATGGAATATTATGATGGTCTTAATGACCTTTGGGCATGGTTGAGCCCTAAATGAGGTGTAATCCTCTTATGTTGATAAGGGTTGATACCCTATGATATTGTGAAATTGATTTATATCTTGTGATAGCATGATGATTGGTGCGGTCTCATGAATGGCAAGTGAATAGTACCATGTGATAATGAGATGAGAAATTATGTTTCACACGTTTTATATCTTTTCAAGTTTTGATATTTATATGCTTGCTAGAAGTGAATTAGGGTTTGTATGTCCACTTGTTTGATGCAACCTTAATTCACCCAATTGGTATAACTAATCAAGTGCAACTCTAATCATGTAGTGCCCTGTACCGTAGAACCATATTCAGTATCAGAACTTGCTGGATGGTGAAACGAGTATTCTTAAGGGAAACTCGGAGCACATACTGTTGAGCATGTGGGGGTGGTAGGTTGAGGATATATCCTTATAATCCACAATGCAGATTGTGGAGGTTGGCTATGGTCATGCCTCATACATCTGATGTGATTGAGAACGGCTGTGACCGTTTCTCGATGATTATAACATGATGTGATTAGAGGACAACTACGGTTGTACCTCAGTGATTAGGTTCGAATACCCTGGTTTCTAGTGTCGTGACCTATACCAAGGTTGGACTAGTGGTTTTTAGCTTGACTATATGTCGTTGTGGTGGCAGCTTTGACTGATATGTCACTGCCTTTTTACTCATACTGACTGAGGGGAAGAGATATTAGGATACCGACACTCCTAGATCTTATACAGAACCAAATAGCCCTTCACAGGGGTCGGTTGGACTTTGAATGGTATGATTCAAATTCCCCAGGGCGTAATAAAAGATGTAATACAACCGTGTAACATATTTCTTTAGGGTTATACACGACGCTTCACATTGGATGATAACCCTTGTTTGTTCTCTTTACATAAAGATGATGCTTAGTGCAATTAAGAGATAATAATTATTCTTATGTTGTGGATCATAAGATTGTAAATGTGTACATACAGTAGTCATGCTTATGTTAATATCTATAATGCTACTATTGATTATAATCATGATGCTAGATATCTCATCTTGTTAGTTATGTTTAGCATCCTAGCCATGACTTTATAACTAGAGATGCATATACTGCTAATTATGCAAATATTCGTGCTTATGCTGATAGCTCTGCTTATGATATTGATATGTTCAAACTGTTAGACATGCTCATGTTGTTAGCTATGCTATGTTACTAGACTTACTCATGATGCTAGAACGACATATGCTACTGACCTGCTTATATTGTCAACAAGATAAATGATGATAGTCTGGTTAATAATGATAGTTATTATCTACTCCTTTATGTATTTTGTTAATCATCAGTACGATTGATCTTATTTGTTATATCTGATTAAACTTCTTAACTGTTTAATTACATAAAAAATGTTGTAATCAATAAATGTTGTTGATGGTTATATCACTTGCTGGGTCTGGGTCTCACCCTTGTGGTTCGCCACACTGTTTTTTAGGTAATCGGAATTGATGAAAACAAACATGTGGCAGCCAAGGTGAGCTATAGTAATGAATATTTGATAAAGTTGATTAGATGTCTAGTTTGTTCTAGAGTCATCCATGTACTCTTAGGTCTGGGCAGGAAAAGTTTGTATATGGTGTTTCAAACAAATTGAACTTTTGTTAGCATGTTAATGCTTGTTTGTGTGGCATATATGAATATTGTTCTCCTGTGTATATATATTGTGGCTAAGGCAATAGAACATTTGTATCAAATTCTTGGCCTAATATGGATAAAAGAAAGATTTTGAGGTCTTATGCAAATGTTTATGAGCAGGTGCTGACATTGAAATCGGTATTAATTTACCCATATTTTGGGTATTTTATTAATTAGTGGTTGACTGTGTTTTATGTTTTGAGTAATCTCGTTTAGTGTAACGAGTCTCGACAAGAAGGATAGTGTAACATCCTTGACCTGGGTTATGAAGTAACCCTATGTATTTTGCTTAATAAAAGCAATTATACGCATTCTCTTATCTTTTGAAAAGTAATTAAGGCTCAAGAGGAACTTATATTACAATTTTAGTCCTTTTTTAATATTGTTGAAATCAATATTTTGCCTGTTTTGGACTAAAGTGCAAATTACCCAAGTTGAGGGGTCTATTTGCAAATTGTGCATGATAATATGTTCCTCATGTGTTGAAGCATCATGGGAATGAAGTTGATGCAGAGGTATGGCTTGTGATAGCCTGAATTTCCAAGAAAGAGTTCATAAAGCATGTTTATGCATGAAAACCTAGTTTTTGGTGTAATGTGCAATTTACCCAAAACCTAGGGTGCAATATGTAATTTACCACTTCATTAAGGTCCCTAATGTTTCTTGTCAACAAGTGGAGCAAAGAGATTGAGAGGGGCGCCTCATTTGAATTAAGTTGGAGGAGAGAGAATCTTGATATTAAAATAATCAAGATTTAAGTATAATGGATATATTAATGCTAAAATAAATAAAATAATTGAAGGGCCTTCAACCAAAATTAAAATGGTGGAATTCAGATGTATGAGTGGACGTCCTTGAGCTTTTCAAGGACCGAAAATATCCTAAGGAGGTGAAATTCCACTCACCTTATTATAAGGAAAAGAATTTCCACTCAAATATATATATTAGTATTATAATAGATTAAGGTGCTTAGTTTCTTTTTCCTTAATCCATGGATAATGGAGGGGATTTCGGTGGGTTTGAGTTGACTTTGCATGCAAGAAAACCAAGGAGGAAGAGGTGGTACCATTTTTTGAATTAATTGATTTTTAATAAAACATTTTCTCTTTCATCAATTTTCTTATAAAAGAGCCTTTTCCAACCCACCTAAGGATATTTTTCGATTCCTTTCTTCCCCTTGCTTGAAAAATCGATCAAGAGAGCTAAGAACAGCAGGGATCACGTCCCCAACCTGTTGGTAAGCCTTTGACATTCGTTCTGCTTGATTTCATGGTGAAAATCATAAAACAATGTATGATTCCTTCATTTCTTTACTCCATCTTCAACCCTAGCCGATCCTTTCACTCCAAAAGCTTGAGAAACGACCTTGGGAGGTTGCTAGAGCTTCAACCACCATTGGAGCCATGAATCTTGGAGCTTGGGATCTGATTTGAAGGTGGGTTATATAACTTTAACCCTTAATCTTTGTCATTGAATTCGATTTCTATTTGCAATTGATTTAATTGTCATTATTGCAATAGCCTTGCTTAATTGATGGAGTTGCCATGGAAAATGGCAGTAGTTCCATGAGTTTAAAGGTTGAAGATGATAACATGTTCATAATTACACACCTTAATCAAACAACAACAACAAACAGTCTTGGACTTTTGGTCTAAACGGTTTTGCAAACCGTTTGGTAAAGTTGAAATCCAAACCGCATGGCATGGTTGACCGTTTGGTATAGTTGAACATTTAGACTCCAAACCACATGGAATGGTTGACTGTTTGGTATAGTTGACCATTCGGGGTCTGAACTTAATCATAGGTTGGATGATGATCCAATGGACTCAATTGATTGATCCAATGTGTGCACGATCCTTCAAGTAGAAACCCTAATTGAATTGATTGAAGAAATCCTTGATTGGTCCTAATGATTTCAAGACTTTTTGGGGCAAATGGTCTTGAGACCGTTTGGTGGATTGGAGGTTGATCCTTTACCCATGGATGAAGATCTAATGGTTTGGATTGATGATTCCTTCAATTGAATATCTAATAGTCGATTCAATGATGCAATTGGAGATCAATGGAATTGATGGTTGACCTAATGAGCCTTTGCAGTTTTGGGACTGATTTGGCCCAAACGGTCTTGAAACTGTTTGGGGCCAAACGGTTTCAAAACCGTTTGGGGTCAAACGGTTTCAAAACCATTTGGTGGCAAACGGTTTCAAAACCGTTTGGTGTTGAAACTTCAAAACCGCATGGAGGTTTTTAGTGGTCCAATCATTTGGATATTGATGGCAATGATGGTTCCAATTATCCAATGATGGTTAGTCAATAAAGGTACAAAGGTTGAAACCATAATAGTACCTAGGGATTTTGTGTCAATTAATGAAGGAACCATAATTGTCATAAGATCAATGGCTTGGTACACTATGTTATTCATAGTTGTATGAACTTGATTAAAGGGTTGATATGACCTAATCAAGTTGAGAAGATGATAGCATGGATTTGATACATGAGTTTAATTATGTGGCGATTTAGGGTATGATCCTTAAGTAAATAGATCATGAAACCCTAATCATGAACATAAACCCTAATTGACAAGGTTGTTGAACCTTAACCCTGATCTAGGGCAATTTATAATTGAAACCCTAATCCAAGGAATGGATGTAACCCTAATTCAGGATGATGATGTGTATAGACCTAATTAAAAGTAATGTAATCCAAAACCCTAATTAGGATGAATAGTAAACCCTAATTATGGGTGATGGAACATGAAACCCTAATTAGGATGAATAGTAAACCCTAATTATGGGTGATGGAACATGAAACCCTAATTGGGATGAATAATAAACCCTAATTGTGGAATAATGAATGTAAATCATTTTATAGGATGATTTTGATGTGAAACCTTAACTGAGAATGGTTTCATGAGAAACCCTGATGTTTGATGTTCTGTGGAGCTCAAAATCGAGGGTGATACTATGTATTGCCTAATGAACCCTAATCTTGGGCAATATGGTGATAAACCATATCTTTAATGTGATAATGGGATGTTTATCCTTAAGTGACATGAAATGGGAAACCCTAACCCTGGTAAGGGAATAGTGGTGTCACCCATGAATAGTGAATTCATATTTGTTGAACATGGTTCTGATATGTAATTAATAGCACTGTATCATATGTGCTAACAATGCAGGTATCTTGAAATGATGATCATGGCCAGGTATGAGCTATGATTTTTAATTCACTATTGTGATTGTACCTTGAGTGCCATAATATACCTTGATGCCTGGTAAGAGGTAACAAGAGAGTTAATGGGCATCAAGTAGCATGTGTGATACTGGTTATAGCAAGTATCATGTTTGCCTTGGTCAGTTGACCTGAAGGTGATGGTTACCTGGAAAAGTGGTAACAATGCTTAATGATGAATCAAGGTTTAATTACCCAGGGCCATATGATTATGGTAATGAGATTGTGTAGGGATGAGAATCCCCAGCCCTGAAATAAGGGACTGAGTCCCCAATACCTTTTAAAGATTGATAAGCATTGATGAAAATAGTTCATGTTTCTTTATAGCATTATTATACTAAGTTTTGTTTGAGAACCTGCCTGATGCTAATAGAATATGAAAATGTACTTAATTAATCAAGTGAAATCTATTCATGTAGTGCTCTGACCATAGATCCATCATCGTCAGCAGTTGGTGATGGTGAAACAAGTTTTCTATGGAATTCTTGGAATTTGCATATTTTGAATACGTGGGGGTAAATGGGCAAAAATATCATTACGCCCGGGTGAAGAGATTGAGGGAAGGTAAACACTAAACCTCTCAATCCTTCATGTGTCGGGATAGATGCATCATAAATCTCCCGATGGTTGGGATGGATGTATCATTAATCCCCCAATGTTATTTTATGTCGGGTCGACGGAGATAAACATTAATGCTCTCGATTGCCGATGAGAGTGCAGTTGACACTGTAACTCTTTAGCGAAGTTCCAGTATACCGTGGAAAGCTATTTGAGCAGTCGACACAGTCCTGCTTGTAGTCCTGTGCTGACCAGGATGTGGGAGGTCATGGGAATCCGACTCTTCCGTTGACCTATTTATGGTATCGATTTCGATTCTAGAAATGGTCGGTTGGAGTATGAGCGGTATACCTCATCTCCTCAGAGCTTAAATCTATTTGTAAAATATAATCAGCCATGTAGCGTATTTACATAAGATTGAAATATGAGAAACATTGAATGATGTTATACTGCTTAGCATGCCCTTGGCACATAAATGTACTTATGTTCCTTCAATTCATATTGAATATGAGACATGCTGCTATATCAAGTTGTAATTGAAATACTTGCATAAGAATGTTGCTCTAATCAGTACAGATGTCGTTTATCTTCTATTGAATTATATTATCCCATTGCTCAGATTATTTCTATTAAACTACAATGACAATGTTTTGGTAGAGAGTTATATCACCCGCTGGGGAAATTTTTATAATTGTCTCACCCCCGTGGGATCCAATGTTTTTAGGTAGACGTAGATGACAAGGCAGAAACTCTTCTGCAAGAGAAGAGCAGCAGCAACAGTCACAGGGATATCAGTGATCCATCAGGTGGAGACATTGGTTGTCTAGTCTTGTGTAATTAGTCCTATGAGTTGTCTTTGTACTCTCAGGTCCTAGGAGTTAGTATTTTGATACTTCCATATGAGATTTTGTGCATGTATGCTTTGAGGTGCAATGATGCATGTAGTGTATATATATGAACCAGTATGTAATGTTTACTTTGGTTCTAAATGAATGAGTTTTCATGTGAATGGATCTCTTGATATATGGTTTTAATTTTTAGTGATTTTCAGTAATTCCGTTGTTAATAATACACTTCCGCATTAGAGAATCTGGTTTTTATGAGTTGTATGCCACAAGTAAAGTGGTATCAGACCTCTAGGTTCACTGAGTCTAAAGAGACATAGGATTAAGGTTGTTGAGTCTGTTTTAAGTGTCTTCCAGTTTATCTGATAGTGTCTTCTGATCATATGGTGGTTAACCAACATGAAACCCTAACCTTAGTGTCTTGTCCGACATAGAGCTCCAACCCTAGCTTGGGCGATGGGGTTTCCCTAGGCAACTTGGATGCTCTACTCTAGTTGCACGACAAGCTCTTGGGGTTGAGACCTTGGATAGTATCATGGGCGATATGGTGGTAATGCCTTTGGTGATAGGTATCACTGATAGTGTAGGGAAACTAACATGTTGTTCCTTGGTGTGGGTGATAGCCCTAGAAGTAGTGTCTTGGGCGATATGGATGCCCTAACCCTAACTTAAGGTGATATGATTTCTTTGGCTGATGTGATGATCCTAACCCAAGAGTGCCCGACATGTTGTCATGGGCAATGAGATGCTTTGTCAGATAGGCTAGCTCTAACCCTAGTTGCCCGATATAGCATCCTGGACGTCATGGAGTTTTGAGTGTTGGAGGTTGCCCTAACCCTAGCTGACCGATAGGGGTGCCTTTGTGGTAATGATCCCTTGGGGCGATATGATGGGTGCCCGAGATGGTGCTCTATGAATGACAAAGGAAGTGAGGATGGGCATTATGAATGGTCCCTTGTTATGCTTCCCGATATCATCAACCCTAGAATGTTATGAGTGTGTATGTGTGCATAGCTTGGGAGACATCAAGGTTAAGTGCATGGCTGATACCCCCACAAGGATATGCGTTACTTTGTCCAATATGCTTTTCCTGATACATGCTCTCTCTTGGTTGGTTACCTGACATGTGTATGTGCTTGATAGCTTGGATGGTCCTAGGGTTGAAGGTTTGGCCGATACATGTGTTGAGCCTGGGCAGTATAAGATCTTGGACGATACAAGTTGAGGGTTGGACGATATGGTGTCATGAGTGACACAAGGACTAGTGAGGCTTAGGTGAACCAAGTATGACAAAGGTTGTTACACCTATATCTTGTTGAAAGAGATGAACCTAGATGGGGCAAGGAGGAAGTTAATTCCTGGTAGGGATGACCTAGAAAGTGCCTTGGTGGTTTTGGTGCTATGAGGCCCTTGACCGACACAATTGTGAGGCGGCCTAATCCAAGAGTAAGTTAGATGTGTTGGTTGAGCATGGAACCCGACATGCTTAAGAACTATGAGTTGTCTAATATCTGAGAAGGTGGTCTCTTAACAAAAATGACCCGAGGTATGTCTAGGCAATATGGATCTTTGGAGGTGTTCTTGCATGATATGCCTAGAGGCATGGTGCTTAGGGTTGTTGGTGCCCGATATCCTTGGGTGAGGGTTGGTACCCTACCCGACACCCCTTCTAGTGAGGGTTGTGCCCTAACTCGATAACCCTAAAAGTTATCTTGAGCACTATATGATAGTATGTTATCTTGCTACCTTGAGCCCATATCTTTGATCATAATGACAAGACATGACAAATAGGTTGTGAACATTAGTATGGTGGTTACCTATGGTTGATGATAGGTGAACCTTTGATAATGTTTGATGGTAGATCATGATTGTGTGATCCCTAAAGATGAATCCTAAGGGATGGTGTGTATGATGATATAATAAATAGGGTATGGTGGATACCCATGGTATGGTAACAATAATTTTTATTTCTTAATACACCATCTATGACTTATGCTTCATGTGTTCATAATAATGGATGATTGTTCCAATCCTATAAACCTTAATCTTAACAATATGATAATCATGATGTTCTGTAAAGATTGTATTTGGTGATCAAGTTATCTCTTTGATATGCTCCCTGACCATGTAGGTATTATCAACTAAATTCATAGCCAGGTAAGAGCTATGATTACTATATCATTATGTGCCTTGTGTGGAACTTGGTATATGAGAAATATCTGAGTAATGATGATGCACCCTATTGATAAGATAACATGTATCACTAGTATGATGAGGAAGGTCTGATGACCTGATAAAGGTTGAGTGCCTAAATGAGGTGTTATCCTCTAGTGGTAACCAGAGGGATTGATATCCCATGATGATGTATGATGATGAGGCCTTGAGAGGCAGTGACTTTATGTGATGAAATGAGGGATTGATATCCCATGGCAATATGATGATTGTTGAGGGCAATGAGAATAGCAGTAACAGTGTGACACCAAAATAATGGAATCTAATGTTGTTCATGTTTTACATATGGTTTCTTAATACAACTTGGTTGCCCCAACAATCCACTTAAAATGCATTAACTAATTACAGATGAACCTTTCATGTAGTTTGCCTCGGCCATAGATCCATCATCGTTAGTAATTAGGTGATGGTGAAACAGGTTCTCCTGTGGGTTAACCCGGAGCACATATTGTTGAATATGCGGGGTTTCTCCTAGCTGAAAATAGGAGGATTAGAGTGCAACTGTGGTTGTAAACTCAAGATGTGTATAAGAGCATGGTGAACAAGCCCATGGCTCAATATGATAGAGCATGAATGCGTTCATGGCTCAAGGAGCACGTGGAACTGGCCCATGGCTCAAGTATACTAGCGTCGTGACCTGTACCAAGGGTGGGCTAGATAAAAAGGGTAGACTGTGTGAGCTAACCCTGTGGATGAGGCCACTCAAGAAAGAGACTGCGGCCCTGCTTTGGTTATCATGCACTAACCACGAAGAGGTGAGGTCATGGAGTCCGACTCTCCCAATGACCTTGTATGGCACTAGTTTTGGGCTTCACAGCCGAAGGTTGGATTTGAGCGGGACGACCCACTTCCTCAGGGCATAATAATTCGTAATCAGGCCATATAGTATCTCTGCTTAGGGCAAATACGAAACATTGGTTGAGGCCTTGGATGATGTAAGCTTTCTCATATGCTTTTAAATGGTCTTTTATATAAGTTTTTATATACATGTTCTTCATATTCCTTCTTGCATAACTGGTTAGCTATTATTAGTTGGTTACATTGATCTATCTGCTCAGTTGTCTGTGATAATAATAAAGTTGGTAGAGTGTTATGTTTCTCACTGGGACTGCGTGTCTCACCCTGCTGGTTAATAACCCTTTTTAGGTGGACGTGCCTAGCGAGATAAAGATCATGTGGCTGAGATGATATGCAGAGGTATCACACCTGGTTGTATAGATAGTGTCTAGTAGTAGAGTCCTATGTGTCGTCCCTGTACACTCAGGTCTTCGGGAGAGTTTTTGATGTTTCTTGTATTGTGATCGATGTACGGTTTTTGATTTATGTATCTTAATGTAAATCAACATGTGAAATAGTTATTTCATGTAATGAGATGATGGGAAATTATGTTGTAGCACCCTGGAAATATGTTATGAAAAGAAAAGTGTTGGCTCAAATATTATATGTCTCATCTTGTGGTGCTCATTGTAAATCGGTTTTAATTTCCTGTGATTTTTGGTAATCTGCTGGTTAGCATGTAATCGTATTTTGTTGAGGATGGGGTGTTTCAAGTGTTTGGTATCAGAGCTCTAGGTTCGCTGAGTCTACTGGGACACTAGGACTAGAATTAAGATGGTGTCTAAGGCTGGACCGTGACATAAAATATGGTGCATGCTACCTAATCTTAGTACTTGATGCCCTGACCATGTATTCAAATATTGAAGACATAGGTAAGTGTAGAGCCTTAGATTGTTTCCTCCTGGATTACTCTGATCAAGTAGTCATTCTGGTGCAATCTAAAGAGCATAGCAAATCAGGAATATGATGCTAATACCTTCATCTTGTTATAAAGGGAGTAAATAAATGCACCATAACTCTTTAAAACATGGATGCTTGGTAATCCAAAGAGGAAGTAATGGTTCTATGAAACCTAAAATCCGTATAAGAATATGATGAGATAAGTTCTTGAAACCATAATCTTAAGAGATACATCAAGTAAAAGATAGATTAATCTGTGATAACAAGGAGAGTTATAACATAAAACTTACTCAAGATAAAGAAAATGCTTGAACGAAAGCAAAATGTTGGAAGAAAGAGAAGAACAAGTAATGAATAAATAATATGGAACCTGAGATAATCTCATACCAACCAATGAACGTAAGCAAAAATAAGAAAGTATAAAGTGCAATTCAAGATAAGTTAAGGAGAACAAGGGAGATGATCCTTGTTCAATAAATAATATGAGAAGAGTAACGATCTTTTTCACAAATGGGAATTTTTTTTTTGATATAATCAGGAAATAATCATGATTACAATGAAATGATGACAAGAGAAAAAGAGTAACAACATGTAATGGTCTTGATGATTCCTGCGCTGAGTGCAAGGAAACCAAGAGGAAATAGGATAAAACCAGATGGAACAAAGTTTAATGATGCATAAATAGTTGAAAACTCATGTAAGGATCAAAGAAAGTGATAATCCCCCCTGATATGAAACCATAGATGTTGATGGGTTGATGGGAGGAGTTTGTTCCCTTATGTTCCTTCCTTCTGAGGGAATGGCAGTCAAGTGGACCTTGTGTCACTTGATATGTATGCTTTTGGAGCGATCTCTGGTTGGATACTTTAAAAAGTATCAGCTGATCTTGGACTTTAGTTTCCAAGATGGAGATGTCTGTGATAGATATTGATGATAGGATCCTCTCGACATGTCTTCTGATAAGGGATTGAGAATCAAGATGCCTAGATCATGGAGGTATGATGGTGAACCGTCTTGATAGATCATCCTTGACCTTGAACCCATAAGCTTGAAGCTTGTTTTGGAGTCTGGCCACAAATGGTAGGATGACCACTGTGTGGTGGTAGGTTGAATGGAGTCACTCCATTCCGCTTTGTCTTCTTCTTGCCTCTTATCTGCTCCTGTTGATCTGATATAGGGTGTACCCTCCTTTGAACGCTTGTAGTGTGTTTGGAAGATGTTTTCCTCTTGTTAGCCAGGAGAGAGATAACCTGTTGTCAGAAACCTTGTTGGATGACCTAGTTGTGTTGGATGAAGTATATCCTTCTCATATGACAGTCAAGCGAATCTCTTTCCACTTGACATATCGAGGATCGAGATAACCCTAGGAATGGATCTCCTTAGAAAATTGTGAAGTGGTCTCAAACATAGAAGTTGGATTTGGTTTCGACTTGCCTAAGTGTTCATAGTATGGCTATCACATGTTAGGCGTTTATGCTCTGCATAAACATGACATCAAAAGGTATGCACCCAAGGAAAGAAACTGAAGATAGGTTATCTTGGGAAATGTTCATCAATTTAAGCCTGATTCCTTAGAATACTCCTAGCTAGTCTCGAGTAAAGGAAGATCCAGGAAGGATGTGTCTCGAATAGAGATGGATGAATGAGGTTTGTGAATCCTATCTAGATCAACTGAGATAGTGCATATCTGTCACTCTCTGAGTTGGTGCTTGTTGTACTTTTGGGAGCTTATAGGAAGACATGGCAGGAAACCAAGATGATGTGGTTGTTGTTAACCAAGATGCTTGGTTCCTTGGATGTTCGATAACTCCTTTTGTGTTAAGACTTAAGCAGTCCATAGTAGTGCCTTATGAGCCCTGTCATGTGCATACATCTATTTTTTAGAGTAGGTATCTTGTGAAAACCCTTTCTTAGAAAGATCTTCCTTGGACTAAGACATCCTTTGTGGAAGGAGAAGAAATAGTTGGAACATATGTAGCAAAAGGATAGTGTAACATCCCTGACCTGGGTTATGAAGTAACCCTATGTATTTTGCTTAATAAAAGTGATTATATGCATGCTCTTATCTTTTGAAAAGTAATTAAGGCTCAAGAGGAACTTATATTACAATTTTAGTCCTTTTTGAATATTTATGAAATCAATATTTTGCCTGTTTTGGACTAAAGTGCAAATTACCCAAGTTGAGGGGTCTATTTGCAAATTGTGCATGATAATATGTTCCTCATGTGTTGAAGAATCATGGGAATGAAGATGATGCAGAGGTATGGCTTGTGATTGCCTGAATTTCCAAGAAAGAGCTGATAAAGCATGTTTATGCATGAAAACCTAGTTTTTGGTGTAATGTGCAATTTACCCAAAACCTAGGGTGCAATATGTAATTTACCACTTCATTAAGGTCCCTAATGTTTCTTGGAAACAAGTGGAGCAAAGAGATTGAGAGGGGCGCCTCATTTGGGTTAAGTCAGAGGAGAGAGAATCTTGATATTAAAATAATCAAGATTTAAGCATAATGGATATATTAATGCTAAAATAAATAAAATAATTGAAGGGCCTTCAACCAAAATTAAAATGGTGGAATTCAGATGTATGAGTGGACGTCCTTGATCTTTTAAAGGACCGAAAATATCCTAAGGAGGTGAAATTCCACTCACCTTATTATAAGGAAAAGAATTTCCACTCAAATATATATATTAGTATTATAATGGATTAAGGTACTTAATTTCTTTTTCCTTAATTCATGGATAAGGGAGGGGAGTTTGGTGGGTTTGAGTTTCCTTTCATGCAAGAAAACCAAGGAGGAAGAGGTGGTACCATTTTTGGAATTAATTAATTTTTAATAAAACATTTTCTCTTTCATCAATTTTCTTATAAAAGAGCCTTTTCCAACCCACCTAAGGATCTTTTTCGATTCCTTTCTTCCCCTTGATTGCAAAATCGATCAAGAGAGATAAGAATAGTAGGGAGCACGTCCCCAACCTGTTGGTAAGGCTTTGACCTTCGTTCTTCTTGATTTCATGGTGAAAATCATAAAACAATGTATGATTCCTTCATTTCTTTAAGCACGTCCCCAACCTATTGGTAAGCCTTTGACCTTCGTTCTTCTTGATTTCATGGTGAAAATCATAAAACAATGTATGATTCCTTCATTTGTTTACTCCATCTTCAACCCTAGCCGATCCTTTCACTCCAAAAGCTTGAGAAACGACCTTGGGAGGTTGCTAGAGCTTCAACCACCATTAGAGCCGTGAAGCTTGGAGCTTGGGATCAGATTTTAAGGCGGGTTATATAACTTTAACCCTTAATCTTTGTCATTGAATTTGATTTCTACTTGCAATTGATTTAATTGTCATTATTGCAATAGCCTTGCTTAATTGATGGAGTTGCCATGGAAAATGGCAGTAGTTCCGTGAGTTTAAAGGTTGAAGATGATAACCTGTTCATAAGCACACACCTTAATCAAAGAACAACAACAAACGGTCTTGGACTTTTGGTCCAAATGGTTTTGTAAACCGTTTGGTAAAGTTGAAATCCAAAACGCATGGCATGGTTGACCATTTGGTATAGTTAACCGTTTGGACTCCAAACCTCATGGCATGGTTGACCGTTTGGTATAGTTGACTGTTTGGGGTCTGAACTTAATCATAGGTTGGATGATGATCCAATGGACTCAATTGATTGATCCAATGTGTGCACGATCCTTCAAGTAGAAACCCTAATTGAATTGATAGAAGAAATCCTTGATTGGCCCTAATGATTTCAAGACTTTTTAGGGCAAACGGTCTTGAGACCGTTTGAGCCCAAACAGTCTTGAGACCATTTGGGACCAAACGGTTTCAAAATCATTTGGTGGATTGGAGGTTGATCTTTTACCCATGGATGAAGATCTAATGGTTTGGATTGATGATTCCTTCAATTGAATATCTAATAGTCGATTCAATGATGCAATTGGAGATCAATGGAATTGATGGTTGACCTGAGGAGCCCTTGCGGTTTTGGGACTGATTTGGCCCAAATAGTCTTGAGACCATTTGAGACCAAACGATCTTGAAACCATTTGGGGCCAAACAGTTTCAAAACCGTTTGGGGTCAAACAGTTTCAAAACCATTTGGTGGCAAACAGTTTCAAAACCTTTTGGTGTTGAAACTTCAAAACCGCGTGGAGGTTGTTAGTGGTCCAATCATTTGGATATTGGTGACAATGATGGTTCCAATTATCCAATGATGGTTAGTCAATAAAGGTACAATGGTTGAAACCCTAATAGTACCTAGGGATTTTGTGTCAAATAAGGAAGGAACCCTAATTGTCATAAGATCAATGGCTTGGTACACTATGTTATTCATAGTTTTATGAACTTGATTGAAGGGTTGATATGACCTAATCAAGTTGAGAAGATGATAGCATGGATTTGATACATGAGTTTAATTATGTGGCGATTTAGGGTATGATCCTTAAGTAAAGAGATCATGAAACCCTAATCATGAACATAAACCCTAATTGACAAGGTTGTTGAACCTTAACCCTAATCTAGGGAAATTTATAATTGAAACCCTAATCCAAGGAATGGATGTATCCCTAATTCAAGATGATGATGTGTATAGAACTAATTAAGAGTAATGTAATCCAAAACCCTAATTAGGATGAATAGTAAACCCTAATTATGGGTGATGGAACATGAAACCCTAATTAGGATGAATAGTAAACCCTAATTATGGGTGATGGAACATGAAACCCTAATTGGGATGAATAGTAAACCCTAATTGTGGAATAATGAATGTAAATCCTTTTATAGGATGATTTTGATGTGAAACCTTAACTGAGAATGGTTTCATGAGAAACCCTGGTGTTTGATGTTCTGTGGAGCTCAAATCTAGGGTGATACTATGTATTGCCTAATGAACCCTAATCTTGGGCAATATGGTGATAAACCATATCTTTAATTTGATAATGGGATGTTTATCCTTAAGTGACATGAAATGGGAAACCCTAACCCTGGTAAGGGAATAGTGGTGTCACCCATGAATAGTGAATTCATATTTGTTGAACATGGTTCTGATATGCAATTGATATCACTGTATCATCCGTGCTAACAATGCAGGTATCTTGAAATGATGATCATGGCCAGGTATGAGCTATGATGTTTAATTCACTATTGTGATTGTACCATGAGTGCCATAATATTCCTTGCTTCTTGGTAAGAGGTAACAAGAGAGTTAATGGGTGTAAAATACCATGTGTGATACTAGTTATAGAAAGTATCATGTTTGCCTTGGTCAGTTGACCTAGAGGTGATGGTTAGCTAGAAAAGTGGTAACAATGCTTAATGATGAATCAAGGTTTAATTACCCAGGGCCATATGATTATGGTAATGAGATTGTGTAGGGATGAGAATCCCCAGCCCTGAAATAAGGGACTGAGTCCCCAATACCTTTTAAAGATTGATAAGCATTGATGAAAATAGTACATGTTTCTTTATAGCATTATTATACTAAGTTTTGTTTGAGAACCTGCCTGATGCTAATAGAATATGAAAATGTACTTAATTAATCAAGTGAAATCTATTCATGTAGTTCTCTGACCATAGATCCATCATCGTCAGTAGTTGGTGATGGTGAAATAGGTTTTCTATGGAATTCCTAGAATTTGCATATTTTGAATATGTGGGGGTAAATGGGAGAAAATATCCTTACTTCCGGGTGAAGAGATTGAGGGAAGGTAAACACTAAACCTCTCATTCCTTCATGTGTCGGGATAGATGTATCATAAATCTCCTGATGGTTAGGATGGATGTATCATTAATCCCCCAATGTTATTTTATGTCGGGTCGATGGAGATAAACATTAATGCTCTCGATTGCTGATGAGAGTGCAGTTGATGCTGTAACTCTTTAGCAAAGTTCCAGTATACCCTGGAAAGCTATTAGAGCAGTTGACACAGTCCTGCTTGTAGTCTTGTGCTGACCAGGATGTGGGAGGTCATGGGAATCCAACTCTTCCATTGACCTATTTATGGTACCGATTTCGATTCTAGAAATGGTCGGTTGGAGTATGAGCGGTATACCTCATCTCCTCAGATCTTAAATCTGTTTGTAAAATATAATCAGCCGTGTAGCATATTTACATAAGATTGAAATATGAGAAACACTGAATGATGTTATACTGCTTAGCATGCCCTTGGCACATAAATGTACTAATGTTCCTTAAATTCATATTGAATATGAGACATGCTGCTATATCAAGTTATAATTGAAATACTTGCATAAGAATGTTGCTCTAATCAGTACAAAGGTCGTTTATCTGCTATTGAATTATATTATCCCATTGCTCAGTTTATTTCTATTAAACTGCAATGACAATGTTTTGGCAGAGAGTTATAACTCCCGCTGGGGCAATTTTTATAATTGTCTCACCCCCGTGGGATCCAATGTTTTTAGGTAGACGCAGACGACAAGGCAGAAACTCTTCTATTGGAGAAGAGCAGCAACAACAGTTACAGGGATAGCAGTGATCCCTCAGGTGGAGACATTGGCTGTCTAGTCTTGTGTAATTAGTCCTATGAGTCGTCTCTGTACTCTCAGGTCCTAGGAGTTAGTGTTTTGATACTTCGATCTGAGATTTTGTGCATGTATGCTTTGAGGTGCAATGATGCATGTAATGTATATATATGAACCAACATGTAATGTTTACTTTGGCTCTAAATGAAATAATTTTCATGTGAATGGATCTCTTGATAAATGGCTTTAATTTTTAGTGATTTTCAGTAATTCCGTTGTTAATAATACGCTTCCGCATTAGAGAATCTGGTTTTTATGAGTTGTATGCCACAGATAGTGATACGAGTTATGCAAAGCTTAAGTGTCAAGCCTATGAGATCATAATAGTGTAGCAAAAATGTAATGAGAATGTGATATATCAGTAAAGGAACTGATACCTAAGTGATATGAGTTGCGTGAGATGTTCCGGTATCTAAGAGTGTTACTAGACAAAGGATGGTATGGCGGAGGTTTGAGTCTATGACCAGTACAAGGAAACCCTGTGTTGGATCTGGAGGAAGATCCAATATGTTGGTCATGGATCTACGACACCTAGGAGCTTTGTGGAGATGTATGATGCGACGTGTAAGTAACACCCGTCTTCTTTCCGCTTGGGATTTCGGGGACGAAATCCTTATTAGGGGTTTATGACTTGTAAGGACCCTGACCCCTGTTTTGGGCTAACCCTCTTTGCTTTGCTTATGAAAGGTGCTTAGAACCTTAATCTAATCTCTTAAGATATTTGCATATCACGTGACAAGCTTATGTTTCCAGTTTGGTCCCGTTTGGATGTTGTTTGAGCAATGTTTGCTTATTTTGGACCAAAGTGCAATTTACCCAAAGTAAGGGGTTATATTGCAATATGTCACATATATAGAATACCTTTAGTTCTCTAGCATCATTATAAAGAGAATGATGCTATGGGGTGCCTTGTGGAGGGCCTATGTTCCAAGTTTGAGATTAGTTGGATGATGTTTGTGCCCTATGTGCTAGTTTTGGTGCAAATTGCAAATTACCCAAAGTGGAGGGATCAATATGCAATTTATCAGCTCTAGAGTCACCTCCCTTCTGTTTGGAATCATCTAGGACGTGGATGGAAGTTGCTGTGCCTTGTCTGGTTGATAGTTGAGAAGTAACATCTTTATAAGGTCTTTATATCACATATGTGTCACACATGCTACCTTATCTTTTAGTGTATCGGGTAGAAGTTTGAGAGTGTGTCGCCCATGAGGGTGTGTCTCCCATGGAGGGTACCCAGCTGCATGATACACATCCTAGAGTGTATCACCAGTCCATGCATGTGAAGCTTGGGTGGCAACAAGTGGCGTTAAGTGCATGAGCAAGTGGCATCTTGGGTTATGTGGTTATGACACCTCTCCTTTGCTACCTCTCTCTTCCTTGGTGTATATAGCCCCCTTACTCCTTAACCAAGTGCTCCTTTTCTGCCACCATCTTTCCCCTTCCTATATGGGATGAGCATGGGAGCTTGTGAGCTCAAGGAAACTCCCATGGAGCTTGGGAGGGCGAGCTCTTTGGCCATGGAGACTCCTTGCTCAAGATCCGACCTTGGTGAGTCATGCTTCCTTGCTAGCTTTTCCTTATACCTTCTTCTTCATCTCCTTCTCCTCCTATCAACCATGGATGGGCCCTTGATGTGAGTAGGCAAGGCTGTGTTTATCTCCCCCTCTTTTCTTCTTCTTGAGCTATACATAGCCATGGTATCTTCTTCTTCTTCTTCTTCTTCTTCTCTTGTTCCTTGAGGTGATGATGATGGAGCCGAAGACAAGCTTAGAGCTTCAGATGGATGGTTTCCATGGAGATGAACGTGGGTTTGCTGCTTGGATCGGGAAGCTTTATGCCTTTCATGGAGATCCTCTTAAGGCGGGTTACATAACTCTTAACCATCTCTATTATGTTCACTCTCCATATGTGCATGTGATGATTCTTGTCTTTAAATTGATACCCTTCTCCATGATAGCCGTGCATGTGGAACTTGAGATATATTTTAATGGAAATAGTCACGTTTTACTACTGTCCTTGTCTTGTTCTTCTTGCGTTAGATGGTAACGGGTGGCTAGAGGTTGAAGATGACCTGCCCGATAGGGTGCTTTACCCGATATGGGGGCTTGCCCGATACTATGCTTTGCCCAACATAGTACCTTGCTCAATAGGTTATACTTTGGTTGATGGTTTGTGGCAATACCCCTTTCTCTCCTTTGGACTTTAAAGGTGAGCCTATGGCCTATATGTTTGGGGCGATATGATTTGGTGACTGATATCTCTTTCCTACCCTAGGGTTAGGGTTTGGACGTTATGGATGATGGCTCCTTGAGGTTGTTGCCCGATACCCTCTTCTAGAGTTGAGCCGTGAGTGATACGCTAAGTGAACCCTTTTTTGACCTTGTGACTGATATGCACCTCTACCCAAGATGATTATGGTGGGCGATATGGTGGTTGACCGACATGAAACCCTAACCTTAGTGTCTTGGCCGACATAGAGCTCCAACTCTAGCTTGGGCGACGGGGTTTCCCTGGGCGACATGGATGCTCTACTCTAGTTGCACGACAAGCTCTTGGGGTTGAGCCCTTGGATAGTATCATGGGCGATATTGTGGTAATGCCTTTGGTGATAGGTATCATTGATAGTGTAGGGAAACTAATAGGTTGTTCCTTGGTGTGGGAGATAGCCCTAGAAGTAGTGTCTTGGGCGATATGGATGCCCTAACCCTAACTTAAGGCGATATGATTGCTTTGGATGATGGGATGGTCCTAAACCTAGATTGCTCGACATGTTGTCATGGGAAATGAGATGCTTTGTCCGATAGGCTAGCTCTAACCCTAGTTTCCCATTATAGCATCCTAGACGTCATGGAGTTTTGAGTGTTGGGGGTTGCCCTAACCCTAGCTGACCGATAGGGGTGCCTTTATGGTAATGATCCCTTGGGTGATATGCTAGGTGCCCAAGATGGTGCTCTGTGAATGACAAAGTATGTGAGAATGGGCGTTATGAATGGTCCCTTGATATGCTTCCCTAATATCATCAACCCTAGAACGTTATGAGTGTGTATGTCTACATAGCTTTGGTGACATCAGGGTTAAGTTCATGGCCGATACCCCCATAAGGAGATGTGTTTCTTTGTTCGATATGCTTTGCCCGATACATGCTCTCTCTTGGTTGGTTACCTGACATGTGTATGTGCTTGATAGCTTGGATGGTCCTAGGGTTGAAGGTTTGGCCGATACATGTGTTGAGCCTGGGTGGTATAAGATCTTGTACGATACAAGTTGAGGTTTGGACGATATGGTGTCATGAGTGACACAAGGACTAGTAAGTCTAAGGTGAAGCAAGTGTGACAAAGGTTGTAACACCTATATCTTGTTGAAAGAGATGAACCTATATGGGGCAAGGAGGAGGTTACTTCCTGGTAGGGATGACCCAGAAAGTGCCTTGGTGGTTTTGGTGCTATGAGGCCCTTGGCCGACATAATTGTGAGGCTGCCTAATCCAAGAGGAAGTTAGATGTGTTGGTTGAGAATGGAACCCAACATGCTTAATATCTTCAAGTTGTCTAATATCTAAGAAGGTGGTCTCTTAACAACAATGACCCGAGGTATTCCTGGGCAATATGGCTCTTTGGAGGTGTTCTTGCACGATATGCCTAGAGGCATGGTGCTTAGGGTTGTTGGTGCCCGATATCCTTGGGTGAGGGTTGGTACCCTACCCGACACCCCTTCTAGTGAGGGTTGTGCCCTAACCCGATAACCCTAAAAGTTATCTTGAGCACTATATGATAGTATGTTATCTTGCTACCTTGAGCCCATATCTTTGATCATAATGAAAAGACATGACAAATAGGTTGTGAACATTAGTATGGTGGTTACCTATGGTTGATGATAGGTGAACCTTTGATAATGTTTGATGGTAGATCATGATTGTATGATCCCTAAAGATGAATCTTGAGGGATGGCGTGTATGATGATACAAGAAATAAGGTATGGTGGATACCCATGGTATGGTAACAATAATTTGTATTTCTTAATATACCATCTATGACTTATGCTTCATGTGTTCATAATAATGAATGATTGTTCCAATCCTATAAACCTTAATCTTAATGATATGATAATCATGATATGTTCTTTAAAGATTGTATTTGGTGATCAAGTTATGTCTTTGATATGCTCCCTAACCATGCAGGTATTATCAACTGAATTCATAGCCAGGTAAGAGCTATGATGACTTTATCATTATGTGCCTTGTGTGGAACTTGGTATATGAGAAATATCTGAGTAATGATGATGTGCCCTATTGATAAGATAACATGTATGACCAGTATGATGAGGAAGGTATGATGACCTGATAAAGGTTGAGTGCCTAAATGAGGTGTTATCCTCTAGTGGTAACCTGAGGGATTGATATCCCATGATAATGTATGATGATGAGTCCTTGAGAGGCAGTGACTTTATGTGATGAAATGAGGTATTGATATCCCATGGCAATATGATGATTGTTGAGGGCAATGAGAATAGCAGTAACAATGTGACACCAAAATAATGGAATCTAATGTTGTTCATGTTTTACATATGGTTGCTTAATACAACTTGGTTGCCCCAACAATCCACTTAAAATGCATTAACTAATTATAGATGAACCTTTCATGTAGTTTTCCCTGGCCATAGACCCATCATCGTCAGTAATTAGGTGATGGTGAAACGGGTTCTCCTGTGGGTTAACCCAGAGCACATATTGTTGAATATACGGGGTTTCTCCTAGCTAAAAATAGGAGGATTAGAGTGCAACTGTAGTTGTAAACTCAAGATGTGTATAAGAGCATGGTGAACAAGCCCATGGCTTAGTATGATAGATCATGAATGCGTTCATGGCTCAAGGAGCACAGTGAACTGGCCCATGGATCAAGTATACTAGCGTCGTGACCTGTACCAAGGTCGGGCTAGATAAAAAGGGTAGACTGCATGAGCTACTCCTATGGCTGAGGCCACTCAAGCAAGAGACTGTGGTTCTGCTTTGGTTGTCATGCACTAACCATGAAGAGGTGAGGTCATGGATTCCGACTCTCCCAATGACCTTGTATGGCAGCGGTTTTGGGATTTGCAGTTGAAGGTTGGATTTGAGCAGAACGACTCACTTCCTCAGGGCATAATAATTCATAATTAGGCCGTATATTATCTCTACTTAGGGCAAATACGAAACATTGGTTGAGGCCTTGGATGATGTAAGCTTTCTCATACGCTTTTGAATGGTCTTTTGTATACGTTTGTATATACATGTTCTTCATATTCCTTCTTGCATAACTGGTTAGCTATTATTAGTTGGTTACATTGATCTATCTGCTCAGTTATCTGTGATAATAATAAAGTTGGTAGAGGGTTATGTTTCTCGCTGGGACTGTGTGTCTCATCACGCTGGTTAATAACTCTTTTTAGGTGGACGTGCCTGGTGAGATAAAGATCATGTAGCTGATATGATATGCAGAGGTATCATACCTGGTGGAATAGATAGTGTCTAGTAGTAGAGTCCTATGTGTCGTCCCTGTACACTCGGGTCTTCGGGGGAGTTTTTGATGTTTCTTGTACTGTGATCGATGTATGGTTTTTGGTTTATGTATCTTGATGTAAATCAGCAAGTGGAACAGTTATTTCATGTAATGAGATGATGGGAAATTATGTTGTAGCACCTTAGAAATATGTCATGAAAAGAAAAGTGTTGGCTCAAACATTATATGTCTCATCTCGTGGTGCTCATTGTAAATCGATTTTAATTTCCCGTGATTTTCGGTAATCCGCTGGTTAGCATGTAATCATGTTTTGTTGAGGATGGGGTGTTTCAATTGATAACATCCAATTTTGTGGATTATTTATGCCATAACTTACCTCCTATCTATCACCTTTTATGTGTGGACATACCCTCTTTTACTAGGCTTCCATTTGAAGCACATTTTACTTGCTCTCAGTGATAATTCCAAACCCTTTTTGTGTAGGAAACCCTGGTACTTGACTCAAGAATAGGATGGCCGTTGGCCCCCCACAGTTGATGGACACCTTCGCCCAGGTGTCTGAACTACCATCAACCCCATAGACAAAGACACCTTCTGTCAAGCTTTAGGGTAACCATTAGCCCGCCCCCATTCATCAAGTTCAAGGCGTAAGGAGCTAAAACTGTTGAACCATCAGGTGGGTGACCGATGATCACCTTGACCATCATCCCCAAGGGATAAATCGAAGGAGCACCACCCATCTCCCGAAGGCCATCGCCCGATGGTTGTTCTGCGCACCACCGATGGGTGCTCTGGATGTCAAATGAAGGTGTGCCACCAATGGCCATCCTGTACGTCACTGATGGTCACTCTGACCAATGCCCAAAGATCCCCCCACCGATGGCCAAACTGGCTTGTCACCAATGGCAACTCTATGAGAATGGTCATTCAAGACCACTATTCATGTGCCTTGAGGCATGTTCTCTAGGGACTTGTAGCCCAAAAAAGGATGCGCCCTGAGCCTAATGAATAGAAGACCCAAGATGATGCAACGGGAGTCATGCGATGCTAAGTTCAAAAGATCTAGCTCCCACCAAGGACGGCGAAGTGTTGTCAGAAAAGAAGGAGATCCATCGGTCCCTACTATCACCCATCAGTGTGTGGATAGCTGAGATGAGAGTCCTGACAGTCCTCCTCCATCTCCATTCCATCATTCTTCCTGACGCATCCTGACAAAGGAGGAAGACAACCAGCCAGCACAGAGTGTTGCCACCCCTACCATGATGAGGAGTTGCTACCATTATTTGTATCCACTGAGTGGCTATAGTTGGTGTACCGTCTTATTCCCTTACCATGTCCATCATACTTCAGCACCCTCTCCTACCTCCTTCTTCCAACAACACACCATGTCTTCATCCATTTGTAGATCTGTAATGTTGCTCATAAACATGAATGGTTAGACTTATAACTTGGGTTGGGAGTATCCACAAAGGCTCTCCCAACATGTATGTACTTACATCCTTTTGAATATAAATGCGCTTAGCAAAGATTATATGTATTCTCTTGGTCTTAATGCTTCACTTGTATGATTAGCTACCATCTTGTGATGTTTGGTTGTTAGTGCCTCGAAAGAGTTACACTAGCCTTATCTAAGTGTTTTGGAGTTACATGAATGTATGAGAAATTTTGAATGTTAAAGGTAATGATCATTTTTTGTTTGTTTGCCATATCGAGAGAGAGACGACCTTATCATCTAGATCTATCCTAAGCTTAAGAGTGGAGGGAATAGACATATATGATGATTGCTTGTAATATTGCTAAGGGTATACAAAGGGTGTGAATATTGCATGTTGGAGAGAGATCTTAGTAGGTGAAACCCAATATAAGTTCCCTTCCATATATCTTGTTACTACATGTTTATTCCCTTTTGTTCTTTTGCTTGGTTTCTTTATCTTTCTTTACTTATTTAGTTTGTTTGAAGGAATACCGTCCTGTTAGGAATATTTCTTAAACTTACCCTTCTTGGTTGGTGTAACTGAGATACGATACTACATTCTTTGCACTTACCACCCTTGTCCCTATAGATCGACCCCGATTACTACATCAAACCCCATATAATAGTTGTGGGGCCCTGAGTGTCGGGTATAAATTAAAGTGTCCGACTACTCTAGATCATCTATGTTTTGGACGTGTGATTTAGGCCGGTCAACTTTTTGACGCCGTTGTCAGGGACAAGGCAAAACAATATTGTTAAATAAATGATTCTACTCACCATACACTCATGCCTCAAGTTTAGCAATAGACTTGATTGCACAAGTTCTAAATCTATCGCATTTAGCTACTTTACCTCATTCCATATGTCCAATTTTCTGACCTGACCGTGTAAAGTGTTTAGGTAGATTTAGGAGATTAGACAACACCCTATTCTCTTTCTGCATCAACATGTTACCCCCTAGAGGAGGACGATGTGAGAAGCTATTACACTAAATGAGATTACTCAAAACATAAAACACAATCAATCACTAATTAATCACGTACCCAAAAATATGGATAAATTAAAACTGAATTTAACATCAACACCCACTCAGAAACTTTTGAATAAGATCCCAACATCTTTCTTGTATACATACTATGCCAAGAATTTGATACAAATTGTTCTATATCCTTAGACATGGCATATATACACAGGAGAACAATATTCATATATGCCACACAAACAAACATTAACATGCTAATAAAAGTTCAATTTGTTTGAAACACCATATACAAACTTTTCTGCCTGGACCCTGAGAGTACAGAGACAACTCTAGGACACATTAGACATCTAATTAACTTTCTCAAAGATTCATTACTATAGCTCCTCTTTACTTCCATGGTTCTGTTCTCATCACTGACGATTACCCAAAAATATGTGGCGAACCACAAGGGTGAGACCCATGTCCCAACAAGAGATATAACATCCAACAACACTTATTGATCACAACATTTTAAGTAATTTAAATAGTTTAAGAAGTTTAATTAGATATAACAAATAGGCTCAATAGCAGGGATGATTGACAGAATGTATAAAGGAGCAGATAATAATTATCATCATTATCCATACTATCACCCTTTATCTTGTTAACAATATAAGCAATTCAGTAGCATATGCATATCTAGCATCATGAGCAAGTCTAGTAACATAGAATCTCTATCATTATGACTAAGTCTAGCCACATAAGCATAGATAACAACATTAGCATGTCTAATAGGTCGAACACATTAACATCATAAGAAGAGCTAACAACATAAGCACAACTATCTGCATAAGCATGATTACCAGTATATGCATAACTAGTAACAAAGGCATGGCTAGCATGCTAAACATAACTATCAACATGAGATATCTAGCATCATGATTATAATTAGAAGTAGTAGTATAGTTATCAACATAAGCATGGCTACTGTATGCACGCATATACAATCTTAAGCATATCCACAACATAAGTATATCTACTATCTCTTAATTGCACTAAGCATCATCTTTATGTAAAGATAACAAACAATGGTTATCATCCAATGTGAAACGTCGTGTATAACCCTAAACAAATATGCTACACGGCTGTATTACATCTTTTATTATGCCCTGGGCAATTTGAATCATGCCATTCAAAGTCCAACCGACCCCTACGAAGGGCTATTCGGTTTTGTACAAGATCTAGGAGTGTCGACATCCTAAGATCTCTTCCCCTCGATCAGTACGAGTAAAAATGTAGTGACATATCAATCAAAGATGCCACCACAACGATATATAGTCAAGCTTCTAACCACTAGTCTACCCTTGGTATAGGTCATGACACTAGAAACCAGGGTATACAAACCCAATAACTGAGGTACAACCACAGTTGTCCTCTAATCACATCATGTTATAATCACCGAGACATGACCGCAACCGTTCTCAATCACATCAGATGTATGAGGCATGACCATAGCCAACCTCCACAATCTGCATCGTGGATGACAAGGATATATCCTCGACCTACCACCCCCACATACTCAATAGTATGCGCTCCGAGTTTCCTTTAGGAATACTCATTTCACCATCTAGCAAGTTCTGACACTGAAGATGGCTCTACGGCACAGGGCACTACATGATTAGAGTTTCACTTGATTAGTTATGCCAATTGGGTGAATTAAGGCTCCATCAAACAAGTGGACATACAAACCCTAATTCACTTATAGCAAGCATATAAATATCACAACTACAAAATATATAAAATGTGTGAAACATAATTTCTCAACTCATCATCACATGGTACTATTCACTTGCCATTCATGAGACCACACTAGTCATCATACTATCACAAGATATAAATCCTTTTCACAATATCATAGGATATCAACCCTTATCAGCATAAGAGGATTACACCTCATTCAGGGCTCAACCATGCCCAAAGGTCATTAAGACCATCATACTATCACTAGATATAGATCCTTTTCACAATATCACAGGGTATCGACACAAGAGGATTACACCTTATTCAGGGCTCAACCATGACCAAAGGTCATTACCATCATACTATTCCCTGTAAGATCATCATTATCTTTCCATGCCTTATAACAAGGCTCAACAATATCACTTACATATAATACATCATATCAACACAATATTACATTAATGAGCTAGGAGGTATTCATAACAATCATAGCAGGGTTATATTAACATTAAGAACATTCATTTATTACATCAACATGCAAGGAATCTAGATATGATTAACACTCATAATATTCATAATGCACATGTTTAGCATAAGAAAGTATCAACCATGTGGCTATGATAACCACCAATTAACACATTAAGGTTATGATCATGTTAAGGAGGTTAATTCACCATCATAAGAATGTTAAACATGAATACTCATCTTTATCTATTTTCATTAGAGTTGGGTTCAACAAGATAAATTATATTAATGTTACTAATCAACACTTATACCCAAAACCTAACTCACGTCATCCCCATTGGATCATGGATGCATAAGGTGAAGCATCACCATCACATTCCATACTATTCTCAAGTATGAACCCACACATAAAATCAAGGTGTAACCATCGGGTTATAGCATACTAGGGTTTCAACAACAATAAGAGAGTACTCCATGATTGTATTAATCATTGAAGGACTATTCATACCCAATTACCATCATTTAGTTATATTAAAGCTAGGTATAACAAGCTATACCTCATTAGGGTTACATATCAACACAATATGGTTATCATCCCTTCTATTCATATGAGTGAATAGGTAAGACTACCGTATTAAGGGTAACCCTCCATTTGTTCCATCATCATTCAACCCATATCACCATACCACAATGTCACCCAGAACCATTGGATGTTTAAAAGGTAAGACCATTGGTTGTTTACATAAGTAAACACCTTGGATAAACCATCTATGAAGTCCTTGATTTGTTCTCTAGAAAGAGTCACCATCTAACCCTAGATATCCCTTGATTAACAACACAAAAAGTTCCATTCAGAGTAGGGTAAAACCCACAATTGATTGTTCATTTAAAACAAGCCATCCATTGTCAACAAGTAAGCTCATTAAGTTGATCATATAAAGGAAACCATATAAATCACATTATTTGGACCATCATATTACATTAGCCATCATTCCACTTTATTGGAGGAATTAACATTAGATATTGACCATTGGGTCAAGTTCATGTGTTAAAACCATCAATTACAGTATAGGTCTAACCATTTCATCAAGTGACCCAAGAAACCATTGGTCTAAGGCTTAATTGATGCTACAACTATATGATTAACTCACCATAGGTTTTGGAGACCTGATCCACCATCATTAGTGACCATTAAGTCACCATAGGTTCTTATATCAACACTATATTCATTAATCAACATCAAATATTAAGCTAATGTCATCATTGATTGATAACATCAGTAGGGTACTTAATGGTTGATCATTAAACTTCTAATTGATTCAAAACCTGGACTAAGGGGGTGACCATAGGTTTTCACCACCATCTGACACCTTTGATCCCGAACATCAGTTGTCATGAGGACAACACCATAGGGTTGTTGCAATGGTACCAACATCGGGTCATGGGTTTATAGAAGAAATTAACTTTAAACCCTAAAATTGATCATTGGTTGATAGGTGCTTAGCACCATAGGTTGTCAAACCAACCTGATCCAAGTTACATTATACCTTAGGAATAACATACACATGATCAAAAGTTCATCTAGAACTGAAATAAGAACAAAGAACATTATAAAAATCGAAATCCAAGTCAAACATAGCTTTTTAGTGCAGGGATCATCATTTTCAAGCAAGAACATGATATAGAAAGCTTATGGTAAGCAATAAATGTGAATCAAGTTATAAACTTGCCTATAATGAGAATATGAAATCTCAAACATAAGAAAACTCGAGCAGGTAGGGTAGGAAATCCAATCATAAGTTGTAAACTCATCCATCTAGCACCTTTCTTCATCAAATGTGCAAACCCTAAGCATAAGGAGCAAGAAAGGTAGGGTTTTAGAGCTTTAAAGAAATTTCCACCTTGGAACATCAAGGTTCCGACCAGGAAGAAGGTATAATGAAGAAAAAGAGGAACAGAAACAGAGAAGGAAGGAAGAAAATAACTTGCCTTGGTCAAAATCCCTAGAAGATGACCTTAGAAACCCTAGGTAGGGTTAGATGGAGCTCTAAGAGACCTTCTTCTCCAAAAAGAGGTTGTCTTCTACCTTAGAGCACTTGGTTCCGCAGAAAAATAGAGTGGAGTCATTGCTCCAGGTTAGAGGAAATAGAAAGAAATCATAGTTTTGTACTTGGGCAAGGAAGAGCTAAATATAGCCCATGGATAAGGATGGAAGCAAGCATGAGGTGTAAAAGTAGCTTCCCCATGTGTCTATGGCCTTAAACTATTAAGAATATACAAGAACACACACAAGAAGCTCCTCCACTGTCCATATAGACCTTCATAGCTTTTCTTTGTCGAATTTCTAAGCCAATCAAATAATTCATTAGTGGATTGCTACTAAAGGTAGCTCATCCGTGAAGGGGTAAACCCTAAAATACCCTTAGAGAAAATGCCTTCAAACCAAGGATTAAATAGGTGACCCATGGCTCAAAAAGCTCAAGAATGACGAGAGAATATCCAAGGAACATAATTCAAGTGATAAATTGCAAATAAAACCTCTCAGTTGGGTAAATTGCAGAAAGTCCAAAATATGCATAGAATTGCATAACTTGCTCAAACAATGTCCAAATTGGACCAAATTTGAAACTTAAGCTTGTATTATGATTTAAAAGCATATCAAAAGGTTAGATTAGGGTTCTAATCATTAAATTATGGTAATTAAGCTTGTTAAACTCATTAAGAAAGTTTAGGGGCCTTACAACTATTAACCCCTAACAGGGATTTCACCCCCGAAATCCATGGTAAACAAAGATGGATACTTCTTTTGCACCTCATCCTATTACCTTCACATGGTTACTTGAATATCATGGTGATGTCACATCATTCATACATATCTCCTCTTGGGTCAACACAAAAACCCCCACCTAAGAAGACATTCTCAATATGGAATGTAGAAACTTATTGTGTCATATGTACAACTCTAGTAGTAATGTTCAACTTTAAATTCTAGCTATCATCCTAAAATTATATCTATTGTATCAACACATACTCAAAAGTCATACTTTCTAAATTTTTACCAATCATGGCATGTGTCACATACCATTCCTTGAAGCATAAAAAAGGTGATGTATCCATCCTTTTTTTCTAGATACACTGACACTAGAACACTTGTAAGTTCTTTTTCAGCATCAAAAGAAATGCTGACGCTGACACCTATCATTCCATATAAGGAAAAATCATTCCTAATAAACCTTGTTAGGGGTGAAACAACAACACTATCTTCACCTTACTAGGATTTACGCAACCTACTTAGAAGACATATCATGATCCCATAAAGACACTTAATCAACCCCATCTCACTCTTCATAGCTATTGGTGCTTCGACAACCCTAAGGTTTTTGAAGAAATATTGATCATATTTTTGACCATATTTGAAATATTTTGACATGTCATCATTCAAAGATTGATATAACTTGTATGACATGACTGGAACACTTTGTTCCACCTATTCATAAATTCTATTTGTACATTGGTTAGTCTAAAGGATATAACTCTAAACTCATCATGATCATTTGAATTATGTCATCCAATATAACTCTTATGCATTGATATTTGATCATAGGTTTATCTTAAAGGAACACAGTATCACATATCTATTGACCAACAAACCATCTATCCTTGGTAGTGGTCTTGCCCAACTATCACTGAACCATACACAACATTATAGAATCACTTTTGTTTTTCCTTCCAAACAACATTTATAGGATCATCATCAACTCTCTCTGTCTATGGGAGAGGAATACTTGGAATATTCATTTAATAAACATCTCCAACCTTCACATATTTCTCATACTGTTGATACATCTTGGATACTAGGATTCATTACCTTGGTATCCACCTCATGTGCTATAAGGAACTCACATCATTATCTCATTCACTTTTACCAACATAACAAATATCAAGAAATATAAGAGGAGTCTTCCAAATTATTAGAAGGCTCAAAAGCAAACTCATCACAAACTTTATGATCTTGGAACCATAGTCCAAGCAACCTTATGCTATAATAAGCTATCCATCCTCATGTTTGCAGTGAATCCACATGTATCAAGTGGCAATGATCCACTTGAAAGCTGTGCCCTAGAAAGGAAAGACACAAAGGGAAACACACTTACCATACCATAGCAACATTGTTCAAGGGTTACTAGCAAAAAGGTAACCAATTCTATTTTCATTATGAGAGTTATAGCTTCTTATGTATCATTACCCTTTTCATTTTGGGTTCCTTGACATTAGCATAGGAATCATCGTGATTAACATATCTCATCACTCTTTCCTTGATGACTATTTATCACACTTGGGTATGTTCTCTTATTTTATTATGTTTTTCAACCACTTATCAACATGTAAATCATCATATTCCACATTTTCTTCATTAAACATGGATCATCTGCCTTAATTTCTTTCACATGCTATGCTGATTTTACATTAACACTTTCTTATACACATAGGTTGGTTTGAAATTAACTCAGGTTCCACCTTATTCCTTTGTCATTGTTCCCATTTATCTTCTCATTTTGTACTTGTTATAGGATTTCTTTCCATCTTATGTGGATTTCATACCTTGATTCACTTTATAAGCATAGACTTATCTATCTTTTACTTTATTATCTTCTTGAATCACATCTTCAAGAACTCCTATTTTCCTTATTTGTATTCAGATTTAGATTTCATGGTGTTGTATCTTTCTCTTATAGTTACCAAACATTCAAGTTTTGATAGATAATGATGCATTTCTCATCTTATTTAAGGTAGGATTGAGATATTCACACCATGATTTCTTATTCGTTAATCTCTTTAGATTGTCTCAAAATGACTACTTGATCAGAGTAATTAGAAATATAACAATCTAATAGTTCCATACTTACCTTTTCTTCAATAATTGAATACCTGGCCAGTGCATCCAAGTACTACGATTAGGCAGTATGCACCATATTTTTATGCCATATTCCTAATTTTGACATCATCCTAGTCCTAAGTCCTAGTGTCCTTGTAGACTCAGTGAACCTAAAGCTCTGATACCAACTTGTGAGAACCTGTTACACTAAACGATATTACTCAAAATATAAAACTTAATCAATCACTAATTAATCACATATCCAAAAATATGGGTAAATTAAAACTAATTTCAACATCAACACCTACTCAGAAACGTTTGAATAAGATCCCAACATCTTTCTTATATCCATAGTATGCCAAGAATTTGATACAAATTGTTCTATCTCCTTAGACACAACATATATGCACATGAGAACAATATTCATATATGCCACACAAACAAGCATGAACATGCTAACAAAAGTTCAATTTTTTTGAAACACCATATACAAACTTTTTCTGCCCGGACCTAAGAGTACAGAGACGACTCTAGGACACACTAGACATCTAATAAACTTCCTCAAAGATTCATTACTATATCTCCTTTTTACTTACACGGTTCTGTTCTTGTCACTGCCGATTACCTAAAATATGTGGCAAACCACAAGGGTGATACCCATGTCCCAGCAAGAGATATAACCTCCAACAATGCTTATTGATCACAACATTTTAAGTAATTTAAACAATTTAAGCAGTTTAATCAGATATAACAAATATGCTCAATAGTAGGGATGATTGACATAATATATAAAGAAGCAAATAATAATTGTCATCATTATCCAGACTATCACCCTTTATCTTGTTGACAATATAAGCAATTCAGTAGCATATGCATATGTAGCATCATGAGCAAGTCTATTAACATAGAGTCTCTATCATTATGAATAAGTATAGCCACATAAGCATACCTAACAACATTAGCATGTCTAATAGGTCGAACATATTAACATCAACTATATGCATAAGCATGATTACCTGTATATGCATCTCTAGTAACAAAGGCATGGCTAGCATGCTAAACATAACTATCAACATGAGATATCTAACATCATGATTATAATCAGCAGTAGTAGTATAGTTATCAACATAAGCATGGCTACTGTATGTACGCATCTACAATCTTAAGCATATCCACAACATAAGTATAATATCCACAACATAAGTATATCTACTATCTCTTAATTAGACTAAACATCATCTTTATGTAAAGATAACAAACAAGGGTTATCATCCAATGTGAAACATCGTGTATAACCTTAAACAAATATGCTACATGGATGTATTACATATTTTATTATGCCCTAGGGAATTTGCATCATACCATTCAAAGTCCAACCGACCCCTACAAAGGGCTATTCGGTTCCGTATAAGATCTAGGAGTGCCAGTATCCTAAGATGTCTTCCCCTCAGCCAATACGAGTAAAAAGGCAGTGACATATCAGTCAAAACTGCCACCACAGTGACATATAGTCAAGATACTAACCACTAGTCCGACCTTGGTACAGGTCACGACACTAGAAACTAGGGTATACAAACCCAATCATTGAGGTACATACGCAGTTGTCCTCTAATCACATCAGATGTATACAAACCCAATCAGCAAGACACGACCGCAGCCGTTCTCAATCACATCAGATGTATGAGGCATCACCATAGACAACCTCCACGATCTGCATCGTGGATGACAAGGATATATCCTCAACCTTCCACCCCCACATACTCAACAATATGCGCTCTGAGTTTCCCTTAGGAATACTCATTTCACCATCTAGCAAGTTCTGACACTGAAGATGGCTCTACAACACATGGCACTACATGATTATAGTTTCACTTGATTAGTTATGCCAATTGGGTGAATTAAGGTTGCATCAAACAAATGGACATACAAACCCTAATTCACTTATAGCAAGCATATAAATATCACAACTACAAAAGATATAAATGTGTGAAACATAATTTCTTATCTAATCATCACATGGTACTATTCATTTGCCATTCATGAGACCACACTAGTCATCATACTATCATAAGATATAAATCCTTTTCACAATATCACAGGGTATCAACCCTTATCAACATAAGATGGTTACACCTCATTCAGGGCTCAACCATTCCCAAAGGTCATAAAGACCATCATACTATCATATGATATAAATCCTTTTCACAATATCACAAGGTATCAACACAAGAGGATTACACCTCATTCAGGGCTCAACCATGCCCAAAGGTCATTAAGACCATCATACTATTCCCTGCAAGATCATCATTATCTTTCCATGCCTTATAACAAGGCTCAACAACATCACTTACATATAATACACCATATCAACACAATATTACATTAATGAGCTAGGAGATATTCATAAACAATCATAGCAGGGTTATATTAACATTAAGAACATTCCTTTATTACATCAACATGCAAGGAATCTAGATACGATCAAAACTCATCATATTCATAATGCACATGTTTAGCATAAGAAAGTATCAACCATGTGGCTATGATAACCACCAATTAACACATTAAGGTTATGATCATGTTTAGGAGGTTATTTCACCATCATTCCATCATATAAGAATGTTAAACATGAATACTCATCTTTATCTATTTAAATTAGAGTTGGGCTCAACAAGATAAATTATATTAATGTTACTAATCAACACTTATACCCAAAACCTAACTCGCGTCATCCCCATTGGATCATGGATGCATAAGGTGAAGCATCACCATCACATTCCATACTATTATCAAGTATGAACCCACACATAAATCAGGTGTAACCATTGGGTTATAGCATACTAGGGTTCCAACAACATAAGAGAGTACTCCATGATTGTATTAATCATTCAAGGACTATTCATACCAAATTACCATAATTTAGTTATATTAAAGCTAGGTATAACAAGCTATACCTCATTAGGGTTACATATCAACACAATATGGTTATCATCCCTTCTATTCATATGAGTGAATATGTAAGACTACCTTATTAAGGGTAACCCTCGATTTGTTCCATCATCATTCAACCCATATCACCATACCACAATGTCACCTAGAACCATTAGATGTTTAAAAGGTAAGACGATTGGTTGTTTACATAAGTAAACACCTTTTATAAACCATCTATGAAGTCCTTTATTTGTTCTCTAGAAAGAGTCACATCTAACCCTAGATATCCCTTGATTAACAATACAAAAAGTTCCATTGAGAGTAGGGTAAAACCCACAATCAACTGTTCATTTAAAACAAGCCATCCATTGTCAACAAGTAAGCTCCTTAAGTTGATCATATAAAGGAAACCATATAAATCACATTATTAGGACCAACGTATTACATTAGCCATCATTCCACTTTATTGGAGGAATAAACATTAGATCTTGACCATTGGGTCAAGTTCATGTGTTAAAACGATCAATTACAGTATAGGTCTGACCATTGCATCAAGTAACCCAAGAAACCATTGCTCTAAGGCTTAATTGATGCTACAACCATATGATTAACTCACCATAGGTTATGGAGACCTGATACACCATCATTAGTGACCATTAAGTCACCATAGGTTGTTAGATCAACACTATATTCATTAATCAACATCAAATATTAAGCTAATGCCATCATTGATTGATAACATCAGTAGGGTACTTAATGGTTGATCACTAAACTTCTAATTGATACAAAACCTGACCTAAGGGGGTGACCATAGGTTGTCACAACCATATGACACCTTTGATCCCGAACATCAGTTGTCATGAGAACAACACCATAGGGTTGTTGCAAAGGTACCATCATCGGGTCATGGGTTTATAGAAGAAATCAACTTTAAACCCTAAAATTGACCATTGGTTGATAGGTGCTTAGCACCATAGGTTGTCAAACCAACCTGATCCAAGTCACATTATACCTTAGGAATAACGTACACATGATCACAGATTCATCTAGAACTGAAACCAGAACATGGAACATTATAAAAATCGAAATCCAAGTCAAGCATAGCTTTTTAGTGCATGGATCATCATTTTCAAGCAAGAACATGATCTAGAAAGCTTATGGTAAGCAATAAACGTGAAGCAAGTTATAAAACTTGCCTCTAATGAGAAGATGAAATCCCAAAAGAAGAAAACTCGAGCAGGTAGGGTAGGAAATCCAATCATAAGTTTTAAACTCATCCATCTAGCACATTTCTTCATCAAATGAGCAAACCCTAAGCATAAGGAGCAAGAAAGGTAGGGTTTTATAGCTTTAGAGTGATTTCTACCATGGAACAACAAGGTTTTGACCTGGAGGAAGGTCTAAGAAAGAAGAAGAGCAAGAGAAACAGAGAAGTAAGGAAGAAAATAACTTGCTTTGGTCGAAATCCCTAGAAGATGACCTTGGAAACCCTAGGTAGGGATAGATGGAGCTCGAAGAGACCTTCTTCTCCAAAAAGAGGTTGTATTCTACCTTAGAGCACTTGGTTCCGTAGAAAAATAGAGTGGAGTCATTGCTCCTGGTTAGAGGAAATAGAAAGCAAGCATACTTTTGTACTTGGGTAAGGAAGAGGTAAATATAGCCACTTGTGTCCACTTGTTTGATGATAATAATCGTGATGACGAAGATGTCTAGGAAGAGGAATAAGAAGAAGTTCATTCCCTTAGAGAACTGGTAGCAATTAGAGATAACAAATCTAGATGCCCCCTCATCATTCCTCGGTTTGATGCTGCAAATTTTGAGTTGGAACCCGCAGTCATCTCCATGATCCAAAACAAACCTTTTAGAGGTAACTCGAAGAATTATAACCCTTATAATCATCTTGATGCCTTTAAGAACATATGTGACACTATCAAGATGAAGAGAGTGCCATAGGAAGTTATATACTATAAGGGATTCATCTTCTCTCCAGAGGATAAAACTATGTCCTGGTTTCTTAGCTTCCCTCACAAATCCATTAATGAATGGAGACCTCTAGATGATGTTTTTGTCACAAAGTTCTATCCGACTGAGAAGACCATCAGGAATAGGCACAAGATTATCAGATTCATGCAGAAACCTGGACAAAATCTTCACAAGGTATGGGAAAAAATTACAAGAATATCAGAGGGGTTGTCCTCATCATAATTACGACAAGGGTTTTTGTGTGACCATATTTTACAATGTGTTACATCCCACAGAGCGAACTTCATTGAATGTCACTGCTGGAAGTGATGTCCTTGGTAAAAAGCTAAAAAAGACCATGCTAATTATTAATAACATGAATGCACTACAAGCAGGCATGGAATATGAAAGAATTGATAGGGGCTCAGTGAAGAAGGCTAACTCTAAAGGACCATATGCCAAGGCTAAATCTCTAGAGAACATAACTTCACAAATCCAAAAGATAGCTCTGAATGTCAAGAAATTGAAGGATACCGGATGAAAAGGCAAGGTTGAGACTGAGAAAGTTATGAAATGTGTCACATGTGGTGAGGGAGGGCACGACATAGATAACTGCATCTACACTCAACCAAAGGATGTTGATGAAAATGAAGATGAGGATGAAACTGAGAATGTCTCTTATTGTAAATTTTAAAAGACCAGATCACCCTGGTTTTAACTATGGAAACAAAGATGATGCTAAGAATTCTCATCAACTGGGCAGTTCGTCGAAGCCACCCCAAGATTAAAAAAAAGAGGTGGACATGCTGAGTACACCAAAACCATAACCTATCAACAAAATAGAAATAATAACCAAGGTAAAGTCCAATATCAGAAAATGAACTGCCAGAGCCAAGATCAAAGCCAAACCAAGAACAATAACCAGCCAGACATGATGCCTCAACTGTTTGATTTTGCTAAGAGGCAAGTCTCTATGAATGATCAACTCACTCAAAACACCATCACTAACTCAAGTGTCTTAACACAATGCAATCTCAAATGGCCGACATGCAAACACATCAAAAATAGATCGATAAAAAACTCACACAACTTTCCGAACTCATAAAGAATCCTTAAGGAAAGATCCCCTCCAACACTAAGACTGCAAAGATGGCTACTCTTCACTCAGGAGAAGACGTAGAAGGGAAACAAGAAGAAAATCACCATGAAAGAGAAACTGTTGCCAAGCTACCACATGAACACACTATAGTAGAGGAGGGATCTGAGAAGGAAGAGTCTGCAAAGGAGGACAAGAGTGATGTAAAAGGCCAGGAGAAGAGAAGTGCAAAGGCTAAGAAACCAGATCCTACTGAAGAAACCTTTACACAGAGAAACCCCTACAATCCAAGAGTTCCCTTCCCTTATAAATTGATTAAAGCTCATCTCAAGAAAAGATATGAGAAGTTCATGGAGGTTGTGAAAAAACTGCACATGGACATCCCTTTCCTTGATGCCATTGAGGCAATACCCACTTATGCAAAGTTCTTCAAGGATCTTATCATAAAAAGGAGAAGAGGAGATAATATAGAGATAGTGCAACTAGCCAAGATGGCAAGTTCCTTTGTCCAAACTGAATTGCCTACAAAGAAAAAAGATCCTGGGGCATTCACTATCCCTTTTAACATTGGAGATAATGTGGAAAAAAAGGGTTAGCAGTGCTAGGGGTGAGCATAAGTCTAATGCTTCTCTCCCTAGCCCAAAGGCTTGGACTAACAGACACGGTAAAGGCTGGAATGAGGATCAAGTTGGCTGATCACACCTTCACCAAGCTAGTCAAAATAGTGGAAGATGTCCTAATTTGAGTAGGAAGATTCTTTATACCTTGTGACATTGTGGTGCTTGACATGGTTGAGGATTCGACATGTCTAATGATCTTTGGAAGACTCTTCCTTGTAATAGGTAGAGCCCTGATTGACGTGGTAGAAGGAATCATCACTCTCAAAGTCAGAAATGACCATATTGACTTTCATGTCCAGAATGCTATAAGAGGACCTTCTCTATTCGATTCGGTCTATTTCATGGATAGGTATACCCAATATTGTGAAGAGGTGTAAGAAGACAATGCCATTGTAGATCCACTCATGCGAGCTTTGAATAATCCAGATCCTAGTTTAGAAGATCCTGAAGTGATGGAAGTTTTAGATTATCTAAACCAACTAGAGGAAGATATCAGTGATGAAGAAGGCATTTTGGAAATAGTAAGGCATGCTTTACTGGAACAAATGCCAGAAGAGAAAGTTACATCAAAACCCGAAGCCCGAGTTAAAGAAATTACCTGAAGGCTTGAAATATGAGTTTTTGGGTGAAGAGGAAAGGAATTCCATTATTATAAACTCCAATTTGATAGAAGATCAAGAGGAAAAGTTGATAAACAAACTCAAGCGACATAGAAAGGCAATAGGATATTCAGTTTATGATATCAAGGGGTTGAGACCAGCCCTTTGCATGCACCACATAAACTTGGAAGACACTGCAAAGCCTTTAGCCCAACCAATGAAGAAGCTAAAGCAGATTCTCAAAGAAGTTGTTAAGAAGTAAGTCATCAAGTTAAGAGATGCATGAATCATATATCTAATAAGCGATATCAATTGGGCCATTCCAATTCATGTTGCACCAAAGAAAGGGGGAATGCTTATTGTAAGAGGGGAGAATGGAGACGAGGCAGCAATGAGCATTGTAACAGGGTGGCACATGTGCATAGATTATCAGAAATTAAATGTTGCTACAAGGAAATACCAGTTTCCTCTACCCTTTATTGATCAAGTCTTGGAAAGGTTGGCACATCATGCATATTTATGTTTTTTGGATGGATATTTGAGTTTTTATCAAGTATCGATCCACCCAGATGATCAGGAAAAGACTACTTTTACCTGTATCTATCACACCTATGCTTTTATAAGAATGCCATTTGGATTATGTAATGCACATACAACCTTCCAAAGGTGCATGATTTCTATGTTCTCTAATTTCCTAGAAGATATAATGGAAGTTCATATGGACGACTTCTCTGTATACAGAACAAACTTTGTGAATGTCTCAAGAACATCTCCCTAGTTTTACAACGTTGTGAGGAGAAACACCTGGTCTTGAATTGGGAAAAGTGCCATTTCATAGTACAAAATAGTATAGTGTTGGGGCATAAAATCTCGGAGAAATGAATAGAAGTTGATTTGAGCAAAATCGAGGCTACATCCAAACTCCCACCTCCAAAATCAGTGATGGAAGTGAGAAGTTTCTTGGTCCATGTAGGTTATTATAGAAGATTTATTAAAGACTTCTCTAAGGTTGCTAAGCCCTTGTCTAGCCTGTTGGTAAATGATGTAGAGTTTGATTTTTCTGATAAATACCTTAAAGCATTTAATGTCCTGAAGAATGCTTTGACTACTGCCCCCATCCTACAAGCCTCAGATTGAGAACTCCCATTTGAAATCATGTGCAACGCCAGTGATTATGCCATTGGGGTTGTTCTTGGATAAAGGAAGGATAAGAAACATCATGCAATTTATTGTGATAGACACACCCTTGACAAAGCCCAAGTCAATTATACCACCATGGAAAAAGAAATCCTGGCAATAGTTTTTGCTTTTGACAAATTCAGATCATACTTGATATGATCCAAGGTGAAGGTTTATACAAACCAAGGGACAATAGATTACTTGATGCAAAAGAAAGATACAAAGCCAAGGTTTTTAATATGGGCTTTGTTGTTGCAAGAGTTTGATCATGAGATCATCGATAAGAAGGGAACAAAGAATGTAAATGATGACCACTTACCAAGGATCATGGTCACAGATGAGAGGTAGATGGCAGTTAACGACAATTATGTAGATGAAGCTCTGATGATGGCCAAGTCAGTTGAACGTAATCTGCCTTGGTTCCCTGATATTTGTAACTATTTTGGCATGTCAACAACTACCCCCTTATGTAACATACAACCAAAAGAAGAAATGATTTTCATATTTGAAGAAATACTATTGGGATGACTGGAGAGCAGTAGCTCAGGTGGTCGTAGCACGGGGTCCCTCATGAAGGGTCCCAGGTTTGAATCTCCCTGGTGGTGCTGTTCAGAATTGTTTCTCCTGTAGCGCAACTGGCCTCTGTGTGACTTAATGGGCTATGCTCCTTACGAGATGGGGCTGAGCTCCCCAGGTTGGGCTCGGCACAAGCCTTACGAGTCTCTTGGGTTACTAAAAAATATGACGCACTTCTGTTCAAAATATGTGTTGACAACCTGTATCGCAGATGCATGCTGGAAGAGGAGGTACCTCAAATTCGAAGGGAGTGTCACTCTTCACCATACGGGGGACACTATGGAGGAGAAAGGACTGCAGCTAAGGTCTTGCAATCAAGCTTTTATTGGCCGACCATTTTTTAAGATGTTATGGCTTTTGTAAAATCCTACAAAGAATGTCAGCTTGCCATAAACATTACCAAACAGAATGAGATGCAATGTCTGATTGGGTAGAAGTGGAAATTTTTGATGTTTGGGGAATAGATTACATGGGACCATTCCCATCCTCAAGGAGAAACCAATACATTCTAGTGGTTGTTGATTACATCTCCAAATGGGCAGAAGCTGTTACAACCCCTAATTGTGACTCCAAAGTTGTTGTGAAATTATTTGAGAAGATTATTTTTCCTAGATTTGGGGTCCCGCACACCGTCATTAGTGACAGGGGACCTCACTTTAGAGAAAAATAGTTTGAAGCGCTGTTAAAGAAATATGGAGTTAGACATAAAGTAGAAACGCCTTACCACTCATAAACATGAGGACAAGTGGAAGTATCCAATCGTCAAATTAAACAAATTCTAGAGAAAACTATTGGCAGGACCTGCAAAGACTTGTCTATGAAACTTGATGACGCACTATGGGCCTACCAGACTGCATACAAGACACCAATAAGGACTAATCCCTTTAGGCTCATCTATGGGAAGTTGTGTCATTTGCCAGTAGAACTAGAGCATAGAGCCCTCTGGGCCATCAAATTTTAAATATGAATCTTGAAAAATTAGGAAAGAAGATGTATCTGCAACTACATGAGCTTGATGAGATAAGGTTACACACCTATGAAAATGCTCATATTTACAAACAAAGAATAAAGGTGTGGCATGATTCCCACAAAAAGAACAAAGATGTGTCAGAAAGGGACAAAGTCTTGATGTTCAACTCAAAGATCAGATTATTCCCATGAAAGCTCAGGTCTAGGTGGTCTGGTCCTTTCACTATAGTTAAGGTCTATCTACCCATATGGGGTAATGGAAATTACCAGTGAAAAGTCTAATACTTTTAAAGTAAATGGATGCAAAGTAAAGAGGTATTATGAGGATGAAGCTTTTGTAAGGAGAACATAATTGGATCTAGAAGAGCCACAACCAACACCAACAGAAGAGCCCTTAAGAGAAAAAATGGGAAAGTCAAGCTAACAACTTAAAATAACGCTTCCTAGGAGGAAACCCATGGACTTTTCAACTTTGTTTATTTCCTTTTCCGTATTTAGACTTCCTTTATTTTGTAGCAGTTGTTAGATGAAGTAAATTTTTTATTTCAGTTTTTGGTGTTTGAAATCCTATTTTAAAGATTTCTTGAACTAGAGTAAACTAAAATCAGTTATCACATGTAGGCACTCCACTAGACCAGGGTAGCCATAGGTTTTAGCATCAACCCTCCCAACCATCAGTCAACCAACTAGCAAAAGGGAGACCAGCCATTAATTTAGAGAAACATTCGGTCTCCGACTCTATCCAGCCTTTGGTCTCAAATTTAGGAGAGCATGCAGTCTATGAATCACCAGACAGAACAATCATCGTGCATCACCTTCGGTCTCCGGGTCTATCGAACCTTCAATCTCTAGTTCAGAAGAACCTTTGATATCTAAACCATCGACAAACTAGCCACTAGTCTGGTACAACATTCCGTCCTGTCTAGCCATCAACATGAAGAAAACTCCAACCATCGGTCCACATTGCTGGCCCCAGCAGACTGAAGGTAGCCCATCGGTCACCCCATTTCCTATAAATACCTGAGGTGCCTTAATGAGAGACCTTCTCAAAACCCTAACCAGAGACTGAAGAGGAAGCACCTAGACCAAAGGAAGGGAGCTCTCAAAGGAACTTGTCTTCAACCTCCAATCTTCAGTCAACAACACCATCGACCTCTCTAATCAACTCCATCGATGACCAAACTCTTGGCTAGCCCTCTCCTGAGTTGTGGAACTCATGGATGAATTCTCAATGAAGACCTAGTTCACCCTCTTCCATGGTACAGAAGAGAGAGTGCAACGACCAAGCTGGCAATGCTTTGGTAACAATATTCTCTTCTCTTCCTCCTTCACCTCTATACTATTTTGACCTCTTACGATCTCACCTTCACCCCTGCTGACACTCTGCTACTCATTTCTCTACACTCAACCATTTTGTCTCCCCTGACCTTCAACCTTCAGTCACTAGTCGTCTTCGACCTTCGGTCACACCAACTTCGTTCCCCAAGCTTTCGACATTCAGTTGCATTTCCAATCTGTCACATTTTTGACCAACCGTGCTACCCACCTTCAGTTTCTGACCTTCAGGCCAGTGCCTTCAACCTTTGGTCATTGCCGACCATTGGTCCAACACCTTCTACCTTCGACCTTCGACCTTCGGTAGAATATCTGCATGCAGATGAAGATGCGCCTTCAATCATTCACCATCAGTCCTTTGACCATCGAACGTCACCACTAACCATCGATTACTGGCCATCAGTCTGTCTTTTCTCATTCTAATTTTTTTTCTTTGGTTAGCATACATTAACCTACTCTAACTTTGCAAGAGATACCAAAAGTATCTACTAAGCACAATGGCAGGAAATATCAACCCAATTACAAGTATGGTTGAATATGAAGAAACCAGAATAATCAAAGCCTCAATGGCTTTGGAGGAAATGGAGAAGGTAGAGAAACTAAAGGCCGAACATGCTACCTACATAGAAATGCAAGGAGAACCAACTCCAGAAATCATTAGAGCATGCCTGGAAGAAGATAGAGCAAGAATTCTAGATAACCCAATTCCTGAGGATTCATCTGACCATGAAAAACAAATAGAGACTGAGGTGTCAGAATATGTCCCCTCTGAGGAGATCCAGAAACACAAGAAGAGGAAGGCACCTAGCACAGATAAGAAGAAATCCTCAAAGATGCCAAAAAAAAATTGCAAGGGAAGTTGCCACCAAGTTCGAGGTTGAATCTGACGCTACACACTAATCAAGGGTGATTACCAGGGAAGAGCATGATAATGACTTCATACGGAGAGATGAGGAGCACATAGAACTCTAGAAGAGGATGCTATCAGACAACAACTAAAGGCAACAAGATTCAGTGACGAGTAAACCCTTAAGGAGATGGGCATTTACGATAGGGTGAAACAAAGTCTCGAAAGTGTTGGAATATAGAAAGTATGGTTCAACCATCAAATATATTATGACGAACTCACACAGGACTTTATGTCATTACTGATAAGAGTTCCAGTAACTTAGGAAGAATCTCAAGAGTGTGGTGAAGATTTCAAACTACATGTCAGAATTATAAAAAAAGACTATGTAGTAACTGAGAAAAGCCTCAATGCAATATTCACTAACTTCAGAGAAGAAGTAGAATGGGATAACAGAGAACCAAGGGACATAAATGCATGAGGATTTTTGATATATAAGGTCTTGGAAAATCTATTGGGAGAAAGCAAATTCAACTATGGATAGTCCAAGGCTGTTGTAATGCACTTAGGGTTTATGCAGGTAGTGTAAAAGATAGTCGCTAACACCCTATTCTTTACGACAGACACAACTAATGTGATGAGGATGGTCGTCCATATAGTATGGAGAATTATGGAGAACAAACTTGTGACTGTAGGGAAAATTCTGATAGACAAATCAGCCACAATGGTGGGATCTGAAGGCTCCCACAACTTCTGCATGGGAGGACTTATAACATATCTGGCCCACCGACTCAGATACCCTAACAAGCTACATTGGTTCCTAAAATCAAGGGGAGACATGTTGGTGGATGCAAAGTACCTCATTACCACTAGCATACTAAAAATAAAAAATAGGAAGCTCTACTACAAGTTCTACAAGATGAATATGTACTTACCTCTCCCTTAAATGCAGTGACTATGATGTCAGTAAACTCATATTCAAGGAGGAGGAAATTGTACAAATCATATCCTCCAAATCAGCAGACATTAGGGAACCATATGAGCCTAGGAAAAGGCAACCAAAGAGTCCAACAGAGAACCCACAAATAAGAAAGAAGCTAGTGGTACAAATGCCTAAAAGGATAGCAAGGAAACCCCTATTCCTAAAGATATAAACATGGAGGAGAGAGAAGAAAGGACTCATGCAATTATAATAACATTAAAGTCTATGGCACCTGAGGCGATAATAGTCACCCACTAAAGGGTAGGAGAAGCAAAAGTTGTCCCAGAACACAACGAACGACCAAGTTTAAGCAAAGCCTCCCACCATGACAAAGTTGACACTGGGAACAGGGTAAATGAATCACCCCATACAACAATTGAAAAGGAACTGACCATGAATTCTCTAGAGGGGAAGTAGGTACACCCAAAACACAACAAGCACATAGTAGGAGACCACAGAGAATTTGCCCGAGCAAATGAGGCAGATCATGAAGTGAACTCGGCCTAAAAATAGCCAAAGTAATTTCAAAGGATGCCTGCTGCGAAGAAATTCATGGAGATAGGACATGATATCGATGACCTTCGTGAGATCATCTCAAACTCTACCCTGAATTTTTTTAATATAACTGCAAATATGTCTGAACTAACCTCACAGGTACAAAAATTAACAGTAGACATACAACCAGTCCTTAGCCTACCCTTGCAAATGCAACAGTTGGCCACAAATCAAGTATAGGTCATGCATGCCTTGGCAAGAGTAACAAGAAAACTCACCGCCTTATAAAAGGAGTGCAACGACATGTGCTAGGAAAACCATAAGCTATGGGATGAAGCAACAAAAATGAAAGAATCCATTTCCACTAGGAATGGGGCGTCTATCAAAAAGCAGTGGACAATCACCAATGAACCATCCATTGCAGTGAATACTAACATACACCTAAAGACTGACATACTGATGGCTGTTGTGCAACCATTCTGTGAATTAAAACTAGATGAAGCCGCCACTTCAGTATGCACTATTCCAATGGAGGAAGACGAATCAAAGGAAATGGTTGGGAGTAGGAAAGTGCCTGCTAAGGATGATAATCTGACCACATCTCCAACATCATCAGAGCACTCAACAAACAAAAATGAGGATAAGGGACTCGAAGCATAACAATCTCCAAAACCAAAAATCCCTATAGAACCCACAATTCCATCAGAGCATGGAGAAGGAGTAGGTGAGAATGATGTTAAAACCATACAACTTGATGCAAGGGTGGAGATTATAGAAACAACTGAAGATGTTATGAATGAGCTTGACCCTCTATTCATCTTCAAAGCCTCACCTCCTCCACATGATTATGATAGTTTCATGAAGGAAATTCTTCTAGACGAAGCAATAGCAAGCAGAAGATTCCCTATCTCTTTTGAGTGGAGATCAAACAAATGATATTTGAAGGGGATACTGATAACATGGATCACATGTTTGTCGATGCACCACCAAAGTAGGAATGTCCGATGTTCCCCAACCCCCATGTAACCCATGATACCAAGGCGGGCCCGAGCCCTACAACACCACCTCCACTACCATGCAAGATGGTGAACATGGACATGAGCTCAATAATAGGGATGCTGGTTTGTGACGTAGATGTCCTAGTTGATATCTTGGATGATGAAAACCCAAGACATGATATCATCTACCACAACAACCAGTACGAACTGACAAGAAACGATCTACGTTCTACTTTTGTACCTCATACAAAAATAAGTAGAACCTTTTTCAAAATTTTGTGTGGAAAGAACATTGAGGAGTTCATGTAAAGAGACAAGGACATGCCTATTTTAATGCAACATCCAACCTAGCAACCCACCTCTTCAAGGAAAGAGGTGATACCACATCCATCCATGAGCTATAGGACGCCCTGGATAGAAGTAAAACCTTAAAGTTCATCACCCTAACTTTCAAGGCCTTCAACCACTAGCTGCTCACAGTAGCTGACCTTTTTGAAAGGAGAGTGGTCACTTATAACTTCAGCGACCAGAAAAATGGTCTTTGAAAAACCAGAGCACTGAATGATACAAGAAGTCCCAACCCACCTAAAAATAATACAAGGAGTCAGCAGGTGGTATCTCCCAAATAGGAAAGAAATTTCTATCAACTGCAGCTTTGCCCAGGAAGGACCAAATTTAGGGGATAATGCTTTCATATCACTAAGGATGATCGAAGAAATAAACAAAGGTATCCCATTAGACCAGATTTCCAATGAGGATTACCATGCCATGAGAGGGAAATATGTAATGGAAATAATGTATGATAGGAGATTCTTCTATGACAAACAAATGGCAGACATACGAAGGCACACATTGTTACACCCCGATCTCACAATTACCATTAATCATGAGATTAGGGAATAAATTGAGGATTTAACGTAATACAAAAGATCACCCTTAACTTTTTCTTCTTTTTCAAATTCTTGTTTTCTCGCATTGAACCACATAAACTAACTTTACAAGGGAATCTAAATGTTGATATCTCTAATCTGATTTCAACAGTAAAAATGCATGTATGAACATTCATTATTTCTCATATCTTTACAAGTACCTAGAGTGACAAGGACTGACTGAACTTAACTATACTTAGACTTAACTCTTGTGGCAGATCTACTCTGATGCAATGATTTCTTCAATCCCCATAGTTTCCCTAAAAATTTTGAGTAGAGGGGTGAGCCTACTCGCTTAGTGAATGAGTAAAACAATAATGCAATCTAAAGTACTGAATCAGACATTTATCATTCTTGGATAATTAAAATAAAACAAGATAGGAATTTCGAATTTAAAAGACTAGATATTCAAAAACTTATAACATTGAAGCCTACATCATTAGAAATAAACAAGTATGGAAATATAATCCTCACTATATTCGATATTACATTTAAAGAATAATTGCTGCGAAACTGAAATCAAATCTTTCTTAACTCTTCTTACTTATAAGAAACTCTTTAAAACTTATATTATCATATTTTAGCTTATGCCCTGATCATATGCAGTGTACTCTACATATGAAGAATCGTAACAAAATACGATCTCACCGTACAAGACTTAGCTGACACACCTGGGATGCTAAGCCTGACTACATCGCAGGTCTGCAATAGGAAAATGGTTCTCTGGCCTCGGCACACCTATGGGCCGTAAAATTGGACTCCTCCTCTAACCTGGGCACATAGGTAGAGAGTCAAGCCACCTATTGGCTTTTCTGTACTCTAGTGCCACCAGGATCTCTGGTTGATGTTGGACACTACATACTGTATTTTAAAGGAGACTTCCACTAGGGCTTCATCCCCCGTACCACCTGTTAGTACGATCCAACCCCCATATACTGGACACTTCCAGGGTTAGGTCATTTCATCCCTATGACACAGTCCTCTCATAGGGAATCTACGGTGTTTTGGGCTATGATTATTACTGTAACTTTGATTATATCTTTCTCTTAGACTGATCTCTTTTAACTCTATATATTAATGACTACTCAGACTATTGAATTGAAATCACTGATGATACTGAACTGAATGCTTAACATATTATTTACCCCTTTCTTAGGGTTTCTCCTTACTCATGCACATATAGCACTTCTCATGTATTCAAACATATATCATGTCTACTAATATAAATATTCTCATTCAACATTTTTCACATTTATGCATGGCATTGATAACATACCTATCTAGGTCATGTCATATCTCTCCACTTGTAATAGCATAACAACATATGCATTTCATGACAAGTATTTGAGTTAAAAAAATCCGAATCTCATAAACAAAGCATGTATTCATATAAGATAATATTCAGATAAAATCCCACAATATCACATGAATCATTTCAATCAACCATTTACTACTAAATTAGATATGTATACTTGTAAAAGCATACTAGATTGGGTTTCCATCCTTGATTACTTGCTATTCATAGGATATGTATTGTGAAAATCAGAAACTCTATTTGTCTATATATCAAATCAAAGAGATCAAACATGTAGAATTATATGCACTAGGAACATAAGTAAGATCATATAAGCATAAATCTGGATTTCAGCTATAATGTTGTTCAAGCATCCAAATAACTTGAAAATTCAGATCTTCAGAAGATTCTCAATAAACTTCTTAATTATGTAGTATTCAAGATACATGGATATCTATATCCATGTCATCATATAAACATTTTCAGATCATAGTTGGAACATGAATTGAAGTATTCTATAAACGGAATTCAAGAACAGTTCTTTTCATTTATTGTCATCTAGGGAGAAATCGAGAATATGAATTAAAACCATCTAATTGAGTACAATTGACTAAAATATTCTTTAAACCACTCACATAGGCTGTAATGTAGCTTAAAAACATATCCCATATATGAAAATCTTGAATCCATATCAAAACCCTAGCAATCGCCACTTTCTTCTTCCTTTTAACTCGGAAACCCTAGAATTGAAGACTAGGAGAGAAAGAGTGAGAAAAGGACTTGATTTGATATGATTTCAAATCCAATCAGGGGAGGGATGGAATCTTGACATCTGAGATAAGATTCACCATGAAAATATATCTAATGAAGCTAAACTTACATGATTTTATCATTCCTCGGACTGCAAAACCCTAGGTCAGCATCTCCATCAATTTCTCCTCTCAAACCCTAACTCTCCCTCTCTCTCTCTAGGATTTTGTTTCTCTGGTTTTAATCACTAATTATGAGAGCTCCTTGTGTGTTAGGTTGACCTTATAGAGAAATTGAGCTTCTTGGGTCAATTGCACATTGACCCCTCACTATACTTTCTCTTATTTTAGCTGAATTTTTTGTCATAAAAATATTAATGTAATTCATATATTGATAAGGTCTAAACACATACAAAAATTATGAAAAATGTACATAATGTTTATGATTGAGCCTCAGATCTCTAGTTAAAATTTTAGTTCATTTTTCATTACTAATAAATAACTAAAAATAAAACACTACACTACTAAAAAGCACTCTGTCAACATTTTGGTCAAAGTATAGTTCGACTGAGAACCACATTCAAAGAACACTCAAATATTCTGCAATTTTTCTAAAATATGCATGATTGAGTTATCCATATCATATCCAAAATTTAATTAAATAAAAAATTTGTAGAAAATATGAAAAATCATTTACCACACTGCTATCCTGATCAAATTCCATATTCATGTACTATCAAAACCCTAATTTTTACCGATTAGGGTTTACATTTCTCAAACCCTAATTCTTCAAAATAAAACCATAGTTATAGTTTCTTCTTAGGTTTGAAACATCACAATTGATCTACTATCATTAATCAAGTCTAAAAGATGTTCAATCTAATCAAGCATGTAATCATTCAGGTAAACCCTAGTTTACCAATTAAGCACAAATGTGGTCATTACACACGTACTCCCATATTCCTCTGCCTGAAAAGACACCTTGGAGAGAGGAGCTCAGAAAGCTCATGGCTTTAGATGAATTTGGTGATAATAAAGAAGGAAGGGCAACCCATGTTCTCCCAACCACTCCCCCACCACCACCCACCATTGAACTGACATCACCGACACCTACACCTGAAGCCTCAGTAGTAATTCCTTCACAACCTGAATGGGAACCACCTTAAGAAGTTGAAATAACAACCAACCTGCAAGAAAAGGAACCCCTTTTCGATTCCACAATCCACTAAAATCATCATTGCAGAAATCCCTGCTCCTAAAGAGAGTGCTGCTAAAGGAAGCACAATACACTCAAATAAGGAAGACCCAGAAGCTAGCTCACCAGAAGGACTACAACCGACAGATGTGAAAATGCCTACCTTTGAGAACTTTGACGAACTAGCATGTTATGGACTATATGTGGAAGAAGTCTAATTTCTTCTAGATGTACTGAGACTAAGGGATTATGATTTTGTTGTCATTTTCGATTGAGAAAATGTACAAATTTTACTCATAAACCCCCATGATATTTTGATAATAGGAGGGCATATGACGGTCAATGTCATGATAGCTTGTCAGTTACTTCTGACTGACAATCTCACCAATGTGTATATGGCATTCTATGACATAGTAGAAGATGCTGCATCAAAAAAGGAATCAGGCAAGCTACAATGGCTGATCGAGTACTTCAAATACAGCGTGCCTAAATGGATATTCATGCTAATCTTACATGATGGACACTGGGCATTGTTAGAAGTTGATACATTCAACAAAACATCCATTTTCTATAACATCTCAGATACAATGTTCAATACAAAACATACAAAATATCATAAAACCACTAACAACACTATTAAAGAAAAAGCTACCCAGGTAGCCAACAAGATTGTCGAGCTGTTCTGAATGTTTGGCCACAACATTCCAGTTGATCTCAAATTTGAGAAACTGTAGTTCTGCCGTAGGTGTCCATATCAAGAACCCCTATCAAACGACTATGGCTTATATGTAATCTACTAGATGCATATGCTAGCCACATCAGATCAGAAGATTGAACCATATCAAGAAGACTACTAGTACCATCTCTTAGGACAATATGCTATGAAGATCTTAGCTTTGGAATGGTCAACCGCACACAATGACCTATAACTTGCATGTTCTAGATCAACCTCATCCATTGACACATTATGGGCAGGGTTGGGGGGGATCTAAACAGGAAAAAATGGTATGACTCTACTTTGAATATTCAAACTCTCCACTACTTAACAAAATTTTGACAAATTTTTACAAGTTTTGATCGGCCTAAATGACCAGTTTTGGCTTACTCTTTGTCTATGTATATATTCTTGCACAAGTACTCTGAAGAGGCACATTTTGAGCCCAATTTTCCAGGATTGTGTCATAACCTCAACTCTTACTTTCTTGTCTTCAGGCTAGCCTTTAGCATAATTATTTTGAGAATGACAGATTTGAGCTACTTAATTCACTTAAAATTCTAAGTGTGATAATGTTTTAGTGGAAGTCTTAGCTCAAAACAATATAAAAAAACACAAGGATGTTTGTTCCCTAGGGTAAAACCTTGAAGCAAGGAGGACTTATTCTGACACACTCTTGATTGATAGCCATGCTTCAAAGTATAGTTAGGAAAGCACATAACCCTAGCAATGAGGAAACAACTACCCCATCTAGTGCAGTAATCCCCGCTTTGGGATCGTAAGAGGAATGGAAGCCAAATTTTTTTTCTTCAAAAATCGTATCATCCCAAAGCATGTGAAAATGAATAAAAGCCGAAGGAATAAAATAATGAGAGTTTTGCTTGGAAAGATGCCGAAGTACTTACCCGACTGGTATATTGATGCACTTATGAATGCAGATCTCTCATGCTAAGTAGTAGAGTCTGGAAGCCAACTTCTACAAACCTGCATTCTAAAGGGGAACCTCACACAACCACCTAACATTACATCAGGGCCCAATCGGGCAACATAGTCCTTAAGGTAGCTTACATGGTTGAGAAACCCTGAGGGATGTAGGAAACACAATAACTTTAGCCCACCCAACACAATAGTTTAGAACTTCTAAAAAAATAAAAGATGGGTGTGAAGGCTACCTCTTCCAAAACTTTATGCAAGTACATCCTGGAAAAGAACCACTGGTGCATCACGAAGGAGACATCTTTCTACTAAAGAAAGTCGTAACATGCAATGTGAGTACTGCAACTCCAACCAAAAAGGAAGAGCTCGAGGGGCCTCAACACCTTGTCCTAATGCATAAGTTTTGACTTAAAGATGACATTATCACATTTTCCACACTTGCAAAAACAATAACTAATAAAGCATTTTATAGTCATTTGATGCTTTAATTCTATTTGTTATCATAAGGACATGCTAGACTCCAAGTCTGGGGGAGTTGATAACATCCATTTTTTGGATTATTCATGCCGTAACTTAACTCCTATCTCTCACCTTTTATGTGTAGACATACCCTCTTTTATTATGCTTTCATTCAAAACATATTTTACCTTGTCTCCATGATAATCCCAAGCCCTTTTTGTGTAGGAACCCTGGTACCTGATGTAAGAATAGGATGGCCATCAGCCCCCACAACCGATGGACACCTTCACCCAGGTGTCAGAACTACCATCGACCCCCACAGTTGAAGACACCTTCGGTCAAGGTTTAGGGTAACCATCGGCCCGTCCCCATTCACTGGGTTCAAGGTGTAACGAGCTAAAACTACCAAACCATTGAGTGGGTGACTGATGATCACCCTGAACATCATCTCTAAGGGCTAAACTGAAGGCACGACATCGCTAGTTGCTCGAAGGCCATCACCCGATGGTTGTTTAGTGCACCATTGATGGCTGCTCTGGCTATCAATCAAAGGTGCACCACCGATGCCCATTCTACGCAAAATAATGGCCACTCTGACTATCAACTAAAGGCGTGTGACCGATGGTTGTTCTGTGTGCTACCGATGGTCACTCTAACCCAATGCTCGAGATCCCCCCCCACGGATGGCCAAACTGGCTTGTCTCTGATGGCAACTCTACAAGAATGGTCATTCAAGACAGTTACTCACGTGCCCCAACGCACATACTCCAGAGACTTGTGGCCCAAGAAAGGATGTGCCCCTAGCCCTATAAATAGGAGACCCAAGCTGATGCAACAAGGGTCACATGATGCTAAGGTCAAAAGATCTAGCTCCCACCAAGGACAATGAAGTGCTGCCAGAGATGAAGGAGATCTATCGGTCTCTGCTCTCACCCATCAATGCCTGGGCAACTGAGATGAGAGTCCTAAAAATTATCTATTGTCTCCATTCCATCCTTTTACCTGATACATCCCGACAAAGGAGGAAGACAACCATCCAACACCAACTATTGCTTCCCCTACCCTAACGAGGAGTTTCTGACAATTGGTTGTAGCCATTGAGTGGTTGTAGTCAGTGTACCATCTTCTTCCCTTACCCCGTTCATCTTGCTTCAGCCCCCTCTTACCTCCTCCTTCCAACATCACACCATGTCTTCATCCATTCGTAGATCCATAATGCTGCTCATGAACATGAGCGGCAAAACTTATTACTTGGGTTGGGAATAGCCACTAAGGCTCTCCCAACATGTATATACTTACATCCTTTTGAATATATATGCTCTTAACAAAGATTATCTCTATTTTCTTGGTCTTAATGCTTCACTTGTATGATTTGATTCCATCTTGTGATGTTTGGTTATTAGTGCCTTGAAAGAGTTGCACTAACGTTATTTAAGTGTTTTAGAGTTACATGAATGCATGAGAATGTTGGGATGTTAAAGATAATGATCATATGGTTATCTTTGTGATTTTTTTGCCATCTCGAGTGATAACACCCAAATTTAGGCATTTATGCTAAGCATTTATTTATGGTTTTGTGTCATTATAGACTTAATATGACCAAAATAACCCTAGATTCTTATCTTTTAGTGATTTGTATCTTTTCATAGATAAAATTGCTCAACTAGCAAATTTTGGGAATTGTAGGCACCGAACCTAAAAAGACATCCATCCTCTAAGATTTTCCCCCGACACATGGTTTTTGCAGTAGCTAGGCTTCCATCCATCACGACCACAACCGTGGTGAGCAGGACCACGACCGAGGCATCCACCTCGACCGTGGCCCGAACCGACACCGCAATTATAGAGTCGACCACGACCGCAACATCCACCACGACTGTGGGGTCGACCACGATCACATAATCAACCTTGATAACAGCCAGACCGCGACCGTGGCAAGTAGGATTGTGATTTCGGGGATCTCCTTGACCGAGTCATCTACCACGACTATGGATCTTACCTCGACCACGATGCGTCTGTGACTGCAGGTCTGCCTTCACCTATAAATACCTGCCCCTCACGACCTGGAGAGGGGTTCCCAGATCGAGAGTTCTAGGTTCTGACATTTGGAGGTTCCCAGAGCCCCGTGGGAGGGTCCTGAGTCTGAGAAGGCCAAAGTGCTCACCCTACGCCTGCGTCTTCAGTGTGCTTCTATCCTCCACCATTTTCCACCATCATCTGCCCATTTCCTACCATCCACTATCATTTTTTCACCTCCATCCACTCACCAAGCTATTGTTTGAGGCAGATCTAGAGGGAAAGGAGGCCAAGGAGTCCTGAATACTAAGGAGAACGACCCAAGGATGAGATCTGACCTATACGGAGGCTAAGGAGTGAGAGCCACCTCTCCTCTACGGGCTAAATCTCTTCTTCTTCTCCTTTCTTCTGCTGCTCTCCTTCATTTCTATACAAATGATGTTCTTCCATCTTTGTTCGGTGCCAGCTATGCTTGTCCATGGCTAGTTGAGCCCCTTCTTGTCTATGTAGCCCGTTTTGGGCATGTTTATGTACTTTTACCTTAAGCAAACAGTTTTATTTTAGATCTAGTACGTTTGTTGTTCTATCTTCTCTTTCTGGTTATGATTGCTAGTTTGGTTGATCTCTTTCTTGCTCGAAGTTCTATTTCTACCTATGTCGAGAGATTCATTGTAGAAATAGATAGGAGAAGGCATTTTGGATCGAAATCTACAAAGAGGACGGTTCAAGGTGATCAACACAAAACCATAGACTTGGGTTCGGTCAGATCGACTACCTGGTTCTGCCCAGATCACACCTGTTCCTAGCATCTTAGAATATTCTAGACTTGAAAGGGCATCGAGAATATTCAGGATGTTGATTTGTCTTTCCTCAAGAGAGGTTTCATGTCATTAATGGGTTTTAGTCACGTTGTGCAAGAGCGAGTGGGATGACCCCACAGGAACAAATACTATAGTACGTACCATGTTTCGATGTAGGGTGTTTACTTAGGTGATCGATGGTTTTCTACACCTGAGAATGGGTGCATAGGCTGCCCAACTTGCAGTTACATATCCAAGAACTCCTTCTCTCTGATTAGTAGAATCCCGTGGACTCTATTTTATTTCCTTTTCCTTGTTTTGTTTTAATTCATGACAACCTGCTAAACTAGTTCTAGATCCTTACTTTTATTGACTATTGGATTGGATTATCTGACTTAAGAGTGAGATCTTAAGTGTCCTAAATGTCCCCACGTCCCTGTGTTCGACCCCGTATATCTACTTTGACCCCATAATAAAGTTGTGGGGGTCCTTGAAGGGTTCGGGTTATAAATTCAAGGTTGACCCTCCTCTGTTCGAGGACCGATCAACTTTTGGCACCGTTTCTGGGGATGTCGTTTTCCATGTTTACATGCCTAAAGGATTTTATTCTGTCATCCATAAGCATGTATATATATGCATAGTTCTCCTTTTGTTTTACACATACTTGTTCATATATACTGAATAACTTTTTTTTCTTTTTCTTATACCTTTCTCAGCCATGGATCTTGCTTCAGCAAGACAAGTTATCTTGTCTACCTGCCCTCCTGAGTTTTTTCATAGTTCTGACTGTTAGCAAATAATTGAAGGCCGTGCTCTACATCTAGTCGAGCTATACTCACCTCCACAGTCATCATATGTTGAAATTCCAACAAAGGAGATGACAGATCAACCCTCAACTTCCACGTTGACGTGGGATCAAGAGTTGATTAAAGCAGTGGAGCTAGCCGGAGAAAGTGTCAACGTACTAGCCCCTCATCTCCAAAAACAAATCGATCCGCTCCAGCAGCTACTAGAAAAGAAAGATCATCAGCTCCAAGTAGCCACTGAGATTGCAGACCACAGTAGAAATATACTCCAAACTGTTGAACAAGGATTCATCTAAGTGCATCCGTTTGATACAACAGAATCCCAACAGAAGTGTATGGTAGAATTGACGGAACTTGAAATCATTGCTGCTCAAGTACAACAGCTTCATGATAAGGATGTTGAACAGGGCATGAGGCTTCAAGAAATCATTGATTTGTTTACCATTCAATTTCAAACGTCATCACACAGCCATGATAATTATAATCATTAGATACATTCCATTGGGCCTGGATTGGAACATGCCTCGCCATCCTATTTAGACCATCAAATGGATTCACCTAGATTTTTCTATGAAGACCAACCCACCTGGGGAAGCCCTTCATTCTATCCAGATGATTTAGTTGATCAATCAACAAAAGATACAACCCACACACATGAATGGTTCTACGATGATGATGATAAGGGTAGCAAACAACCTTACAATATGAAGATCAATTTGAAGAACCTAAATCAGATGTTGATCCAGAACAGAGTGATACATCTCATATTGAGACCTATCACTTTGCTTTGAGTAGTCAACCATTCATGGTTTGGAACAATTTGTTCGATGAAAGTGATGATGCCAATTCATCCATGTGGAGCGAATACAACGATGACGATGAATTGGACCAACATGAGCATGCATTGTCCACAATCCCTTTTCAAGGAAGAGTTGACACCAAGGGAGCATGATGGACAATACACTACAACATGGCTACTGAGCATGAAGATACTCCGGACCCCATGGAATATGATAATCTTGGGGTGGTAGAACCACAAATGGATTTACCTGGGGATGCTTCTTGTACATATGATGATTTAACGACTCAGACTGTACATGAAAGTTTATATGAGCATCCGACCTCAAGTTTAGGGGAGGAGAGAGAAGAGATGGTCCCTCAAGAAGACTTTCAACCTATTTACTCCATCCCATCTTGTGTCTCCATCCTAAGGCCTTCCTATTCAGTTTCATACATCGATGGGTACCTTGAGGATGTTCTACCGAAGAATTCATTTCAGTGCAGTTTAAGTAAATCCCAGCACAGAGATGACTTCACCAAGTCATAGGATTTTATTCCTCTTCTCCAGACATAGAAGGGCCCATCTCTCTACCTATTCAGCTCCTACATTGTGGGCCCGATCGGCAAGACACAAGAAACATAGACCCCAAAACTATAGATTTGGGATCCAAGTGTAGGAGTTGTAGGGCAGCCACCCCCTACTACCTACATAATTATATCTTTCTCCTAACTGCCAAAATTTAGTTTCCTTTGCATCATCTAGATTTCTTCTAACTCTTTATTGCATGCATTTCCTCTTTTTCACCCCTACAACTATTTTTGGTCTATCTTTTTGTAAGGAGTTATTTGGTATATCTTGTTGTTCTCCCGTGGTGTTTGATTTTGATGTTATCTTCAAAGACTTTCCACCATCGTTTCATCCTTATTTAATCACTTGGGAGTGCTAGGACCTTGACTGTGGCTTCACAGGCTAGACCACGACCGCAGGAAAACTTGTGCCTCAACCACGGGTCAGCGTAACTGTGACCGCGGGCACCCATGACCCGGATATGCTTATACGGCCTAACTGACTGGCATGTCAGTATGTCTCTACCTTTTTGACCGACTGTAGCACTTTTGATCGATTGTTTTACCTTTTGATCACGTTTTTAGCACCTTTTCTGATTTTTCCGCCACCCAGCTTGTGGCCTAGCACGATCGAGCCCAAGGCGGAGTTGTGCGCCCGACCTATAAATACCCCCGGGCTGAGCATTTCTCTCATCACCCAACCCCCACTACGAAAAATATGGTCTTTAACTACAAAAAAAAATTGTAGCGAAAACCCTAAAATTTGTAGCTAAAAGCTTTGGCTACATTTATCCTTACATTTATAATTTATAGCTAATACCCGTGTAGCTAATTGCTTAGGCTACATTTTTCAAAGTTGTAGTTAGTTATTCCTATGGCTACAAATTCATATGTAACCCTAATTGTAGGTAAAAAATGTCCTTACACATAAACATGTAGTTTCCATTGTAGCCAAATGTATGACTACAATTAAATTTGTACCTATGATATGTAGGGAGAGATGACATTGGTTACAATTTGTATTTGTAGTTTATGTATAGCAAAAATTAGCACTTGCTACACATGTAATTATAGCTAGTGTGTAGTGAAAGATACCATGTACTATACATACATATGTAGTGAGAGACATTATGTATCTAGTCAGTCACTTGCCAATATAGAGTGGTTTTCAATAAGAAAATAGATGAATGTTAATCAAGATCGAGTTGTGTTTAGAATGTCAGAAATGATACTTTTATTTATATTTGAACAGTGAGTACACATGGGGAGGACATTAACTTGGCCCATGTTTTACAATATGTTTGGAAAAAAGACACATTTATACAATATCTTCTTCTAACTACATCTATCCACTACATACTACAAATCACAATATAAAGAGGCCCCATCTCCCTTAGTTCCTCTACCTAATTCACAATGAGTTCAACAACCCTATGAATCTCAGCTTTAGTGGTGAATCTTCCAATCCCAAACATGATAGAGGTATATGCCATGTCCTCATCAACTCCTAGAGCTCTCAACACATAGGACTGAGCACAAGAGTTGCAACCTTTCCTATTGGCAACTCATGTAGAGGTTCATGTATGGTTAGTTTTGGTTGGTGAATCCCCTAGATCAGAACATGTTGGCATTTCTTCTCATAATCTATACGTTCTGTACTTTTATATGTTGTGGATCTCAAGCACCATTAAGTTGCTGGTAGCATCCACTTTGTGCAAACCACCATGGATACCTACAAAGAAACATACAAGTTTTGAGATATATCTCACAAAAGAAACAAGCAAACATAGTTTCTCCTACTCATAACTTACCTGTTCCATAAGCTTTCTTCTCCCAGTGCATTTTAAAAAAGATCCTATCTATACATGATGACCTCTATAGCACATAAAAATGTAGTTAAGGATTAACATTGCTGGAAAAGAAGTGCCATAAGCATTAAGAGGACTCAAAATACTTCGATGAGAATTCGAGAGATCCAAATTATCCCAAGTAAGAGTGATTCTAGTTCCACAATATATTCTTACTCTAGCAAAAATAGATTCCCCTTTATCACCTCGATGATAATTTACACACCTCAATTCATCATGACATTTCTCTATGGATGAGACAAGCTTTCCAATGGTGCTTCAATCATCTTTAACAGCTACAGTGCATAGAACCTCTGTCTGCAATGCCATCTCCAAGAGTTTCTGTAGGTTCCAGTGTGGACATTATCAAAATAATCAAAACATTGAGTACAAAATCTTATAGAGAATAACTAATAATGTATAGCTACCTATAATGCCTCTATGAAGTAAATATATATATTCCAAGTCCCCTATCGATACCTCTACCACCTCCAACCAATAATATAAAAAGACCTAGACAAGTAATGCCTTACAAAAAAAACATTTATATCACATGTTCACCAAAAAATTAAACCAAGAAGTTCAGCCAATGAAATCATCAATGAACCATAACCAAAGCACTAAAATCAGTATCCAAAATCACCGAATTCCAAGTCTAAAGACATAAAATAAGATCAAATGATTTGTCGTAGCCCTTTTTAAGAGAAGAGGCAATTGTTTTAGAGGTGTGAAGATTGAAGAGGGGGTACAAATGACTTAGGCAAATGAGGTTCATTTGGCTAAGACAATGGCTGAAGGTGGTACACATATGAATGTAGACACTCCAGTTAAAACTAATCAAATGCGGGGAACAACTTATGTAGCTCGGGATAGAATAGGAAAATGGCTAGAAGAGGAGCTGTAAAGAATCAAGGCATAGATATACTGGAAGGGGAATTACTGGAAATGCGGGGAACAACTTGTGTAGCTCGATATTTTAAATTCACTTAAAATGAGGTTGATGTTTGGTATAAACTATGACTGACAACTACATCCATTGAATCATTTTATTATTTGGTAAATAGTTTTCCCAAAACTTAGAAAATGGACTGACCTGTTATGTGGCACACAAAGTTTACCATTGATATATATGTGCACCAAGATATGCATTTCAGTTATGTTTATCATACCCGCCTACAAAGTTTACCATTTTATGGTTTCAATGATGGATCAAAACTAGAACAGATATTAAAGCCAAAGTGAGGAGATAGATATTATGAAACTTCAACCAGATGAGGAAACATTGATAAGCCATGCAAAGTGAAAAAGATAGGGCTTGAGCCTGTGTAGTCCAGTCTTATATGGTGCTGATGTTTATAAAAGATGTAGTGTGAAAATCCATCAAACAGTTTACAATGTAAAAATCCAAGGTTGTGACGCTACACATTTAAATGATATTTTGATACTCAAAAGGGCAACCCAAAATTGTTGTAGTGTCAATCCTAGAACTTGAAATACATTTAATCTGTCTTGACAATGATCTGTCGAGCAGCATTAACATTGTGGTTGTTAGTTGCAATGAAGGTAGAAATTGAAGCCCTACATTATAATAACACATGTAGCCTGGTTCTCAACCTACTAATCAAAATAAGATATCATTAAAGTAGAGCTATATAAGTGAGTATGTAATCACAAAATCATATGAAATTGTAGGTTTTCATGAACAAACAAAGGAACGTCTCAAAAATAGAATATATGTGCTTTCTACTACAAAATGCAATAATAATTCCAGTGATAATACTACATAATAGTGTTGTCTTACAACATCAGTCTCATTATTCAGAATCTTCCAAGATATCATGCTTATAAAATTGGCAAGGAGTGACAAGATTAATACCTTGCAATTGATTAGATTTTTTCTTCTATGCCAAATCTATGAAAGTTCTGTAGGTTCAGATTCTAACCCATGCTCCACTGTGCAGATGCTTTTCTAGTTCATCCAGTTGTTGCACATCAAGGATAGAGCCTCTGTTCAACATGTTTCTCACCCATACATTACGGACATGCATACTGAGAAAGAGGATTGATAATTCTCTCACCAAACAGGCATCTAGATGACCATATTCATGCAGTACATTGAAACTGGTTGGATCCTTGTGAATAATTTTTCTCATAACAATTACTGCAGAAAAGTATGTCACCTCCAAATTTCTAAACATTCTGGAATATCAAACACAGAATAAGAAAATAAAGAATTGTGAGTGTTATTTGATTGGGTTGAACTAATAGGGGAATAGGTAGCTGATTCCACAACATTTAGTAGGACCTTAGTTAGTCTTTTTTGAGAGTATAAAAAATTTGACAATTTAACATAATTACTAAGAACGACAGAAATAATACTCTCAACATCAGTACCAATAATTCATTGAACTTCAATTTGTAACCGTTGAGCTAAAAGCTCAACACGTCAAGATCCCTGAATATGAGCGAAATTTGTGTCATGCAAAGGGGTAGCAATGAGGTAACTATTGCTGATCGTCTAACAACCCTTCCAGAACTTGACTAGAATAACACATGAAGTAAGAAAAATTGCAAAGGACAATCCACAAATAAAACAGAAAACATATTACTTTGATTAGTTACAGAGATAATGGCCTTCTGAAAGATACCAATTCATCACGTGCATGATTTAATAGAACTAACACAATGAAAGCAAGAACACACATTCTGTTGTACAATCAGAGTTATAAGACTAGCTGGGAAGTATGGTAAACTCAACTTATTATACTTCCAACAAAAACTAGAAAGGGGTATATATATATATATATATATATATATATATATATATATATATATATATATATATATATATATAATATCGTGTAACAAAAATTTGATCACCCGACCAATAAAGGCTTTGACATTAGGTGACTGGAGCATAAAGATCAATATAATCAGAGTTAAACTTAAAAATCATATAATGTAAATGGACGAAAAAAATGCCAAATGTGCCCATTTTATATGTAATAACAATCTGTCTCATGAAGATGCGATGCTCTAACATTCTTCATCATGGGTTTGTTTTGATTCAAACTACAGAAGTTTAAATAGAAACAAAAATCTACCAATAACTTATAGACTGTACAGTCAAATGTAACGTATCCAATATATGGGAAACATATTACGAGTTGATGAGTTTTGATAAAACCAAAGTGGAAATCAAAGTTTTAGAGTGCAATTCTGCAGAGATATCTGAACAGGAAGGAGAAAAAAATATTTGGTGTTTAGAAATTCTAATCTATAAAAGTTAATATATTTCACATTCCTAGAATTACATAATTTTATTCATTTATTCAAGAAAATAACTTCAATTCTGGAGAAAAGAAATGTCCATGTTGATTTATTGTTCAATCAAAGAACTATTTTCTTTATACAGTACATGGAAACCACAAATTTGTAGAACGGATCCCTTCCCCTCTCAAATTCGGCTGTATTCTTGTATAGTTGAGGTAAACAAGTTAGAAACAAGGGAGTCAAATAGAGATCATGTGTTACATTAATGTCATGATGGCAACCAGTTGATATCTGCTATTTAAAAGGACAACCGTTCATGTACTGTAGATGACGATTTGAATGGACAAACCATCGAGACAAAGAAGCCAGCAATAAAGAAAGGATATCCATATTTGGTGAACTACTTAGTGGCTCTGTCAATATCCTAAGATGATGAATGTAGAACTGTACAAAAGTAATGCAAAGTTCATGATTTGCTTGGCCACAGTGATGTATTTATTCAATGTAAAGTCCTAGATACAAAAAATAGGGAATAAACTAAAGAAGCTTGTCACAATGTGGAAAAGATTAACAAACATTTGAAAGGCACATTTGCTAGTTGGGAAGGTCCTGCAAGGTAATAGTATTGACATAAATGAAAATGTAGATCTGAACCCACAATCATTTGAGCTTGGTTAATGGTCTACCTAGCATGCAAACGCTTTGTAGGGCTTGCAGTATTTAGTGGTCCAGTTCCATGTCAAGTTGCTTCATCTCATTGTCATTGATAAGGATTCTGAAGACAAGTTATTTCTTTGACATATCGCGGGTTTGATAGATACTAAATTGAAAATATATTTTGTATGGGCTTATCATGGTGCACATGTTATATTATGATGGAAGAGCTAGTGTTCGGACCTAGCCGCAACAATGGGCCAAGATATAAGAGGGTTATCACTATCAAGTTGCAAAGGTTCTGGTTTGTTCTAGATATATATCAGCTATCACATGTCTAAGCATCCATTAAGGTAGATTCATCTGTGAAGCATTTGAAACATTTCTCTGAAAATGTCTACTATAAATATCTTATCCACAAGACTTTCAGATTTTACATAACACTCATTGCATCAGTTATGTTGGTCCTTCACTCAATTCCAGTTCAGTTTATAGTCATCTTTGACAAATTTGCTCAGGTTGATAATTGATTGGTACTTCCCCACAATATATACACTGTAAAAAAGAAGCCATAACTAGGTGCTGCCTAAAATATACTCTGCCTGGGCGCACCCTGTCATCTCTGCGGCGATGCACAAGGTGACTAGGGTTTTGCGGCTGTGGCAGCCATCCCCCTAAGAGGTTGTCCCCATCTTCTTTTCTCTTGCAGGTTCAAGTGCGGCTGTGGGTGTTTGATCTCACTCAGGGCTACGTTCGGTGCGCTCAGCATGGCAGAGTCCTTGGCCAACCAGTGTGAGAGACTTAGGATCACATATGAAGAGCAGGAGGTATCCGAGATAGAGGAGACAGACGAAGGTGGAGTCCCGAAGCACATAGAGTTGGCACTAATTGGGTGCTTGTACACAGATTGATCATACAATTTTTGGGCCATGAAGAGAACCCTAGCTCAGGCTTGGGGGTTGTCAGGCGGCGTCATGTTTAGGTCAATTGACATGACAACGTTTGCTAACTAATTCACTCACTGGAAAGATAAGCAGAAGGTAATTGATGGAGGTCCTTGGAATTTCGACAATAAGATGCTTCTCATCAGGGAGGTGGACCCGACGGATCAGTCGGGGAGGATATGGTTCAAGGAATGCCATCTCTGGGTCTGAATTTATAATGTGTCGTTAGGGTTTCACACGGAGACGACCATCCAGACGATGGCAGAGGAGATTGGGAAAGTGATCAAGATTGATTGTGATGTGCTAGGATGGGAGACGTCAGCGCGTGTTCGAGTGGGAATAGACATTAACAAACCACTCAAACGGATCCAGAAAGTGAGGGGGAGCAATGGAGAGATAGTCGAAGTCGAGTTGAAGTATGAAAGGTTGTCGTCATTCTGCTTTATCTGTGGTATGATGGGCCATATTGACAAGGACTATGTGGAGTTCGACGAGGAGGGTGAGAACCAGTAGGCTGGGGATCTTGGCTCAAGGCCACTCTAAGGAGGCCAAGGATGGCGCTGGAGGAGGAGTTCCCAGGGGGCTCGAGCACTAGGGCGAGGAAGGTACTTTTCCAAACACGCAGCGGTTCTAGGACGACAACGTCGGATATATCATTTGCAACTAAGGCATACACGCAAGTGGAGGAGGAGGCGCAGTCCATGGATAAGGGGGATAAATGGTGGCAGGGTGGAAAGGCGGCGAGGGAAAACCTATGGCAGGGGGCGATCCAAGGCAGTAAGGAGGACAGTGGGGAGTCCAGTTACAAGGAGGAGATGTCTCAATCGTCATATGCCCCGCGACACACGTACAACAAAGAAGCGTTGATAGATCTTGACTCCCAAGCGATGGGAAGCATAGAAACAAAGGGGAGACTGCGAGACAGATATGTTACGACAGATGGAACGTGTCCAATATGCACAAAATGTAAAGAAACCATCCCTCATATGCTTGGACACTGCACCGGGGCAGAAATAGTTAGACAGATCAGCTGGCTGGATAGGATGAAGTGCCTGGACTTGGGAGGTAACTTGCATGATGATTCAGTTGCCCTTTGGGATAGCTACACAGTGGAAGAGTTGGATGAGCTTATGGTTGTTTGGTGGACGATATGGACCTATCGAAACAACAAGATTTTTACAGATGAAGCTCCTTCCCCTCGCCCTATCCTTTTCTCTTATAGAGCCATGATTGCCGACTACAGGAGAGCAAACGGGGGTGGGGGCCCAATGCCCAACAACTTTGGGGTGGTGGACCGGGAGGGGAACATGTGTAGGAGGGTGTCAAAGGTTGGCGATATGGGAGGTATGGGGGGTGGACAACAACTGGAGGTGGCTGCACATTGACACAGCCGCCAAAGGGGTCGACGACTGTGGCTTGGGGGCAGTGATACAGGACGGGAGGGGAGGCTTCTTGGGTGCTACGCAAAGGAGGGTACGGGTGGAGTGGAACTCAGACGTTGCAGAAGCCATATAAGCTAGGGAAGGGATGTAGCTTGCACGGACGGTGCTAGACCAAGGGAACCAACTGGTTTTATGCTCAGACTCATTGAACCTGATCACGGCTATGATAGATGTGAGGAGGAGACTGGGCTACCTGGGGATGTTGGCGGATGATATATGCTACCTTGCTTCTTTTTTCACCTCTGTTCGTTTTGTTCATGTGAAAAGAATTTATAACTCTATAGTCCACCTGATTGCAAAGGAGGCATTAGTTTTAGCTGGTCATGTCAGGCACGGGTCTTTCCTGCCCATAAGCTGGAAAACAACAACTGAAGACGATGCTTTCTTTGTACCTTGATTTTTTTTTCTATATGAATGAAAGGCGGTGACTTCAAATATATATATACACACTGTGATTCTGGAGTAATTTATTAAATAAAAATTTGGTAAATTCAAACATATCATTTATATACATTGTAGTTCTCAAAGCCTATTTGGAATTCTATTTCTAGTAAAGAGCCTTTTTTTATTTCATATTCATGTCCAAATGTATTTTAGTGTTCCCTGATTCAGATGCATCTTTTTAGATATGTTTTTTCCTTCATAGAATCTCTTTCTTTCACTTGTATAGTTGAGGTAAACAAGCTAACAGGTGAACATCTTTGGCAAAGAATGATCTCTGCATAAATTAGATAACAGTTAGCCCAGCCCACAAGATAAATACGTGTAAGATATGCAATACATATTGCACATGTACAATCTAGCTCATTCTCCTAACTCTAAATGTATCTTTGCATTAGAAAATAAAAATATAAATTTAGAAAAGCAAACAAAAATCTGGTGTGGTTGGCAATTAATTACTTCAAGCCTAGTTTGAAGAAGAATGACTTTATATATCCTTGGCATTCCTATTATAGATCTAACAGTAGAGCATGACGAATGGGTTTGTATAGAAGATTCTAAAGGTACCTTTTTGTCTAAGGAAGCTTACCAAGAAATCATCTTGTATACCGGAACTCTCCGTCACAAGCTTGTTGGTCCAAGATATGAAACTATAACTTGTGCTAGTGACTAATTTTATGGCAGTTCCTGCATGATGGACTAATGACCAACAGTAACTTAGTTGAGAGACAATTTACATCAATTAAACAATGTTCAAGGTGCTAAGCAGTAGAAGAAACCTACTTACGTGCCACACAAGACTGTCCCTTAGTAATGCCAATGTGGGAGGAGATTATATTATACATGGAGTGCAAATCTTTGCGGAGAATGACATAAAGGAATGTGTTTCCAAGAATCTGAAGAAAAACCACAAAAGATGTGATTGGTCAATCTAGTTTGCCAAAAATATTTGTACGTTTGGGAAATAAAAACTAGCATCTATTCTAGAATTTACAGTAGACATACAAGCAAGCTTGTCTGAACATCCAACATCATGTGCAAATATATATGTCTTTAAGATCACATAGAATATTGGTCCATTATCTGGAGGGTTATCATAAAGTGACATATTATTTCATACATTACCACATTGACATCAAAAAGATAATCCTTTTTCCTTATATTTCTACCAAGAAATTTGATGCCACCATGGCGATGAAGGAAAAAAAGATATAAAAGATTATGAAGAAATGGAAGGCATAAACTCTTGTGTAATACTAATCCAAAATATACCAACGAAAAACATAGTAACTTACAGGGTGGTGCCTCACCTAGCCTTTCATGCATGTCTAACACCTTAAGTGTTTCTATTTTTACACAGGAAGAAAATAGTCAATAGGATAGATTGGATTGAAGTATAAATACAAACCAGTGTTGTATAACGATACATTTATATATTACCAAGCACACTAACACCTTTTTTCCCTTCACCATTAATAGTCACTAGTCGGATAAAGGGATTTATTATGAAACATTCAAGACCAAATATTTTATATAACCAATTTCATTAATATTCAGCAGTAGTACATTATATGCTAGAGGCCATCCTGTAGTGTAATAAATTTTTAGATGAAAAAGTATGCATGCTAAATCTTCATACCATAAGATAAAGACCCAAGTCAATTTGGAATGATAGAAATTAAAAAGCATGTATTTGTCATCGATCATCTAAGAGTTAGTCCAAACAATGTCTAGCTTGTTATTGGATATTCTTGGTTCTATTCATGTACATCCTGCTCATGGATGTAGTGACGGTTATTTTTGAGTTTCAAAGAGGATGTGAACTTGAGTTTCATCTGAATCTTTATATGGTTTTGATGTATTGTATGAGTCAGTTCTTGTTTATCTCTCTAGCTGTTGGTTTTATAATTATGACCAAACTCAATTCAATTCAACATCATCTAGTTCTTAACTAATGATTTAATTATATTTTAATGAGCTCTGGATATTAATTTAACTGAATTACTTATAAATAGCCCAGTTCTGTGCACATAGTAGCTCGAGTCAAGTTATTAGCACTATCCCAAAGTCACATGTTGTTAAGATGTTAATTTGAAGCTTGTTCTTTATAGAACCTATTGAGATCTGGACAACATTGTTGAATGAAGCAGTAGTTCTGCATAAATCTATAACATAATTAATTTTCTTATTTTCTATAGTTTTTACTAAAATAACACAACTAATTTTTTTAATCTCAATCTGTAATAGAGATGTCGATGAGTTAACTAAGAACATATTCCAGAGTTTCTTTTCTATACATTATATACACAAACATGGATTGGTTATGCAGTATGTTACATCAATACACATGGATTAATTACTCCAATAAAATATGCATTATGAATTTCTAGACTATGTTGGCATACATCCTAATCCAAAGGGGAATTCATTGGTAGGAGATTGGATAGTGGAGCCTAATTTGCAAGCCTGAAATCCCCATTAAAATAATTACAGATTTCTAAAGAAAATCCATGTTGCAAAAGAAAAGCTTAGTTATTGGTGATATCCAAATACGTTAGTTGAATGGATGTAATACTTTCATGAGTTTAGAACATGATACTTGGGTTACAGAGAATATTTTGATCTATACGCTAAGATATATCTCACTGTGTTGGTCCTTATACCATGGTTAGAAAAGTATGCCACCATCAAACACATCAATATCCATATCTCCTGCATGAATATTGTGAGTAAATGCAAAATAACAGAGCAAGTACCTACACTCATTTCATATTTTACAATCATACACTAATAATATATTTCTAACAAACATGATATTGAACTTGCTTCAAGAAAACATTGCACTGAACAGACCAATCACAAAGACTGCCAAGCACCTTGGAAGCTATCCAACTTTGGTACAATTGTTGCATTCATAAATGGATATGTACATGTGTTTTCTATCTATGTTAAGTCCTGAAATTGTCCCACATTATTTCTAATTCAAATAGTATCAAAAGAGCCTATAGTTATTTCTATTTTCAGTTAATGTGTAATTTAGATTGTTTGGTTGTAAATGGTACTCCAGTGGAAAAAATGCCTACCTAACTGGCATGTTTTTTATACACCACATGGGACGATAGAGCTTCCAAATAGAATAAAATAAAGGAATAAGTTAAACCATACATCAACAATAATATTTCTAGATTCCATACCTCATGTATTGCTCCTATAAGACATGGACCCAATAAAAGTACATCGGATACCAAGCCCAACTTTCAATTTCACCTCTTAATGCGTTTTGAGTTTGTCTAGTCTTTTCTAAATATGTAGTTCTTGCATACATGAAAAGTTAGTCCTTCAGGTCACCATCTCAGGGTAATCTACTATACAGTTATCCTTCAGTGTTTGGTCAAAGAATGCAACATATACCTTCTTCTAAAGTACTATATCAATGATCACATAAATTAAATGTGTTGATCAGTATTAAAGCCACAAAAAAACTGATCCACATCGTAGACCATCGACCCTGAATCCTTAATAATTCCCTTTAATATTACCATATATGATCCGCATTGGGCTCATCTATTCAAAATAGGGGCCAAAGCACTACGTCTATAAAATAAGGAAAATCAATACAAGAATAAAAGAAGAGTGGGAGCGGACAAATCAGTGTTACTACTAAACATTGGAAGTGTGTAGGAAACACTTGCATCTAGGTGAGCACTTGAGGGTTTTCAGCAATACAAATGTTAATAAAGTATAGGGCATTCAGTAAATAGGGCATGGGAATGTTACCTCATTGTGAGTGCGAGAAGAAGGCACCAAATCAGTATACTCTAACCTTGAACTTGATTGTCCGCACTCCAACTTAGCCATCTCATTTTTCTATTTCCTCATTGATCGTCCTTTAGTGTCTCCTCTCTGGCAGTTCAGAGATTAGGTTCAAATTGATGGGAGAAAATGGAAAGAAGAGGGCAGAGCATGATCGAACTGGGGGCTGTGGTGGGAGGAGAATATGTTGAAAGGAAGCAAGTGCGGTGGTTGGTGGGTTTGCTGTGGGGGAAGAATTACCGAAGTGGATGGCGGGTAAGGAGAGTTTCACGTGTGAATGGGTAAGAGATCAAATTAACTTATGTCACTATCAAGAAGATGATATACTATTATGGAGACAGGCTACCGCAGTGGAGATAGCGCCGCACACGATCGGGGTGGCAAGGAGCATCTTCAAAGCCAAGTAACATGATTAGGGTCGGGGAAGGAGAAAATGCCACATTGGGGGAGTCGCGAGGAGAAGAAAACACGCTGGAGGGGATGGATAGAGACCACACGATTTGTAGGAGAGGAGTACAGGTCCAATTTTCGGAATGACTTGGGTGAGCCGGGAAGGAAGAGGGGGCCGTATTCGTGTCGGACGGAAAGATCATTGTTCCAAAAAAATGGGGAAAACTCCATCATTGAAAGCTCTGGGCTTGATTGGCACTGCTGAACAGATGAAATCTGGTGATAAGGGACAATGGTTGGCCAACCCTACATCCAGATGGGAGAGATGTCTCCGTCTACAGTCAAGGTGGGGAATACGGAGGTCAGAGGGAATCATGTGTAGTGAGGCGGCATGGAGCAGATTGGCAGTTGTTGTGTGCAGACGACTATTTGGAGTTCGGGGAGATCACAGAGAATAGGGTGAGGGAGGGAGTATTGTGCGTGAGAGGGGGGAATAGTATAGAACTTAAGTGGAGTGAGACGCGGGAGAATGAATTTTGGGTTTGACATTTTACTAGTTATTTAAACTACAATTAACTATACTTGTATGACTACATTTAAAATAAAGAGAAAAATGTAGTGAGGTATAGTCTTACTGATTGACTACATTTACTTTGGTTATATTTTTTATTTGTGTAGCCAAAAATAGCTTGAGCTACATGTAAACTAATTGTAATTAGATAAATTGTATCTAAATAGTGTTTTTTTCATAGTGCCCTCCCAAGTTCTCACCGCATTGCACAACCCTTGACTCATTTCCCACTTCCTCTTGCTTCCATCGTTGGCTAGCAGGGTAGGAGCAGGCACATAGGCATCTACAACAACAACCGACCTGAGCCCTTCCCCACCACCGAAGACCACAAGCCACGACTCCAACTCTGCTATTGTCTACTTCAGGCTGCACTAGATCCCGTGATCTCAGTCGCGTTCAGGGTACAGATTGCGGTCACCTCAATCGCGGTCTCCTCTATTGTGGACAGATTGGCGATTAAGGCCACTATGGTGGTCGTGACCATGGTCAAGTTACAAGCCGCGGTCACGACCGTCCCGATCGCGATCACCTCAATTACCTCGGTCACAGTGGTCAAGGCCACCTTAGCAGTTGCAGTCAACACCGCGGTCGAGATTGAAGAATCTTGGCGTGACAGTACCAAACCCTCACCATGGTTGATCTGACCAGATCAACACTAGAAAATTGGCACTATGGATGCAATGAAAAATAACTTTAAGAAGCTCAAGAAGACTATGTCATGAAAGAAAGGAGAAGGAAGCTCCTCGTCACTATCAGAGCACGGGAGCCGATATCCACACCGCGCCACGTGATCCACAAACCTTGTGTATGAAGATGAGGCTATGCTTTCTACTTCAACAGGGTTCGAGTCACAGGAGACCGATTTAGACTACCGCCACATGTCTGCCATGCCTATGGACACCTATAGTGGTGAGTAATTGTAGGAAGTCTCCAGTGAGAGAAGGCCGAGAGCACACCGCAACGCTGAGCTCCATACTTCGACGGGGCATCAAGAGAGCCCGTTAGTGTTGCACAGAGCTTCATCCGTAGGAGACCAACATCGACAGTCAGCAGAACGGTTGATGTCTTTATGGCAGTCAACTTCATCGCATGATTAAATTTAGGGGAACAGATGCCACCTCACTCCTAATGGTGTTAACCAAAGCTCACTCCCTTATCCCCTATTCAGAAGTATGAAGCAAAATCAACATTTTGATGCTTTAATTAAAAACAAGCGTAGACTGGTGGGCCCAAAATATGCCGATCCTATAACACTCATTAGGCTTAGGATACCAGCACATGTCGACAGATATCTTATAGTTGTTGGTGTAGACGTCCTTGCGTATGCACAATGCAATGCTTATCATAGACTCAACTGTGAGTTATATGCTACGCTAGAGACACCAAAGGACCACCAACACACTATCATGCATTTTCGCCTCATGAACCAGTCCCACGAGGTTACTGAGGATCACCTCAATGGCTGGTTGTCACACTCTACTAAGGACTATACTGAGATGTCCAGGGGCCGGCTGGAGATAGGGGACCACAACTTTAATGCTGCTGAAGCATGGAAAATGCTTACAGGGGAAGATAAATATGTTGCTAGAGGTGCCAAAGCTTCGTACATCCACAACCAGACACTTCATTATCTGCATCAGGTGATTGCAAATTACATCTTGGAAAAACAAGATAGTCAAGGGGAACTCAGTGTAGCAGACCTCTACATCTTGTGGTGTACAGCAATAGGAAGAAAAGAGAATGTGGGGAATTTCATCATCTGCTACTTTCACAACTCTTTCAAGAAGTAGGTCCAATTCATGCCGATGGCGGGCATTATCACTTTTATAGTGCACCATATTGGAATTGGAGATGGAAAATTGGCACTTATGCAGGAAAAAGCAGAGTGGTCCAAGTTGGACTTGGATCACTTGATTTGCTCAGGGGTGGTCAAACAGTACAAGACATGATATCTTTATGTCTTCAGTTACTGCAAGCACACAATACTACTGCCAGCAAATGCAAAGTTTGCATGTCAAACGACATTCATGGACGTCTCTCTATTGGACACCCAGGGTAACATTCATCATATGGGCGGAGCTGTAGGAGCATCTACTTCAACACCATCAGTGCCAGAGGCTTAGGAGGCTGGACAGAAGGCAGGGGAAACCTTCCATGACATACCGTATCAGGGAGGACCTAACACAAAGATGTTGGCAACAGATTACATGCAACCTCCTCAGCAGGAGCAATATGCCCCAAACCTCAATTAGAGGAACCTTTACGTGTTCATGATTGATTTTAGGGCTGACTCAGGCAGACGGTTCGATACACTAGAGTAGGATGTGCAGTACCTCAGATAGAGGTTTGACATATCCTTCCCTCCACCGCCTCAACTGACTTTTTAGTAGCCATTTCAGCAACCCCTCCGGCCTTTCTACCAGCCGACCCAAGACTTTGGGTAGTCATTCCATTTTCAGCAAGGAATAAACCAGGACTATGAGAACACATCAGGTGGCATAGATGATTTGGACAAATTTATAAATAGTGATTACCAATAGCAGATGCTTTCCACACTATCCAGAGCTTGAGATTTGCTCAAGGACAAGCAAAATTTTTAAGCTTGGGGTGGTGGTGGTCAGGGTGTACCACCCTCTATCTTCTGCCTTTCCCTTTTATTTCTTTTATAGCATGCATGTATATTTATCTTCTATGTTCCTTGCATTTAGCGTAAACTTTTTTTTTAAAAAATAGCTTTGTAAGACTTTGTTTCTTAATTTATAGCTTTGCAATTAAGGCTATGTGGTGTGAATCTAATAGATAAATGCTTGACCTTATGCCTAAATGCACAATTTTCATCTTAAATTGCTTGATCTTATGCTTGAGGCCATCCAATCACAACTCCAGGTCTTTTGTCCTCCTCAATGGTCCACCAGTGTCCAACACTCCCTTTCAGGAGATATACAGCATGCCTAACCCTCTCATCATCAGGTATCATGAGGATTCTGAAGGCTTTCTCTAATTCAGTCAAACATAGGTCAGCATCTGCTGGATCAGCTGTACCAGCATACTCTAATGCTCCTACCCTCTTCAGCCTTTCAAAGGTCTTGCCGGCACCATGTCTTTCATCATGGGGTGGTGCCCTGGGTGCAGGTACTGGCATTCTATCCGTCATGTGGGTCATAGCTGCCATAAACTGCCCGAACATAGTCTGAAAGGCTGGGTTCCCCATATCAGCTGGGTTGAACTGGGGTTGATTAGGTACAGGTTCCTCCCTGTCCTGGTCTCTTGCACCTCTTCCCAGTGCAGCCACACTGCTCTCAGCAGCGTGTTCATCGTGTGATCCAGACATCTTTAGTTCTTCTTCTCCTATATGAGTAGAAGACACTATCAGATAAACTGGAAGACACTTAGAACAGACTCAACTACCTTAATCCTATGTCTCTGTAGACTCAGCGAACCTAGAGCTCTGATACCACTAAATTGTGATGACACCCACCATCATTTAAGATAACAAGTGTCATTAACAATAATAAAACATGCGGAAGCAAATCAGTTGCAGCGGATTAGCAAAAATCAGTGAAAATTAAAACCATTTGCAAAGAGATCCATTCACAGGAAAACTCTTTCATTCAGAACCAAAGTAAAACCTTACATCCTGGTTCATATATACATCTCATGTACTATTACTTCTCGAGGAATACAAACATCAACTACTCTGTCTTAACTGTACACAGGTAGTATAAAACCCTCGAGGCTTAAAGCCAAAATCTCAGATCGATCCATCAAAACATTACTCCTAGGACCTGAGAGTACAGAGACGACTCATAGGACTTTCTATATACAACTTGACAGCTCATATCCCCACCTGGGATTTACTGTTGTCCCTGCTACTGCTGCTGCTGCTCTTCCTCTATAATAGGTTCCTTGCCTTTTCGTCGGCGGTTACCTAAAAATTTAATCCCACGGGGGTGAGACAATTATAAAAATTGTCCCAGCGAGAGATATAACTCTCCGCCAGAAAAATTATTATTGCCGATAATAGAATAACACTGAGCAGTAGAATTATATTTACTCAACAGCAGGTAAATTATTGAATAAGATATGCAGAGCAGTATTCTCTATGCAATCATTTCAATTATAACTTGATTAAGCAGCAAGTCATTCATTTAAGAAGGAATATGAAGAACATGTATATCATTTATCCAACTATGATATAATAGACAATGTATCATCAACCATTGATTCTCGCAATTCAACCCTAAGCAAATATGCTACACGGCTGATTACGTTTTACAATCATACTTATGCCCTGAGGAGATGAGGTATACCGCTCATACTCCAACCGACCACGGTTACGTAAAGCATCGGTACCACACATAGGTCAATGGAAGAGCCGGATTCCCATGACCTAAACTATCTCGGTCAGTATGAGATAACATGCAGGACATCTTGTCTCTCTGCTAGATAGCTTTCTAGGGTATACTGGCAACATCGCTATTAGAGTTATAGCCCATAGCATATACTCTCTTCAGGATATGGCCCGTAGCCAATGCCCGGTATTATTTTGTGGAGTCATGGCCCGTAGCCATGCTCTTATTGGGGTATGGTCTGTAACCAATCCCGTTCATAGTACATAGCCCGTAGCAATGCCTATGGGGCATAAGGATATAATTGCCCAATTACCCCCACATATTCAAAAATATGTGTTCCGAGTAAACTCGTTTCACCATTCAGCTAATTTTGATGCTGATAGATCTATGATCAGGGCAACTACATTATATGGTATCACTTGATTAATTAAGTACATTATCATATTCTTTTAGCATCAGCCAAGTTTCCAAACATAACTTAATAAGACAAATGCTATAAATAAAACATGTACTATTTCCATTAATCACTTCTCAGTCTTTATAAGACATGGGGATCTCAGTCCCTCATTTCAATACTGGGAATTTTCATTCCTTTGCAACTCAATGCCATAATCATATGGTTCTGGGTATTCAAACCCTTAGCTCATCATTGAGCATTATTACCACTTTTTCAGGTAATTATCACCTTCAGGTCACCTGACCAAGGTAAATATGATGCTTATTACATAAACATCTTCTCATGGCACTTAAGGCCCATTACTTCTCTTATTACCTCATACTAGGCAAGAAGGTATAGCATGGCACATAAGGCCCAATAAACAATGTCAATACATAAAATGTCATAGCTCATACCTGGCTATGTTCATCATCACATCATACCTGCATGGTTAGTACAGATGATAATACATCAATTTCATATCAGCACCATGCAAAACAATATATAACATCATTATTCAAGGGTAACACCACTATTCCCTTACCAGGGTTAGGGTTTCCCATTTCTCATTAATTCAGACCCTCTTGAGTTAACCAACTTTATCTTGTATTAAGGTATTTCCCCTCTTAATACATTCCATCACAGAATACTCACCCTTAGCATATAATGCATAGGCCACACATTAGAATTGTCCAGCTATCTCACATGATATGGACTTATCTTAGTTTAAGGTATAACTTTATTATAAAGTTGCCTATAAACCATCGCAATGATACACCCTCAACTAGGGTTTCACAAGGATACACCCTCAACCAGGGTTCACAATGATACACCCTCCACTAGGGTTTCACAAGGTTACACCCTCAACCAGGGTTCACAATGATACACCCTCCACTAGGGTTTCACAAGGATACACCCTCAACTAGGGTTTACTAACATCCTAATTAGTGATTTCACATGTAGACAACCTCTTATTAAGGTTATACATTGAATCAGCCTCAATTAGGGTTTACATCGTGTATTGGGTCCATGCATTTGTTATGCATTAATGAATAGTACCATTAAAGGTATCTCCCACCTAATCACATTAGGTTTTCAAAAAGGTTTGATCAATTAGACCTTCAATAACATGAGGTATCCAATTGAATTAACCAAATTGAACCACACTCAATTCTAATCAATGGAACTTCAACCAATTGGATCATCAACTCAATCATCATTTGAATCATGGCTCACCCCTCAATTGGGACTTCAATTATGGTCTGATCTCAATGGGATTAGGGTTTATAAACACCAATTAGAGCTTTGAAGTTGATCATCAATCATGCTACTAATTGTGTTTCAATTGATTGCATTGGACCTTCAACCATTGAATTCATGGAACCAATCATCAATTGGACCTATGCTCATACTTCAATTGAGTTTAATAGGTCAACCTTCAACTAATTTTACCCTCAATTGACCCTCAATTGGTCATCAATTAGGGCTTGATTCAATTGAATTAGGGTTTGGAATTGAAGATCCAACAACACTCATCAATGCAAGATTGGTTACTTTGAAACTATTGAACCATTATCCAAATTGGGTATGACCTGACCCCAAACGGTCTTGAGGTTGTTTGGATGACCTCCAAACGGTCTTGAGACCGTTTGCCCATCATATCACTCAAATCCAAGCCATCCAATTAAGGTTTGGATCATTGGATTGATCACCAAATCAGCATTGCATTGTATAACAGCTTGGTACCTTTAGACCTTCAAACACCTAACCATACTCAACCCTAGACCTCCAAACGGTCTTGGGTGACCAACAAACGGTCTTGAGACCGTTTGGATGAGCTCCAAACGGTCTTGAGACCGTTTGGCCCATCCAACCTTTGGATTCTAGTGAAAAATCATCATGGATTGGTCTATCGAGTTGATCAACAGATCAACACTACATTGCAATATGATTAGTACCTTTGGACCTTCAATTGGTCAACTATACTTGACCCCAGACCTCCAAACGGTCTTGGGGTGATCCCCAAACGGTCTTGAGACCGTTTTGGTGATCCCCAAACGGTCTTGAAACCGTTTGGGCTAATCAACCCAAAATCTCAACTTAACTCATTGGAATTTCAGCACTGTTTTCAATTAGGGTTTGCCTAATTGAATAGCCTTCAACTCATGATTCCTTGGGAGTTAATCCCTCAAATTCGGTGAGTCATTATACCACATCATTAGGAACAGTAATCTCAAACGGTCAATGCTTGGTCAACGCACTCAAACGGTCTTGAGACCGTTTGCCCAAAACGTTCAATTAAATCAGATTGAAAATCAGCACTTAATCCAATTAGGTTTCCCTAATGGATTAGGCTTCAACTCACGATTCCTTTGGAGTTAATCCCTCAAATTTGGAGGGTTATTAATAAACATAATTATGAATAGGAATCCCAAACGGTCAATGCTTGGTCATCCATCTCAAACGGTCTTGAAACCGTTTTCTCGACCAGGTCAAGTTAATCAGGTTGAAAATCAGCACATAATTCAATCCGATTGCCTAATTGATTGGCCTTCAACTCTCGATTCCTTTGGAGTTAATCCCTCAAATTTGGAGGGTTATCAGCCTACATAATTAGCAAAAAACTTCCCAAACGTTCAACGCTTGGTCAACCATCTCAAATGGTCTTGAAACCGTTTGCTCCCAAACGGTTTCAAACCGTTTGCCCTTAAACGGTTTGCTGAAACCGCATAGCCAATCAAATTAAAACGATTTGGAGTAGCTATAAAAACGGTTTTTCTTGGTAATTTTCTTTGGATAAGCATCTAGGATGATGTCATCATCCCCTTCCTTCGAACAACCAAGAACAGCAACCGTTCTTGATGGAAATTGCAGCAAGAAACAAGAGTGCATCAAATTGAAGAAATCAATCAACAAAGCATAGAGAATTGATGCAATAGCAATGTTTAAGGGTTTAAGTTATAAAACCCACCTCCAATTGAGATCCAAAGCTCCAAGCTCACGCCATTAATGGTGGATTAAGCTCTTTCAACTCTCCCTAGGCTCGTCCTCAAGCTTTTGATTGCAAAAGTTGGCTAGGGTTGAAGAGGAGATCGAAATAAGAAGGAATCCATAATTTATTTTCGATTTCCACCATGAAATCAAGGAGAACGAAGGTCAAAAGCTTACCCACAGGTTGTGGTTCGTCCTCCTGGTCCTCCCTAGCTTCCTTGGTCGGTTTACAAGCTAAGAGAAGAAGTGGGGTCGAAATAGCCTTTCATTTGGCTAGGAAAAGGCATTTTTATAAAAATTCAATGAAAGAGAAAATGCATTATTAAAATGCATTTAATTCCAAAATTGGTGCCGCCTCTTCCCCCTCAAATTCTCCTCAAAATCCTTAAGGACGAGGCTATCTTCATTGCCTCTTATTCCTCTCCATTATCCATGATTTAAAGAAAATCAAATTAAGCACCTTAATGCTTATTATATTAATATCCATATGTGAGTGGGTTTTCTTTTCCTTATAATAATGGTGAGTGGAATTTCACCTACTTAGGATATTTTCGTTCCTTATATTGGCAAAGGAACGTCCATCCTTATTCAAAATCAACCCAAAATATTTTGGTTAAAAGCCCTTCAATTATTTTTATTCATTTTTACCCTAAATCGAATTAGGGTTTCAATTAGGCATTAATCTTGATTATTTTAATATCAAGATTCTCTCTCCTCCAAATTAATTCAAATGAAGCACCCCTCTCATTTTATTTGCTCTACATGATGCCAAGAAACATTAGGGACCTTGTTGAAGTGGTAATTTGCATATTGAACCCTAGATTTTGGGTAAATTGTACTTTACTCCAAAACTAGGTTTTAATGCACAACATTGTCCAACAAGCTCTATCTTGGTGTCCAGGCTTGTGGAAACCATACTACTACATCATATTGATCCTTATGATGTCTCAACATCAGAGGAACATCTTATCATATGCAATTTGCAAGTTAACCCCTCAACTTGGGTAATTTGCACTTTAGTCCAAAACAAGCAATCATTGCTTTAACATTGTTCAAACAGGACCAAAATTGAAACATAAGTTCCTCATGATCCCTAATTACTTTTCACATGATAAGTACAAGCATATAATCAACTTTGTTAAGCAAAACTCCTGGGGTTAGAACATAACCCAGGTCAGGGATGTTACAAATTATCCACCCCTTATAAGGATTTTGTCCCCGAAATCATCAACAAAACATTAAGAGAAAAGAGTAGGATATTTCCTCCTCAACTCCCGGATCTATTAACACAAATACGAAGCAGGATAAAGACATATCATAATTAAAGTAATTCCATCTGACCTATCACAACCCGAGGGTTGACTACTACTTCAGACTGGTTCATAGCATAGAGCCTAGCCGTTGCCTGCTGTTGGCCCTGTGCTCTATTATTGGACGCAGAAGATCCTGCCTGGGATGCTTGTCCACGTCCTCGGGTACCACTAGAAAACTGCTTTCTCTGAGAACCTTGCTGACTTTGTCTCGGGGGTTGATTCACCACAGCATTCCCCGTTGGGCAATCCCTTGCCAGATGACCTACTAGTCCACATCGATGACAAGTTCTATTCTCTAGGTGTGGTCTAGGGGGTCTAGTTACTGACATAGAAGCTGAACTGTGAGCTTCCTTTGGTGGTGTAGGCACAGAATACCTTGGTTTCTTGAAACTCCCAGCACTATGCCCTTGAAACTGTGGGTATTCCTTCTTACCCTTAGTTTGTCGCTTCTCAACTATAGACCCCTCTATGCGTCTTACATATTCCACAAAAGTTGCAAACCTCTCCCGGTTCTCCAGAGCAGACACCGGAGTGGTTAATTCAGCGTTCAACCCCTTCTCGAATCGCCGAATTCTTTCCTCATCATTGGATGCCATGTGCGGACAAAACCGCAACAACTCCATGAACCTAGCCTCATACTCACTAATGTTCATAGGTCCTTGTTTAATTCTCTCAAACTGGGATATCTTCTCATCTAGAAATGTCTTAGGAAAGTATCTAGTGACAAATTCACACCTGAATTCATCCCATCCAATCACAACTCCAGGTCTTTTGTCCTCCTCAATGGTCCACCAGTGTCCAGCACTCCCTTTCAGGAGATATACAACATGCCTAACCCTCTCATCATCAGGTATCATGAGGATTCTGAAGGCTTTCTCTAATTCAGTCAAACATAGGTCAGCATCTGCTGGATCAGCTGTACCAGCATACTCTAATGCTCCTACCCTCTTCAGCCTTTCAAAGGTCTTTCCGGCACCATGTCTTTCATCATGGGGTGGTGCCCTGGGTGCAGGTACTGGCATTCTATCCGTCATGTGGGTCATAGCTGCCATAAACTGCCCGAACATAGTCTGAAAGGCTGGGTTCCCCATATCAGCTGGGTTAAACTGGGGTTGATTAGGTACAGGTTCCTCCCTGTCCTGGTCTCTTGCACCTCTTCCCAGTGCAGCCACACTGCTCTCAGCAGCGTGTTCATCGTGTGATCTAGACATCTTTAGTTCTTCTTCTCCTATATGAGCAGAAGACACTATCAGATAAACTCGAAGACACTTAGAATAGACTCAACTACCTTAATCCTATGTCTCTGTAGACTCAATGAACCTAGAGCTCTGATACCGCTAAATTGTGACGACACCCGCCATCATTTAAGATAACAAGTGTCATTAACAATAATAAAACATGCGGAAGCAAATCAGTTGCAGCGGATTAGCAAAAATCAGTGAAAATTAAAACCATTTGCAAAGAGATCCATTCACAGGAAAACTCTTTCATTCAGAACCAAAGTAAAACCTTACATCCTGGTTCATATATACATCTCATGTACTATTACTTCTCGAGGAATACAAACATCAACTACTCTGTCTTAACTGTACACAGGTAGTATAAAACCCTCGAGGCTTAAAGCCAAAATCTCAGATCGATCCATCAAAACATTACTCCTAGGACCCGAGAGTACAGAGACGACTCATAGGACTTTCTATATACAACTTGACAGCTCATATCCCCACCTGGGATTTACTGTTGTCCCTGCTACTGCTGCTGCTGCTCTTCCTCTGTAATAGGTTCCTTGCCTTTTCGTCGGCGGTTACCTAAAAATTTAATCCCACGGGGGTGAGACAATTATAAAAATTGTCCCAACGAGAGATATAACTCTCCGCCAGAAAAATTGTTATTGCCGATAATAGAATAACACTGAGCAGTAGAATTATATTTACTCAACAGTAGGTAAATTATTGAATAATATATGCAGAGCAGTATTCTCTATGCAATCATTTCAATTATAACTTGATTAAGCAGCAAGTCATTCATTTAAGAAGGAATATGAAGAACATGTATATCATTTATCCAACTATGATATAATAGACCATGTATCATCAACCATTGATTCTCGCAATTCAACCCTAAGCAAATATGCTACACGGCTGATTACGTTTTACAATCATACTTATGCCCTGAGGAGATGAGGTATACCGCTCATACTCCAACCGACCACGGTTACGTAAAGCATCGGTACCACACATAGGTCAATGGAAGAGCCGGATTCCCATGACCTCAACTATCTCGGTCAGTATGAGATAACATGCAGGACATCTTGTGTCTCTGCTAGATAGCTTTCCAGGGTATACTGGCAACATCGCTATTAGAGTTATAGCCCATAGCATATACTCTCTTCAGGATATGGCCCGTAGCCAATGCCCGGTATTATTTTGTGGAGTCATGGCCCGTAGCCATGCTCTTATTGGGGTATGGTCTGTAACCAATCCCATTCATAGTACATAGCCCGTAGCAATGCCTATGGGGCATAAGGATATAATTGCCCAATTACCCCCACATATTCAAAAATATGCGTTCCGAGTAAACTCGTTTCACCATTCAGCTAATTTTGACGCTGATAGATCTATGATCAGGGCAACTACATTATATGGTATCACTTGATTAATTAAGTACATTATCATATTCTTTTAGCATCAGCCAAGTTTCCAAACATAACTTAATAAGACAAATGCTATAAATAAAACATGTACTATTTCCATTAATCACTTCTCAGTCTTTATAAGACATGGGGATCTCAGTCCCTCATTTCAATACTGGGAATTTTCATTCCTTTGCAACTCAATGCCATAATCATATGGTTCTGGGTATTCAAACCCTTAGCTCATCATTGAGCATTATTACCACTTTTTTAGGTAATTATCACCTTCAGGTCACCTGACCAAGGTAAATATGATGCTTATTACATAAACATCTTCTCATGGCACTTAAGGCCCATTACTTTTCTTATTACCTCATACTAGGCAAGAAGGTATAGCATGGCACATAAGGCCCAATAAACAATGTCAATACATAAAATGTCATAGCTCATACCTGGCTATGTTCATCATCACATCATACCTGCATGGTTAGTATAGATGATAATACATCAATTTCATATCAGCACCATGCAAAACAATATATAACATCATTATTCAAGGGTAACACCACTATTCCCTTACCAGGGTTAGGGTTTCCCATTTCTCATTAATTCAGACCCTCTTGAGTTAACCAACTTTATCTTGTATTAAGGTATTTCCCCTCTTAATACATTCCATCACAGAATACTCACCCTTAGCATATAATGCATAGGCCACACATTAGAATTGTCCAGCTATCTCACATGATATGGACTTATCTTAGTTTAAGGCATAACTTTATTATAAAGTTTCCTATAAACCATCGCAATGATACACCCTCAACTAGGGTTTCACAAGGATACACCCTCAACCAGGGTTCACAATGATACACCCTCCACTAGGGTTTCACAAGGTTACACCCTCAACTAGGGTTCACAATGATACACCCTCCAATAGGGTTTCACAAGGATACACCCTCAACTAGGGTTTACTAACATCCTAATTAGTGATTTTACATGTAGACAACCTCTTATTAAGGTTATACATTGAATCAGCCTCAATTAGGGTTTACATCGTGTATTGGGTCCATGCATTTGTTATGCATTAATGACTAGTACCATTAAAGGTATCTCCCACCTAATCACATTAGGTTTTCAAAAAGGTTTGATCAATTAGACCTTCAATAACATGAGGTATCCAATTGAATTAACCAAATTGAACCACACTCAATTCTAATCAATGGAACTTCAACCAATTGGATCATCAACTCAATCATCATTTGAATCATGGCTCACCCCTCAATTGGGACTTCAATTATGGTCTGATCTCAATGGGATTAGGGTTTATAAACACCAATTAGAGCTTTGAAGTTGATCATCAATCATGCTACTAATTGTGTTTCAATTGATTGCATTGGACCTTCAACCATTGAATTCATGGAACCAATCATCAATTGGACCTATGCTCATACTTCAATTGAGTTTAATAGGTCAACCTTCAACTAATTTTACCCTCAATTGACCCTCAATTGGTCATCAATTAGGGCTTGATTCAATTGAATTAGGATTTGGAATTGAAGATCCAACAACACTCATCAATGCAAGATTGGTTACTTTGAAACTATTGAACCATTATCCAAATTGGGTATGACCTGACCCCAAACGGTCTTGAGGTTGTTTGTATGACCTACAAACGGTCTTGAGACCGTTTTCCCATCATATCACTCAAATCCAAGCCATCCAATTAAGGTTTGGATCACTGGATTGATCACCAAATCAGCATTGCATTGTATAACAGCTTGGTACCTTTAGACCTTCAAACACCTAACCATACTCAACCCTAGACCTCCAAACGGTCTTGGGTGACCAACAAACGGTCTTGAGACCGTTTGGATGAGCTCCAAACGGTCTTGAGACCGTTTGGCCCATCCAACCTTTGGATTCTAGTGAAAAATCATCATGGATTGGTCTATCGAGTTGATCAACAGATCAGCACTACATTGCAATATGATTAGTACCTTTGGACCTTCAATTGGTCAACTATACTTGACCCCAGACCTCCAAAAGGTCTTGGGGTGATCCCCAAACGGTCTTGAGACCGTTTGGGTGATCCCCAAACGGTCTTGAAACCGTTTGGGCTAATCAACCCAAAATCTCAACTTAACTCATTGGAATTTCAGCACTGTTTTCAATTAGGGTTTGCCTAATTGAATAGCCTTCAACTCATGATTCATTGGGAGTTAATCCCTCAAATTCGGCGAGTCATTATACCACATCATTAGGAACAGAAATCCCAAACGGTCAACGCTTGGTCAACGCACTCAAACGGTCTTGAGACCGTTTGCCCAAAAAGTTCAATTAAATCAGATTGAAAATCAGCACTTAATCCAATTAGGTTTCCCTAATTGATTAGCCTTCAAATCACGATTCCTTTGGGGTTAATCCCTCAAATTTGGAGGGTTATTAATAAACATAATTATGAACAGGAATCCCAAACGGTCAACGCTTGGTCAACCATCTCAAACGGTCTTGAAACCGTTTTCGCAACCAGGTCAAGTTAATCAGGTTGAAAATCAGCACATAATTCAATCCGATTGCCTAATTGATTGGCCTTCAACTCTCGATTCCTTTGGAGTTAATCCCTCAAATTTGGATGGTTATCAGCCTACATAATTAGCAACAAAATTCCCAAACGTTCAACGCTTGGTCAACCATCTCAAACGGTCTTGAAACCGTTGCTCCCAAACGGTTTCAAACCGTTTGCCCTTAAACGGTTTGCTGAAACCGCATAGCCAATCAAATTAAAACGATTTGGAGTAGCTATCAAAACGGTTTTTCTTGGTAATTTTCTTTGGATAAGCATCTAGGATGATTTCATCATCCCCTTCCTTCGAACAACCAAGAACAGAAACCGTTCTTGATGGAAATTGCAGCAATAAACAAGAGTGCATCAAATTGAAGAAATCAATCAACAAAGCATAGAGAATTGATGCAATAGTAATGTTTAAGGGTTTAAGTTATAAAACCCGCCTCCAATTGAGCTCCAAAGATCCAAGCTCACGCCATTAATGGTGGATGAAGCTCTTGCAACTCCCCCTAGGCTCGTCCTCAAGCTTTTGATTGCAAAAGTTGGCTAGGGTTGAAGAGGAGATCGAAATAAGAAGGAATCCATAATTTATTTTCGATTTCCACCATGAAATCAAGGAGAACGAAGGTCAAGAGCTTACCCACAGGTTGGGGTTCGTCCTCCTGGTCCTCCCTATCTTCCTTGGTCGGTTTCCAAGCTAAGAGAAGAAGTGGGGTCGAAATAGCCTTTCATTTGGCTAGGAAAAGGCATTTTTATAAAAATTCAATGAAAGAGAAAATGCATTATTAAAATGCATTTAATTCCAAAATTGGTGCCGCCTCTTCCCCCTCAAATTCTCCTCAAAATCCTTAAGGACGAGGATATCTTCATTGCCTCTTATTCCTCTCCATTATCCATGATTTAAAGAAAATCAAATTAAGCACCTTAATGCTTATTATATTAATATCCATATGTGAGTGGGTTTTCTTTTCCTTATAATAATGGTGAGTGGAATTTCACCTACTTAGGATATTTTCGTTCCTTATCTTGGCAAAGGAACGTCCATCCTTATTCAAAATCAACCCAAAACATTTTGGTTAAAAGCCCTTCAATTATTTTTATTCATTTTTACCCTAAATCGAATTAGGGTTTCAATTAGGCATTAATCTTGATTATTTTAATATCAAGATTCTCTCTCCTCCAACTTAATTCAAATGAAGCATCCCTCTCATTTTATTTGCTCTACATGATGCCAAGAAACATTAGGGACCTTGTTGAAGTGGTAATTTGCATATTGAACCCTAGATTTTGGGTAAATTGCACTTTACTCCAAAACTAGGTTTTAATGCACAACATTGTCCAACAAGCTCTATCTTGGTGTCCAGGCTTGTGGAAACCATACTACTACATCATATTAATCCTTATGATGTCTCAACATTAGAGGAACATCTTATCATATGCAATTTGCAAGTTAACCCCTCAACTTGGGTAATTTGCACTTTAGTCCAAAACAAGCAATCATTGCTTTAACATTGTTCAAACAGGACCAAAATTGAAACATAAGTTCCGCATGAGCCCTAATTACTTTTCACATGATAAGTACAAGCATATAATCAACTTTGTTAAGAAAAACTCCTGGGGTTAGAACATAACCCAGGTCAGGGATGTTACAAATTATCCACCCCTTATAAGGATTTCGTCCCCGAAATCATCAACAAAACATTAAGAGAAAAGAGTAGGATATTTCCTCCTCAACTCCCGGATCTATTAACACAAATACGAAGCAGGATAAAGACATATCATAATTAAATTAATTCCATCTGACCTGTCACAACCCGAGGGTTGACTACTACTTCAGACTGGTTCATAGCATAGAGCCTATCCGTTGCCTGCTGTTGGCCCTGTGCTCTATTATTGGACGCAGAAGATCCTGCCTGGGATGCTTGTCCACGTCCTCGGGTACCACTAGAAAACTGCTTTCTCTGAGAACCTTGCTGACTTTGTCTCGGGGGTTGATTCACCACAGCATTCCCCGTTGGGCAATCCCTTGCCAGATGACCTACTAGTCCACATCGATGACAAGTTCTATTCTCTAGGTGTGGTCTAGGGGGTCCAGTTACTGACATAGAAGCTAAACTGTGAGCTTCCTTTGGTGGTGTAGGCACAGAATACCTTGGTTTCTTGAAACTCCCAGCACTATGCCCTTGAAACTGTGGGTATTCCTTCTTACCCTTAGTTTGTCGCTTCTCAACTATAGACCTCTCTATGCGTCTTACAGATTCCACAAAAGTTGCAAACCTCTCCCGGTTCTCCAGAGCAGACACCGGAGTGGTTAATTCAGCGTTCAACCCCTTCTCGAATCGCCGAATTCTTTCCTCATCATTGGATGCCATGTGCGGACAAAACCGCAACAACTCCATGAACCTAGCCTCATACTCACTAATGTTCATAGGTCCTTATTTAATTCTCTCAAACTGGGATATCTTCTCATCTAGAAATGTCTTAGGAAAGTATCTAGTGACAAATTCACACCTGAATTCATCCCATCCAATCACAACTCCAGGTCTTTTGTCCTCCTCAATGGTCCACCAGTGTCCAGCACTCCCTTTCAGGAGATATACAGCATGCCTAACCCTCTCATCATTAGGTATCATGAGGATTCTGAAGGCTTTCTCTAATTCAGTCAACCATAGGTCAGCATCTGCTGGATCAGCTGTACCAGCATACTCTAATGCTCCTACCCTCTTCATCCTTTCAAAGGTCTTGCCGGCACCATGTCTTTCATCATGGGGTGGTGCCCTGGGTGCAGGTACTGGCATTCTATCCGTCATGTGGGTCATAGCTGCCATAAACTGCCCGAACATAGTCTGAAAGGCTGGGTTCCCCATATCAGCTGGGTTGAACTGGGGTTGATTAGGTACAGGTTCCTCCCTGTCCTGGTCTCTTGCACCTCTTCCCAGTGCAGCCACACTGCTCTCAGCAGCGTGTTCATCGTGTGATCCAGACATCTTTAGTTCTTCTTCTCCTATATGAGCAGAAGACACAATCAAATAAACTGGAAAACACTTAGAACAGACTCAACTACCTTAATCCTATGTCTCTGTAGACTCAGCGAACCTAGAGCTCTGATACCACTAAATTGTGACGACACCCGCCATCATTTAAGATAACAAGTGTCATTAACAATAATAAAACATGCGGAAGCAAATCAGTTGCAGCGGATTAGCAAAAATCAGTGAAAATTAAAACCATTTGCAAAGAGATCCATTCACAGGAAAACTCTTTCATTCAGAACCAAAGTAAAACCTTACATCCTGGTTCATATATACATCTCATGTACTATTACTTCTCGAGGAATACAAACATCAACTACTCTGTCTTAACTGTACACAGGTAGTATAAAACCCTCGAGGCTTAAAGCCAAAATATCAGATCGATCCATCAAAACATTACTCCTAGGACCCGAGAGTACAGAGACGACTCATAGGACTTTCTATATACAACTTGACAGCTCATATCCCCACCTGGGATTTACTGTTGTCCCTGCTACTGCTGCTGCTGCTCTTCCTCTGTAATAGGTTCCTTGCCTTTTCGTCGGCGGTTACCTAAAAATTTAATCCCACGGGGGTGAGACAATTATAAAAATTGTCCCAGCGAGAGATATAACTCTCCGCCAGAAAAATTGTTATTGCCGATAATAGAATAACACTGAGCAGTAGAATTATATTTACTCAACAGCAGGTAAATTATTAAATAAGATATGCAGAGCAATATTCTCTATGCAATCATTTCAATTATAACTTGATTAAGCAGCAAGTCATTCATTTAAGAAGGAATATGAAGAACATGTATATCATTTATCCAACTATGATATAATAGACCATGTATCATCAACCATTGATTCTCGCAATTCAACCCTAAGCAAATATGCTACACAGCTGATTACGTTTTACAATCATACTTATGCCCTGAGGAGATGAGGTATACCGCTCATACTCCAACCGACCACGGTTACGTAAAGCATCGGTACCACACATAGGTCAATGGAAGAGCCGGATTCCCATGACCTCAACTATCTCGGTCAGTATGAGATAACATGCAGGACATCTTGTGTCTCTTCTAGATAGCTTTCCAGGGTATACTGGCAACATCGCTATTAGAGTTATAGCCCATAGCATATACTCTCTTCAGGATATGGCCCGTAGCCAATGCCCGATATTATTTTGTGGAGTCATGGCCCGTAGCCATGCTCTTATTGGGGTATGGTCTGTAACCAATCCCGTTCATAGTACATAGCCCGTAGCAATGCCTATGGGGCATAAGGATATAATTGCCCAATTACCCCCACATATTCAAAAATATGCGTTCCGAGTAAACTCGTTTCACCATTCAGCTAATTTTGACGCTGATAGATCTATGATCAGGGCAACTACATTATATGGTATCACTTGATTAATTAAGTACATTATCATATTCTTTTAGCATCAGCCAAGTTTCCAAACATAACTTAATAAGACAAATGCTATAAATAAAACATGTACTATTTCCATTAATCACTTCTCAGTCTTTATAAGACATGGGGATCTCAGTCCCTCATTTCAATACTGGGAATTTTCATTCCTTTGCAACTCAATGCCATAATCATATGGTTCTGGGTATTCAAACCCTTAGCTCATCATTGAGCATTATTACCACTTTTTCAGGTAATTATCACCTTCAGGTCACCTGACCAAGGTAAATATGATGCTTATTACATAAACATCTTCTCATGGCACTTAAGGCCCATTACTTCTCTTATTACCTCATACTAGGCAAGAAGGTATAGCATGGCACATAAGGCCCAATAAACAATGTCAATACATAAAATGTCATAGCTCATACCTGGCTATGTTCATCATCACATCATACCTGCATGGTTAGTACAGATGATAATACATCAATTTCATATCAGCACCATGCAAAACAATATATAACATCATTATTCAAGGGTAACACCACTATTCCCTTACCAAGGTTAGGGTTTCCCATTTCTCATTAATTCAGACCCTCTTGAGTTAACCAACTTTATCTTGTATTAAGGTATTTCCCCTCTTAATACATTCCATCACAGAATACTCACCCTTAGCATATAATGCATAGGCCACACATTAGAATTGTCAAGCTATCTCACATGATATGGAGTTATCTTAGTTTAAGGCATAACTTTATTATAAAGTTGCCTATAAACCATCGCAATGATACACCCTCAACTAGGGTTTCACAAGGATACACCCTCAACCAGGGTTCACAATGATACACCCTCCACTAGGGTTTCACAAGGTTACACCCTCAACCAGGGTTCACAATGATACACCCTCCACTAGGGTTTCACAAGGATACACCCTCAACTAGGGTTTACTAACATCCTAATTAGTGATTTCACATGTAGACAACCTCTTATTAAGGTTATACATTGAATCAGCCTCAATTAGGGTTTACATCGTGTATTGGGTCCATGCATTTGTTATGCATTAATGACTAGTACCATTAAAGGTATCTCCCACCTAATCACATTAGGTTTTCAAAAAGGTTTGATCAATTAGACCTTCAATAACATGAGGTATCCAATTGAATTAACCAAATTGAACCACACTCAATTCTAATCAATGGAACTTCAACCAATTGGATCATCAACTCAATCATCATTTGAATCATGGCTCACCCCTCAATTGGGACTTCAATTATGGTCTGATCTCAATGGGATTAGGGTTTATAAACACCAATTAGAGCTTTGAAGTTGATCATCAATCATGCTACTAATTGTGTTTCAATTGATTGCATTGGACCTTCAACCATTGAATTCATGGAACCAATCATCAATTGGACCTATGATCATACTTCAATTGAGTTTAATAGGTCAACCTTCAACTAATTTTACCCTCAATTGACCCTCAATTGGTCATCAATTAGGGCTTGATTCAATTGAATTAGGGTTTGGAATTGAAGATCCAACAACACTCATCAATGCAAGATTGGTTACTTTGAAACTATTGAACCATTATCCAAATTGGGTATGACCTGACCCCAAACGGTATTGAGGTCGTTTGGATGACCTCCAAACGGTCTTGAGACCGTTTTCCCATCATATCACTCAAATCCAAGCCATCCAATTAAGGTTTGGATCATTGGATTGATCACCAAATCAGCATTGCATTGTATAATAGCTTGGTACCTTTAGACCTTCAAACACCTAACCATACTCAACCCTAAACCTCCAAACGGTCTTGGGTGACCACCAAACGGTCTTGAGACCGTTTGGATGAGCTCAAAATGGTCTTGAGACCGTTTGGCCCATCCAACCTTTGGATTCTAGTGAAAAATCATCATGGATTGGTCTATCGAGTTGATCAACAGATCAGCACTACATTGCAATATGATTAGTACCTTTGGACCTTCAATTGGTCAACTATACTTGACTTCAATCAATGCGCCTTTGTGCAAGGAAGGAGCCTAAAAGATGTTGTTCTGTTATCTAATGAGCTTCTTAGTGATTTCAGGAATGATTCTAACAACATGTGCATTCAAGCGGACATTTCCAAAGCCTATGATTCTGTTTCTTGGAAATTCCTCTTTTCTATCATGTACAAGATGGGCTTTCCGGTTAGCTGGATAAAATGGATTGATGTTTTGTTTGCTACTTCTTCCTATCAGATTTTGGTTAATGGAGAACCCACTGACCCTATTTATCCTTCTAATGGTATTAGGCAGGGGGACCCTATTGCTCCCTACCTATTTGTTATTGTGATGTAGGGCTTAACTACTTGTATGAATCAAGGTCTTCATAAAGAGTTTTGTCCTATTAAGAGGTATTTATTACATGTTGTGTCCCATCTCATTTTTGCAGATGACTTGATGTTTTTTCTCAAAGCTACTACTGATAATGCTACTTATGTCAGAATGCTTCTTGATGAGTTTGGGTCTTGCTCGGGTCTCTTGTTAAATTTGAATAAAAGGTCAGTCATCTTTAGCAAGAATGTTAATAAGGAACCTTTATTGGAGGTCTTGGATATGCCTGAAGGAAATCTTGAAGATCTGATTTATTTGGGTATCCCTCTTTTCTATGGTATGCTGACAAGGAAACATTGTCATAGATTGATTGACAAAATCAGCAAGAGGCTGGATGCTTGGAAAGCTAATACTCTTAGTCTTGTTGGTCGTGTTGAGATCATTAAATCTACTTTGTCAACTCTCCATTTGCATTGGATGACTGCTTTCCCTCTACCTTCTTCGGTGTTGGATTTTATTGATAAGTTGGCTAGGGATTTTCTCTGGGGTAAATCTGAAGGTAAATCCCTTTTGCATTTGGTTCCTTGGGATAAGGTTACTTTACCTACAAATGAAGGAGGTTTGGGTATTAGAAGAAGCAGGGATGTTTCTCGTGCTTGTCTTATTATAAATGCATGGGACATATGTAGAAAGAAAGATACTCTATGGGTGAAATGGATATCCTCAAAATACCTCAAGAATGAGAATTTTTGGCTTTTAGAGGAATCTACAAATTATTCTTGGATGTTTAATAAGATTCTTTCTGTCAGGAGGTCCCTTCTTCCTCTTATAGAATTTCATATTGGCCCCAATTCTCAGGTCAAAATTTGGAAAGACCCTTGGTGCAGATCAAAATTTCTCTCTAACTTAACTGATTTGAATTCTATTAATTCTAGGATGGCGTCTAATGCTAACCTTGGGTCAATCATGAAAGGAAATGACTGGAACCCCCCCAAATCTAGAGTTGCACATATTTTTCTGAAGTGTATGCAAGATAACAATATCATCATTAAAGATAATAGTCGTTTGACTATTTTGGGTAAGGATAACACTAATCTCAGAAGCATCTGGAATGAGGTTAGAGCTAAAGGAGAGATTAATAATATCTACTCATGGTTCTGGTCTAGTAAGGCTCCCAAAAATCATATTATTCATGCATGGAAAGTGTGTTTAAACAAGCTTCCCACCTCTGATTATAGCAGAAGGGGAGGTATTACATTGGTTTATGTTTGTTATCTGTGTATGCAAGGTTACGAGGACACAAATCATGTGATGTTCACCTGTAGTTATTCTAAATCTGTTTGGTCATCTTGTGGACATAAGTATGCCATTTGTTCTCCCCCTACTACTTTTAGTGATCTTGTTAGTATTAACATGTCTGAAGGGAAAATTGCTGCTCTATGTATCATGTATCATCTTTGGATGGAGAGGAACAAAAGAGTTCATGACAATTGTTCTAGATCGAATAGTGTGTTGTCCAAAACCATTTTTGATGATCTGAAGCTCATTGCTTAGAGCTTGGTTTCTCTTGCTTATTATGCTCTGATGAGGTTTTGGTATCCTCAGCTGGTTTTCTGTCTGGTTTTGTTTATCCTCTGCCTGGGGGGTTTCTGTCAGTGGTGCTGGTTAAGATTCATCTTTTGCTGCTGATCTATTTGGAGTTCTTTGGTCGTGGTTTTCTTTGTTTCTGCCTTATGATTGGTGTGGTAGATTGTTGCTGTTATTGATGTTGATATGGGTTGTCTTTATGGCTGATTGTCCTTTATTATGGCCTGCTATATCCTTATGGCTGGAAGCTGTTATGCTATGGGGCTCAAGAGTGACCTTAGTTTGGAGTGGTCTATTCTGGTCTGCTATCTGTTTGTGGCCTTTCTCTTCTTAAGGAGACGCCTGGTTCTGGTTTGTTGGAGTTAAGGCTTTTCTTCTCTGGCTGGTTTTGGGATTTTGGTCTTCTGCTGTCTTGGTCTATTCTGCTTGCTGCATCTTTATGGTGGTGTTCCCTTCCTGGTCTTTCTCTACAGATCCTGAGCTTGGAAGAAGATTCATGGTGTGGCTTTTTCATCTTGAGCTTGGAGAGGCTTTGTTATCTTTTAGAAGAGTGGTGTTTCTATTGTCCTTTCTGTTTGATGAGCTCCCCTGTAGATTTTTCTTATCTGTTAGGCTGTTAGTTCCTCTTTTACCTTTCCCCTATATAGTTGTTTTGATTTTGTACAGACACTACAGAAGAAAATACAAAAAAAGCAGCATGAGTTTTCCGCCGACCAAAAAAAAAAAGAAGTTAGCCCTTGAACAGTGGAACTTCTTGGACAAAGAAGATTGGGACACGTTTGTTGCTTCAAGAAAATCTGAAGAATTCAAGGTATTAAGTGAGGCGCAAAAAGCAAGGCGTGCACTGAATGTGCATGACCACACTATGGGTCCAAAGGGCTATGCAAGTGTTCGCCAAAGACTACAGGCGGAGTCTGCTGCTACTCAGGAGTCCTGTACTACATGTGCCACACCCATGCCTCGCCATGATGTATGGATAGCTGGGAGGCAAAACAAGAAGGGTGAAATAAAGAAGCCCGTAACTACTGAGGTGGCTGCAAAAATGGTAAAATACAACTCTTAGAGCAATCATTTGAATATTGATTATTTATGGTGTTAACTTACCAATTTCTGTTGATGGTGATTAGCGGGAGCTGCACGAGCAGAGGAAACAAGGCACGTTCATCCCTCAGGGCACAAGGGATTAATTGACAGTTGCTCTGGGTAACCCAGAGCATCCTAGACGTGTTAGGGGTGCAGGCACTTGTGTGGGCATCAAAGCATTCTTTGGGCCATCCCAGCACAAACCCAGAGCGGGAATTTCACAAGAAGAGGTAACCTATTCTTTTTTTTAGAATATTACTGCAAAAGGGAATTCAATAATAAGAAGCTAATGTTTCTTTTATCCATGTATAGGAGAATAAAAGAGTCGAGGATATAGTTGCTAAGAAGGTCAAGGAAGAATTGTTGCGGTGGCAGGCATCTCAGGCTTCCAATCAGCCTATGGCGACCCACTCTTCTCCTGATGCACAGATTGAGAGTAATCCTGTAGATCCACCACCTAACACGTCTGTTGTAAGTATTGTTTATGACATTGTAGCTAGTCTTTTCAAGATGATATGTTTTCAAGATGATATGTATAACATTCTTTACGTAAATTTGTAGGCGTTCAAGCCATGTCGCTTAAGAATGCAAGACTATGTTGTTGCAGAGGTGCAGGCTTACCCATCCCTTCCTGGGGCAACATTTCATGGGACTCCAATGCCACAGGGATACGTTCGTGTGAGCCCGATATGTGTATTACCCGATTGGAGGGAAGCTACATTGCCATATGCCCACCCGGATATTGATACACTTGTTGAGACAGAAGGGGGGTGATATTGTGGCCCAAAGTAGATGTCGTATACACTACTAAAATTGTAAGATAAATTTACATTACTTTAGATTGTTAATGTGTATATATGATGTCAATTGATCTGAAATTATATATACATGTTAAAAAGAAGACACCTGGAGCATCTAGGCATCCACCTCCACTTCCTGCATTACCAAGTTGGGTTCCAACTGACCTAAAATACCCATTAGATCCTGCTTGTAGGGGAATGACATGTTGGCTATGGGCACATAATATACATTGCCCTATAATTGTTTCTTTAGAAGCGAATTATGCAGGTCAATCATACGAAAGCTCTTTATTTATACAAGATATTATTGAGCTGTTTATATATGATTGGCTGAATACATCAATGATAGAGACATGGATAAGGTTAGATCTTGTTTATACATCCATATACCTTGTGTAAGATCTGGTGATCTATTTTCTTATATATTAATGCATACGTAACACATGTTTTGCAGCTACTTAGTCGAAAATCAATGTAAAAAATTTGCATTTGACCATGTGGGATTTTTTATTCCATCATTGATTAGTATGGTAGCTAAAGACCCTGACAGTGTTCAACAATACTGTATAGATGCTTTTACAATTTTCGGTCAGCAAAATAAGACGATAATAATAGCTCCATTCAATGTCAAGTAAGTTTACTTTACTTATAATTTGGACTTAAGAAAATTACATTTTTATTGTGGATTTTGAGTTATTAATTTTTAACTTGTTTACCTCTAGTGGTAGGCATTGGGAGTTACTAGTTATTCTCCCCGAGACGTTCACTGTTTATTATCTAGATCCTGCGGGGAGTACATTGAATACTAAAATTGGAAACGTAATGAGAATGTCATTATTCTGGTGAGAAATATTTCATTTTTATATACGTTAACATTTGTTATTACATTACTATTTAATTATGCAATTTATTGTGTTACATTAACATGTAGGGGTTTAGATGCATTCAAAAAGGCTGGAGGAAAGGTCCCCAGGAAAAAGAACCAGCCAATAATTTGGGAGAACGTGAAAGTAAGTTCCCGACTCCAATGTATATATTATTTATGTGAATTGTGCTTAGTTGTATTTTTTAATATTTTGTATGTTTCAATTTATAGTGCGCTACACAAGACAACGATTGGGCATGCGCATACTGTGTGATGCGATTTATACAGATGATTATCCAATATGCCGCATTGGACATTGATACCATACATGAGGTATTATATATAGTCTCATTAGTTAGTATGAAATATATCAATCTTATTTTTATATTATTACTTATATATATGCATCGTTCTCTTTGCAGGTGTTTAAAACTGACCACACTATAGGTAAACACTTAAAAGATGTACATGCTCCATATACGATGGAAGTATTAAATGAAGTAAGAGAAGAATGGGCAAGAGCCATACAAGCAGTGGGGACTGTAAAATATAATTGGGATGTTGATAGCGATGTTGAATGATATTTTGTAAATGAATATTTCTAAATGTTTATACATGTCTAAATATTTCTACATGTTTTTGAATGTTTCTACATGTGTGAATGTGAGAATTGAATTGATGTATGAATGTATCTACTTGTGTGAAAAGTATATTTGTTGATTTTGCAGGTTTGTGGCCTGTTTGTTGGCTGATATCAATGGATGTCGTAAACCTACAGTTCAAAACTGAACTGTAGGTTCTCATCCTACTGACCAGCCACAGCAGGCCTGCAAACTGATAAGAAAAAAAATTAAAATATAGGCATCGATTATTTATAGAAAATCGTCATCAAAGGCTTACAGCGTCAGTAATTGGATAAAAACCGCTGCCCAATGTGACAAACAACCCGACCGTGCAGGAAAGCACGGCTGTGGCGGGAAATAGCGTCGCTTATTAGTATAAAACCGATGCCTATTGTACTAAACACGGCCGTGCAGGGAAGCATGGTCGTGGCGTCTGGGAATATGGCGTCAGTGTTTTAGTTGCAAATCGATGCATATAGTGTCCTAGATGGCGCCCTTTTTGTGGCGCGAAGCCTTTTGGCATCGGCGTACTATAAATGACCGACGCCTATCGGTGCCCTGCTAGCACATTTTCGGTGGCGCGAAGCCTTTTGGCGTCGGTTATAAAACTGACGCCGAAGAGTTAGACCTTTAGTGGCGCCCACATAGGCGTCTCTTTAGAACCGTCGCTAAAAGGGCATAAACAACCGACGCCAAAGGCCTATTCTGTAGTAGTGAGTTCATATAATACCAATAATTAAACTTAATATGAACCTTATGTTGTGTTCCTTTATTCCCAATTAAGGGTTTCTCATATGAGGTTCCAAAGTTGGATCTCAAATATCAGTTCCAACTGATTCTTAGTTATCCCAGCATTTCCCTTATACTTCAAAATCTTAGAGTATATACATTCATACTAAAATTTGGATCTAATCTATCCTGAATTTACTCTTGTTATGTTACTAATAGGAGTCATTAGATCCCAGTAATGCATCCTGCTAGCCGGACTAGGTCGAACATGCAGTCTTGAAGCTAAGAGCTACTTAGGATTACTCAACTCCTATTCATCTCAAACATGTGGAAAGAATATCCACTTAGGGAAAACTCATTTAAACATAACTTATGGTCTACTTGATACAAAGAATATAAATAATAACTGAATCACTTCATGATACACAACAATATAAAAGAACCATATATATTCTACAAATTGATAATCTAAATTCATACATGTAAGAGCATTTCTATTGATCTCTAATCAAAGAAGTAGTATAAAGCAAGAGTTGTATCACATCCTATGTTTAATCTCTTACTCCTTCATTACTTTTTGGTCTCCTAACCCTAAAATTTCTAGGGTTTCTCTTTATCCCATCCTTCCTCTGCATACCTGGCCAGGGCATACAAAGAAGAATAGATAGAGTAGCTTGATACTGGTCAATCTAAGTATTTAGAAACTGGGCCAGAGTATCTAAATACTCAGACCTCTTAGAGCTAAAGACACATCACTACCTATCTTCCACACTTATAACTCTGACTTTCTATCCTAATGGTCCCTGATGACTCAGCCTAAGCTCTGATAACAAAGCTTGTCACACCCTGATCTCACAATTACCACAAATCATGAGATTAGGGCATAAATTGAGGATTTAACGTAATACAAAGATCACCCTTAACTTTTTCTTCTTTTTCAAACTCTTTGTTATCTCACATTGAACCTAATAAACTAACTTTACAAGGTAATCTAAACATTGATTTATTTCATATGATCTTAACATAAATGATACACATCCATACATTCATTCTCAGGTACATACGACATGATAATCAGATACATTCTCTCTTATTAAGGAAACAAAGATACAAAACATTACTTACAACACTCTCACATCTATACTAGGACCTAGAGTGAGAAGGACCGACTGAACTTAACTATACTCATACTTAACTCTTGTGGTAGATCTACTCTGATGCAATGATATCTTCAAGTCCATGTGATATATCTAAAAATTGTGAGTAGAGGGGTGAGCCTACTCACTCAATGAATGATTACTTCAAAGAAACAGTCTAAGGCACTAATAAAATTACAGATATACTTTTGAGCAACTGATATCAAATATAACAGTAGTAACCTTTAAAGAGATTGATCATTGACAATCATAAATATGGTAGGATACTCTAGATATCAACAAGAGTAAATCAATATATGAGCATGCTTGATTAATTTCAACGAAAACTAATAATTCAGAAACATACAAAGAATAATTATTGGGAAACTGTACATGAATCTTTCTTAGCCTTTCTTATTTATAAGAAACTCTTTAAACCTATATGAACATATTTTAGTTTATGCCCTGATCATATGCAGTGTACTCTACATATGAAGACTCGTAGTGAACTACGATCTCACTGTACAAGACTTAGCTTAAAACCCGAGAAGCTAAGCCTAGAACTGAATCTAGGTCTGCTTGATTCGAACTGTCACATCTGACTAAGGTAGCTAAACAATTGGCCTTTAACTGGACCTCTCCTTCTAGGCTGAGTACACAGGCAGAGGGTCTGAGACGCTCTATGGGTCTCATCTTGGTACGCTCTATGGGTACCTCTGGGTTACCACTGGGATCTCCGATTCGTGTTGGGTAACCTATCTTCTCTTAGGAGACTTCCTCAAGGGTTTTGTCTCCGCGCATTCTCGGTGGGTGCGATCTGATCCCTATATACTGGTTGTTGCCAGGGTGGATCGTTTCCTCCCTATAGTGCAGACATCCGTAGGGAATCTACGGTGTTTAGGGAACCTATGTCTATTATTTTATTTTTCTTGGAAAGCTCTTACTATATTGTATCTTTTCCCTTACTTATACTTGACTCTGGTATCTTTATGGTACCATGTATATTTATTTGAAGTTTATAACACAACATGTATATCATCCTTAACTTGGCAGAGCAGTATATTCAAACATTGTAATATATTGAGAAATCAAAATACTATACATGCAGGCAGACTGAAATACTTAAATAAACATAATGCATGTCTATTTGGCACTTATACACTAGAATTATGCAATTAAATATCTTAATATACTGATAAGAGCTAATTACTTGGCATACGAGTAATCGTCATTTGCACCCATAAATTATTTGCACTTTCTTGGAAAACGTGCACATCGACCCAAATCATGGGTTGTGCATCTCATACTAAGAACATGGTAATCAAAATGCTTAATTCATTGAACACCCTATCCTTAAGGTTTCATTTACCTCATTCACTTATCACATGGCTCTCATAAGGATTTACTATGTCATAAACATCCACTAAATATAAATTGCCTTAAACAAGTCATATACAATCAACATATGTATGAAATCCTTGAATTGAGCTAAATTAGGGTTTTCTATGCCATTCATTGAGATATTATGAATCAAGAATAACATTGCATAAATAGATTCTATGATGCCAAGAAAAACACTTCAAATGGATTTCACCATATTTATTCACAAATTTCCAACTTTCCACTCATATAGGGCTTCACCCTCTTTACGAAGATATCAATCAAACACTATTCACATCACATGAAATCCAAAATAGTATCTGACATATATGTACTATGCATTCAGATAAACAATCATTCATAACCAAGAGGATCCAAATAAACAAATTTCTCTAATTAATTATACAGCAATTTCAATCACAGACAAATTCCCTATATTTTAGTTTACTCTTATAACCTTTGCAAATACTTAGGAAATTCTCGTTAACATGTATTGTATACATTTCTAATATGAATTTATCATCTAAAATTCAAACAAATAGAGGAAGAATCCATTTCATATCATTTTGCAACAACTTAGATCAAACAGACAATTCAGGGTTTGTAGTCGCATACTAAGCAAATAAAGATTATGGATGATTTAACCAATTTTCGTGCAATATACTATTTAAAGGAAGTTCCCACTCACCCTAAGGTGTGAAAACACCTTAAAACATATCTCATCCCTGAAAATCTCAATCTCATATCAAATCCCTAGCAATTCACTCGATTCGTCTTCCTTTCAACTCGAAAACCTTAAAAATGAGGGATTATGAAGAAAGAGTGAGAAGGATGTGAGTTGGCAACAAAACGGATGAGGTGTAAGGAGAGCCTAAAATCTTGGGCATCCAAGAAGTTTGGAGAAAGAAGAAGGAAGGTGAAGGAGCTTGAGAACGAGCTTAAGGGGCTGCAAGCTCTCCCCCAGATCAAATAAATCTAGATAGGGCGGAGGAAAAATCAAAAGAGTTGCAATACTGGATGCAAAAGAATGAGGAATATTGGGTTGCCAGGGCCCGTGTGAAGGAACTAAAAGAAGGGGACCGTAATACTGCCTATTTCCACCAAAAATCTTCAAACAGGAGGTGGAGGAATAGAATTGACTGCTTAGAAGATGAACAAGGGGTCATGAAATCACAGGAGGAGGACATTAAAGAAATTATCATAAAGCATTTTGCACAGCTGTTCCAGTCTAGCAATCCCACGGGCTTTGCGGAGGCTACAAGGGGTCTGCGGGAGATGATAGAAGGGTTCCAAAAGGAGGACCTTGAGAGGGATATAGAGGATGAGGAGATATGGACAGCTCTAAAATAGATGCACCCAAATAAGGCACCGGGCCCAGACGGTATGAAGGCCATGTTCTACCAAAATTATTGGGGTATTGTTGGGAAGGATGTGGCGAGCTATATCAAAGGGTGGTGGAAGGAGGAGAAGGAGATAGGGGAGGTAAACGACACCCTAGTTGTGCTTATCCCAAAGACAGACACGCCGAAGACAATAGGGGAATTCCGACTGATTAGTCTTTGCAATGTGGTGTATAAGATCACATCCAAAGTCATGGCGAACAGGTTGAAGCCACTCATGGACAGCATTGTGTCGGAGAATCAAAGTGCTTTTGTCCAAGGAAGATTGATCACAGACAACACCCTTATTGCATATGAAGTGTTTCATGCTATGAAGAGAGACAAGGGAAGGAAAAAAAGCAGCCTTGCTTTGAAGTTGGACATGTCAAAAGCGTACGATAGAGTAGAGTGGAGGTTTCTTGATGACACTATGGAGAGATTGGGGTTTGGGCTGAAGTGGAGGATCAAGGTCCAAGAATGCATAACGTCCGTCAAACACGTGTTCACCTTCAATGGAGACAAAACCCAAAGCACAATGCCTACACGCGGACTTCGCCAGGGAGACCCTCTTTCCCCCTACCTTTTCATTATATGTGCAGAAGCTTTTTCATCTTTGATTTCTACTGCTACACGTGAAAACCTCCTGCATGGCATCAAGCCAAGTAGGGGAGCGCCATCTATCTCACACCTTTTTTTCGCAGATGATAGCTTACTCTTTGCTAGAGCCAACACCGCCGAATGTCTGAAGATAACTGAAATTGTCAGCCAATATGAACAGGCATCGGGTCAAAAGATAAATTTCTCTAAGACGGAGGTTGTCTTCAGCAAAGGGATACTGGCAAACAAGCAGGAAGAGTTGAGGCAGCTCCTTGGGGTGAGAGTTGTAGACAGGCATGCTAGTTATTTGGGCCTTCCGACAGTTGTGGGCAGGTCAAAAAGAAGGTGTTCAGCTACATCAAAGACAGAGTTTGGAGAAAGCTTCAAGGATGGACGGAGAAGCTATTGTCAAAGGCAGGGAAGGAAGTTCTTATCAAAGCAGTGGCCCAAGCTATTCCCACATACATCATGAGAATTTTCCAGCTGCCGGCGGGTACTATAGCGGAGATCCAGCGGATGGTCACTAGATTCTAGTGGGGAGCAAAAGACAAAGAAAGGAAAATATCATGGATGAGTTGGGAGAACATGTGCAGACCAAAGTGACAAGGGGGTCTTGGTTTTAGGGACTTCTACACCTTTAACCAAGCTCTTCTGGCAAGGCAGATGTGGCGGCTAGCAAACAATCCAGAATCTCTCATGGCTTGAGTTCTCAAAGCCAGGTATTTCCCAAGGACGACCATATGGGAAGAGAGAAGGGGACACAATCCTAGTTTCTCATGGAGGAGCCTGTGGGGAGCAAAAGCATTGTTAAAAGAAGGAACGCAATGGAGAGTGGGGGGTGGTACGAAGGTGAATATCTGGGATGATAGGTAGCTGCCTAATGAGGGTGAAATGCTTGCACATTTCAAAAGGGAGAATGGGCTAGATTTAAACACAGTTAGGGATCTCATTACGGAAGATGGTTCTAATTGGGATGCAAGGAGAGTCAATGAGTGTTTTCCAGTGAGCTATGCTAGAAGAATACATGCTATACATCGCAGCATGAGGGACCCCGAGGATAATTTGATGTGGTGGCCTTCAAGGGACGGGGAGTTCACTGTTCAATCTGCTTACTGGTTGGGGTTGCTAGGGAAAGAAGAGGCGAGGAATTTTGCATACCATCGGGGGGATTCACTATGGACACACATTTGGCATGATGGATGGAGTCCGAAGACAGCACATTTTCTATGGAGGGTGGGTACGGGCAGCCTAGTGACACAGGGGCGCCTTTTTGACAGACATTGCGTGGAAGATGGGGCATGCATGCTATGTGGGGCTGAGAAGGAGACGATTCCCCACATGCTCTTCCGTTGCCCTAGTGCGGTGGAAGTGTAGAAGCAGATGTCGAGTGAAGTACAAACGTGGGCGCACGACGCTAGTGATGAAGACATCATCTTGTCCTTGACAGTAGCTTTGGTGGGCAGGCCAGCACACGAATCTAAACTAATGGTGGCGGGCATGTGGACGGCATGGAAAGTAAGATGCACTCAGATCTTCCAAAGCAACGAGGTTCGCAGCGGATACCTACTATACGGAGCGTTGACGACGGTGCGTCAGGCTGGCAACAGGCGCAAGAAGAAGAGGGGTGGAGTAGGCCGACGAGGGGGTGTGCAAGGCGCACGATGTGGGGGCGACGAGGTGCAGCAGGATGAGGGGGGCGTTGACGGAGTCCAGCTAGCGTTGCATGGGCTGGATAGGAGAGGTAGGAGAGGGAGTAGATGCCCTGACGGCTAGCAAGTGGGGGAGTGGCAGGTGAAGCTCACCAGGAGGAACACGGGGAGCACAACGTTGAGAAGCCAGACGAGCGTTGCGGGTGGAGGAAGCCAGCGCATGGAAACATTAAGATTAACGTGGATGGCTCGGTGGGGGAGGATGAAGGAGCGGGCATGGGTTTGGATGCTAGGGATGAGACGGGATGTCTGGTGGGCATTGCGGGGAAGAAAATCACCTAAGGAATGGGAGTAGCCATCACCGAAATGCTAGCAGCGAGAGAAGCACTTCTATGGGCAAAGGAAGCAGGATATGACAATATAGAAGTAGAGACGGACTCACTGGAAGCAGTTCAGGCGTGCACCAATAAGAAGCCACGACAGGACTACCTAGGAGCGATTGCTGAAGATTTCAAAGCGCTGCAATATCAGTTTACTTCTTGTAGTTTTCTTTATGCTAATAGTAGGTGTAATAGGGTTACCCATGAGGTAGCCAATCTAGCTCATAGAGGTCTAGTAGATAGTTTTTTCTTTACGCATTCTTTTCCTTCAAACTTGTTAGCTCTTGTGAATCTTGATTTATTTAGCTAATAGAAGTTGTGCCGGGGAGCCCACCTTGGGTTTCCCGTCCCACCCTCAAAAAAAAGTGAGAAAAGGGGAAGTTTTGACACCATTTCAGATCAAATCAGAGGAGGTATGGAATCTTGACATGAGAGAGAAGATTCAGCATGAAAGGCTATGCAAAGAAGCTAAACTTACATGATTTCATCATTCCTCAGATCGCAAAACCCTAGGTCAGCATCTCCATCACTTTCTCCTCTCAAACCCTAACTCTCCCTCTCTCTCTAGGATTTCATTTCTCTAGATTGAATCATGAATTATGAGAGCTCCTTGTGAGTTAGGTTGACCATATAGAGCACTCGAGCTGCTTGGGTCAATTGCACATTGACCCCTCACTATACTTTTTCTTATTTTAGCTTAATTTTTTGTCATAAAAATATTACTGTAATTCGTCTACTGATAAGGTATAATCTCTTCAAAAAATTATGAAATTTTACATGTTGTTTAAGATTGAGTTTCAGATCTCCAGTTAAAATTTCAGATCATTTTGAGTTACTAATAAATAATTAAAAATAAAACACTACACTACTGAAAAGCACTCTGTCAGCATTTTGGTCAAAGTATAGTTCGACCGAGAACCACATTCAAAGAACACTAAAATATTCTGAAATTTTTCTCCAATATGAATGATTGAGTTATCCATATCATATTAAAAATTAAATTAAATAGAAAATTTTTAGAAAATATGAAAAATCATTTACCACACTGCTATCTTGGTCAAATTCCATATTCATGTACTATCAAAACCCTAATTTTTGCTGATTAGGGTTCACATTTCTCAAACCCTAATTCTTCAAACTAAAATCGTAGTTAGTTTTTATTCTTAGGTTTGAAACATCACAATTGATCTACTATCATTAATCAAGTCTAAATGATGTTCAATCTAATCAAGCATGTAATCATTCAGGTAAACCCTAGTTTACCAATTAAGCACAAATGTGGTCATTACAGTATTACTCTTAAATTGTTTGCATGCCTATTTATAGTGTATTGAATGCTTTAGCATTAATATGTTTAGCTTATTGAATTTTTAGTTGCTAAATGAAGATACGCTACATTGAATACTCTAAACATTGAAATGTAACATCAATGGGATGCTAGAAGTAGAAATGGGTACATGTTTCTCTATCTCCTTTTTGTATCTTATTATGTGGTTACTGCTTTTACAAATGTATTGCTTGTGTGAAATACTTGTGTCATTCTATGGACAAGTGCCCAAACCCTACTGCCATTGACTCTATAATTAGTGGGAGTAGGATGAGGGTAACGAATGGTTCTGTGACAAAAACCCTAGATTGAGCACTCCACTCGATCAAGCTAGCTCCTTCTCCAAAAAGGAAGCAAAGTGTAGGTTAAGGAAGTAAGAAAGAGGTGTTCTTCAAGATCTATCACAAGTTCCACCATGGAACACTATGGGTCTGACCAAGAAGAAGAGAGAGGAAGGTAGTACACAATGAAAAAATGAGAGAGATCTTACTTGTGTAGGTCAAGAACAAGCTATGGGAGCTCCATAAGCTCCAAGAGAGGGTAGATATGAATCCTAGGTGCACATGCAAGGTAGATTGGCCACCTTCTTTTACATTGGTTCCTTCTTCTCCACCCTTCAAGGGGGACGAGCTCTAGATAACAAGGAAGAAGAAAGGGGGTCCAAGGGGTTCATTTGCATGGAATGAGGAAGGTTTATAAATCTATGGGTGAGAGACAAGATAGGGTTAAGGTGTCTGACCATGCTTGTCATGTGTCCATGGCCTAAAGCATCACATCCATGCAACCAGCAGGTCCGTCAGTTGTGAAATCTAGGGGAGCCATCAAATCTTGACTCCCAGACCAACCATCAACCTTACAACTCAATGGAACCATCAAATCTTGATCTTTGGTCACAAGGGTGAAAATCATAGCTCCACCATCGGTTGTACCTCCACTTAGTGAACCATTGACCCAAGGAGCTCTAAGAGGGGAAACCATCAACCCTCACCCCTCAAAGGACCACCCCAACTCACAAGGATGGTCATAGGATCCCAACTCATAAGGGGAACCATCGAGTTTCATCACCCAAGGTAGCTCATCCATGAGAGGGAAACCCTAACTCAACCCTAGGTGGATGTCACCACCAAACCATGGTGCATCAAGGTTCCCCAAAGGACAAAAAACTCAAACATGATATGAAAACATGTTAGGCACAACAAGAATGTGACAAATTACAAGAAAAACTCTAGATATGGGTAAATTGCATAAAATGCCAAAGCAAGCATATAGATGCATAATTTGCTCAAACAATGTCCAAGCTAGACCAAAACTTGAAACTTAGGTTTGTCACATGATATAAAAGCAAACATTAGGGTTATATTAAGGTTTTAAGCATCCAATCAAAATAAGCAAGCATTTTCAACCAAAAATCAGGGTTTTGGGTCCTATAATTCCTTTTCCATGTCACTCCCACTAGATATCTTAAGGGACATTTCACTACGTCACCTTCTACGCCAATTCTTCATTATTGTCTCAGTTGCTATGTTTGAAGGTGAAGAAGGACAATCAACAACTCTCAACATTTTCCTACTGAGGTAGGTTGTTGATTCATTAATTTATGAAATTTATTTAAATGAAATTTGAAACCATTATGTTGTTAAAACAATTATCCATTATGATTACTAACATGATGTTTAGTTGTGCATGGTATTTCTTCCTTGATTGATGATGCTCATGGATGTGCTTTGTTGCATCCTCTTTGAATAGGTACCATGATAAACAACCATGTCTTATTATCAATTGAGTTACTTGTGATTATCTTGTATTTCTTATTCCATATACACCATACATTTGAGTTACTTGATCTTATCAAACTAACATGTCAGAACTGGTGCATAGGTTTAAGGTCATAGTTTAGCCTTATTTGTGAGCCTTGTGCATCAAGATTGTAAAATTTCTTCTTCGTTCAGACAAGTGAGGTGGATCTTAAGGGCTATTTTTTCATATTTGCTTACCTTTTCCTATCTTGACAGTGTTAGTTTTTAGCCTAGTTTGACCATTTTTAATGTGCAAATGATTGACTTGTTCCTTTATTGGTTCTAAATAGCCTCTATTTGATGGTTGATATGTGTTCCTTGACATGCACGACAAGCTATATGTGCATCAGTTTGGTTGATTCACACTAAATTCACTGGCCATCATCGACGTGATTTTCTTTCCCATTGTCATCCATTTTTTTTGTCATCGAGCTTAGTAGAATATGATTCATTGCTTGTATAAAATATATACTGTTCAACACGACCACACTAGTTGAGTTCATTTTTTCAATGGAATTTGAATTTTATTCAGGTGTTGTCCACACCCACTATGTTAGGAGAAGTGATAATTAGTTATTTTTATTTAAAGTTGCAAACAAAATTGATCGAGAATGATGACTTCATTTAACTTTTGGCATGCATCTTTGCTTTTTGAATGCTCCCTTTATCTTTTAATGGTGTATTTTATATTGGAATTCATGTCATGTTTCATTTAAAAAAAATTATCCATGTGTCATATGTTTCTTCTCATCCAATCAGAATAAGCTAAGCCAAACAATATTTTTTTTGTTGGAGCACATGATCACTGTCCTTATATTCACCTGGTTTAACTAATTATGTTTTTCTGTTGATAGATGGATATTTACATTTATTGTTTTATAATTTAAGGTCACACTTATTTTCTATAATTATGTATAATTAATTATTTTCCTATATAATTAAGGACATTGTCCCCATATATGAGGATTGACCTAATAAATCTAAGATCCAACATAAGATTCACCTATCTAGTCTCATTTGTTTAATATCATTTTTAGTTCATGCATACACATTAAATACTTGAACGGCCTAAATCACACGTCTAAAATGAAAAGGATCTAGAGTAGTCAGACTCTTTAATTTATAACCCGACACTCAAGCCCCCACAACTATTAAACGAGATCCAATGTAGTAACTGGGTTGATCCACAGGGACAAGGGTGGTAAGTGCTAAGAATGTAGAATCCTGTCTCAGTTACACCAACCAAGAATGGTAGGTTTAAGAGATATTCCTAATGGAATGGTATTAATTCAAACAAACTAAACAAGTAAAGAAAGATAAAGAAACAAAGAAAAAGAACAAAATGGAATAAACGTGTGGTAACGATATATATGGAAGGGAACTTGGATTGGGTTTCATCTGCTAAGATCTCTCTCCAACATGAAATACTCACACCCTTTATATACCCTTAGCAAGATTACAAGCAATTATCATATATGTCTATTCCCTTGTCTCTCAAGCTTAGGACAGATCTAGATTATAAGGTTGTCTCTCGCTCGATGATCGGTCCTCGAACAGAGGAGGGTCAACCTTGAATTTATAACTTGAACCCTTCAAGGACCCCCACAACTTTATTATGGGGTCGAACATAGGGATGTGGGGACATTTAGGATGCTTAAGATCTCACTCTTAAGTTAGATAAGCCGATCTGATAGTCGATAAAAGTAAGGAGCTAGAACTAGTCTAGTCGGTTGTCATGAATTAAAACAAAACAAGGAAAAGGAAATAAAATAGAGTCTGTAGGATTCTACTAATCAGAGAGAAGGAGTTCCTGGCTATATAACCGCAAGTTGGGCATCCTATGAATCCATTCTTGGGTGTAGACAACCCTCAAACACCTGAGCAAACACCCTACATCCAAACATGGTACATATTGTGGTATTTGTTCCTGTGGGGTCATCCCACTCACTCTCGCGCAACGTGACTAAAACCCATCAATGGCATGAAACCTCTCTTGAGGAAAGACAAATCAACATCTTAAATATTCTAGATGCCCTCTCAGGTCTAGAATATTCTGAGATGCTAGAAACAGGTGTGATCTGGGCAGAACCAGGTAGTCGGCCCGACTGAGCCCAGGTCTATGGTTCTACGTAGATCACCTTGAATTGTCCTCTTTTCAGATTTTGATCCAAACCACCTTCTCCTATCTATTTCAATAATGAATCTCTAAATATAGGCAGAAATAGAAGTTCAAGAAAGAAAGAGATCAACCAAACTAGCAATCATAACCAAAAAGAGAAGATAGAACAGCAAACGTACTATATCTAAAATAAAACTGCTTACTTAAGGTAAAAGTACATAAACATGCCCAAAATGGGTTGCATAGACAAGAAGGGGCTCAACTAGCCATGGACAAGCATAGTTGGCACCGAACAAAGATGGAAGAACATCATTTGTATAGAAACAAAGGAGAACAACAGAAGAAAGGAGAAGAAGAAGAGATTTAGCCCGTAGAGGGGAGGTGGCTCTTTATCCTTATCCTCCGAATAGGCCGGATCTCATCCTTGGGTCGTTCTCCTTGGTCTTCTGAACTCCTTGGCCTCCTTTCCCTCTAGATCCACCCTGAATAGTAGCTTGGTGAGTGGATGGAGGTGAAACAATGATAGTAGATGGTAGGAAATGAGTGGATGATGGTGGAAAATGGTAGAGGATGGAAGCACACTGAAGAGGCAGGCGTAGGGTGAGCACTTCGGCCTTCTCAGACCTCAGGACCCTCCCATGGGGCTCTGGGAACCTCCCAATATCAAAACTTGGAACTCTCGATCTGGGAACCCCTCTCCAGGTTGTGAGGGATAGGTATTTATAGGTGAAGGCAGACCCATGGTCGCGGACACACCGCGGTCAAGGTAAGCTACGCGATCTCGATAGATGACTTGGTCGAGGGGATCCCCATGGTCTTGGTCCTACTTGCCATGGTCGCGGTCGGGCTGTTATCAAGGTTGGTTCCGCAATCGCGGTCGACCCTACGGTCGCGGTGGATGTCATAGTCGACCCTACAATTGTGGTGTCAGTTCATGCCACAGTCGAGGTGGATGCCTCGGTCATGATCCTGCTCACCACGGTTGCGGTCGTGATGGATGGAAGCCTAGCTGCTACAAAAACCATGTGTCAGGGGAAAATCTTAGAGGATAGATGTCTTTTTAGGTTCGGTGCCTGTAAGTCCCAAAATTGTCTAGTTTAGCAACTTTATCTATGAAAAGATACAAATTACTAAAAGATAAGAATATAGGGTTATTTTAGGCATATTAAGGCTATAATGACACAAAACCATAAATAAATTCTTAGCATAAATGCCTAAATTTGGGTGTTATCAACTACCCCAAGCTTAAAACTTTGCTTGTGCTTAAAGAATAAAAAAAAGATAACATCCAAATTAAGCTTGGCGATAGATGCTAAGGCTAAGAAAAATAGTTTAAAACATCAATTCTCCTAATCCATGTCCTTTCAGAACAAACCCCCACCAATCGAGCACAATCCTGCAAAAGTAAGATCAAATAGTGTCCAGGCAAGATTAAGAGAATTCACTATAACCTGTCGATACTCATGAGGGTTTGAATCATAATCATTAAACATAAAAGAATTATCACATAGGTGATCACGCGGGTGATGAGCAATGAGCCATCATCATGAATTCATGTGTACCAATCGGGAACAATGCGCCTCTCACTTATTCATGTCCTAAGAAACAACAAAAAGGCAAAAAGACTCTAATGACTTCTGAGAATCCCAATCTATGTCAGGTTGGTCCATGTAACAAGCAACAGTCCCTGCAGTCCGAGCCAGTTATCCCAGAGCAGTGAGACGAACTCCTCGTACTATGCTTGAACCAACCCTACTACTAAGATGATCTCATAGGTCTCCTAGGGGTTTCTATTGACATTCTAATTAGCTTTTGGAGTGATACTACCAGGCACGACATACCGGCATTCAAGAGCGTAGTCATACACCGGTTGGGAACCATCCTCAACTCTCCTAAAAGAGAAAAACAATGCTTGTTTATTCACTCTCAGGCTTTTATTCTCTGCATTCTATTTTTATAGGCTTGGGGTGAGAACTATATTTTTGGGATTTTGTGGGTGGCCAAGCCTCTTTTTGCAAATTTTTTATTTTTCATCATTTTGGCTCAATCTAAGGTGAGAGGGCATGCAGACCATCAAGGAAAAACATTTCAACTTGATTATAGCTCAAAACTCATCATGATCTGTTTAGACACATGTGTGAAAAGTAGCAATTATGATTCAAGGATCCTTAGAATAGAGGCAAGCTTGTAAAACCGTAGCTAGGAGTCTTTGATCGTGTTTTAGCTCATTCCAATGGTCCTATACCTTGGATTTGTCATTCACAACATAGATTAAGGGAAAAAATCTTTAAAATATGAAAAAGGAACATAACCTTAGATTCATTACCAAACTTAAGGAAAGAAATTCAGGTGTGAATTTGTCACTAGATACTTTCCTAAGACATTTCTAGATGAGAAGATATCCCAGTTTGAGAGAATTAAACAAGGACCTATGAACATTAGTGAGTATGAGGCTAGGTTCATGGAGTTGTTGCGGTTTTGTCCGCACATGGCATCCAATGATGAGGAAAGAATTTGGCGATTCGAGAAGGGGTTGTACGCTGAATTAACCACTCCGGTGTCTGCTCTGGAGAACCGGGAGAGGTTTGCAACTTTTGTGGAATCTGTAAGACGCATAGAGAGGTCTATAGTTGAGAAGCGACAAACTAAGGGTAAGAAGGAATACCCACAGTTTCAAGGGCATAGTGCTGGGAGTTTCAAGAAACCAAGGTATTCTGTGCCTACACCACCAAAGGAAGCTCACAGTTCAGCTTCTATGTCAGTAACTGGACCCCCTAGACCACACCTAGAGAATAGAACTTGTCATCGATGTGGACTAGTAGGTCATCTGGCAAGGGATTGCTTAATGGGGAATGCTGTGGTGAATCAACCCCCGAGACAAAGTCAGCAAGGTTCTCAGAGAAAGCAGTTTTCTAGTGGTACCCGAGGACGTGGACAAGCAATCCAGGTAGGATCTTCTGCGTCCAATAATAGAGCACAGGGTCAACAGCAGGCAACGACTAGGCTCTATGCTATGAACCAGTCTGAAGTAGTAGTCAACCCTCGGGTTGTGACAGGTCAGATGGAATTACTTTAATTATGATATGTCTTTATCCTGCTTCATATTTGTGTTAATAGATCCGGGAGTTGAGGAGGAAATATCCTACTCTTTTCTCTTAATGTTTTGTTGATGATTTCGGGGACGAAATCCTTATAAGGGGTGGATAATTTGTAACATCCCTGACCTGGGTTATGTTCTAACCCCAGGAGTTTAGCTTAACAAAGTTTATTATATGCTTGTACTTATCCTGTGAAAAGTAATTAGGGCTCATGAGGAACTTATGTTTCAATTTTGGTCCTGTTTGAACAATGTTAAAGCAATGATTGCTTGTTTTGGACTAAAGTGCAAATTACCCAAGTTGAGGGGTTAACTTGCAAATTGCATATGATAAGATGTTCCTCTGATGTTGAGACATCATAAGGATGAATATGATGTAGTAGTATGGTTTCCACAAGCCTGGACACCAAGATAGAGCTTGTTGGACAATGTTGTGCATTAAAACCTAGTTTTGGAGTAAAGTGCAATTTACCCAAAATCTAGGGTTCAATATGCAAATTACCAATTCAACAAGGTCCCTAATGTTTCTTGGCATCATGTAGATCAAATAAAATGAGAGGGGTGCTTCATTTGAATTAAGTTGGAGGAGAGAGAATCTTGATATTAAAATAATCAAGATTAATGCCTAATTGAAACCCTAATTCGATTTAGGGTAAAAATGAATAAAAATAATTGAAGGGCTTTTAACCAAAATGGTTTGGGTTGATTTTGAATAAGGATGGACGTTCCTTTGCCAAGATAAGGAACGAAAATATCCCAAGTAGGTGAAATTCCACTCACCATTATTATAAGGAAAAGAAAACCCACTCACATATGGATATTAATATAATAAGCATTAAGGTGCTTAATTTGATTTTCTTTAAATCATGGACAATGGAGAGGAATAAGAGGCAATGAATATAGCCTCGTCCTTAAGGATTTTGAGGAGAATTTGAGGGGGAAGAGGCGGCACCAATTTTGGAATTAAATGCATTTTAATAATGCATTTTCTCTTTCATTGAATTTTTATAAAAAGGCCTTTTCCTAGCCAAATGAAAGGCTATTTCGACCCCACTTCTTCTCTTAGCTTGGAAACCGACCAAGGCAGCTAGGGAGGACCAGGATGACGAACCCCAACCTGTGGGTAAGCTCTTGACCTTCGTTCTCCTTGATTTCATGGTGGAAATCGAAAATAAATTATGGATTCCTTCTTATTTCGATCTCCTCTTCAACCCTAGCCAACTTTTGCAATCAAAAGCTTGATGACGAGCCTAGGGGGAGTTGCAAGAGCTTCATCCACCATTAATGGCGTGAGCTTGGAGCTTTGGATCTCAATTGGAGGCGGGTTTTATAACTTAAACCCTTAAACATTGCTATTGCATCAATTCTCTATGCTTTGTTGATTGATTTCTTCAATTTGATGCACTCTTGTTTCTTGCTGAAATTTCCATCAAGAACGGTTGCTGTTCTTGGTTGTTCGAAGGAAGGGGATGATGAAATCATCCTATATTCTTATCCAAAGAAAATTACCAAGCAAAACCGTTTTGATAGCTACTCCAAATCGTTTTAATTTGATTGGCTATGCGGTTTCAGCAAACCGTTTAAGGGCAAACGGTTTGAAACCGTTTGGGAGCAAATGGTTTCAAGACCATTTGAAATGGTTGACCAAGCATTGAACGTTTGGGAATTTTGTTCCTAATTATGTAGGCTGATAACCCTCAAAATTTGAGGGATTAACTGCAAAGGAATAGAGAGTTGAAGGCCAATCAATTAGGCAATCGGATTGAATTATGTGCTGATTTTCAACCTGATTAACTTGACCTGGTTGAGCAAACGGTTTCAAGACCATTTGATATGGTTGACCAAGCATTGACCGTTTGGGATTCCTGTTCATAATTATGTTTATTAATAACCCTCCAAATTTGAGGGATTAACTCCAAAGGAATCGTGAGTTGAAGCCTAATCAATTAGGGAAACCTAATTGGATTAAGTGCTGATTTTCAATCTGATTTAATTGAACTTTTTGGGCAAACGGTCTCAAGACCATTTGAGTGCGTTGACCAAGCGTTGACCGTTTGGGATTACTGTTTCTAATGATGTGGTCTAATTACTCACCGAATTTGAGGGATTAACTCCCAAGGAATCATGAGTGGAAGGCTATTCAATTAGGCAAACCCTCATTGAAAACAGTGCTGAAATTCCAATGATTTAAGTTGAGATTTTCGGTTGATTAGCCCAAACGGTTTCAAGACCGTTTGGGGATCACCCAAACGGTCTCAAGACCGTTTGGGGATCACCCCAAGACCGTTTTGAGGTCTGGGGTCAAGTATAGTTGACCAATTGAAGGTCCAAAGGTACTAATCATATTGCAATGTAGTGCTCATCTGTTGATCAACTCGATAGACCAATCCATGATGATTTTTCACTAGAATCCAAAGGTTGGATGGGCCAAACGGTCTCAAGACCATTTTGAGCTCATCCAAACGGTCTCAAGACCGTTTGTTGGTCACCCAAGACCGTTTGGAGGTCTAGGGTTGAGTATGGTTAGGTGTTTGAAGGTCTAAAGGTACCAAGCTGTTATACAATGCAATGCTGATTTGGTGATCAATCCAATGATCCAAACCTTAATTGGATGGCTTGGATTTGAGTGATATGATGGGAAAACGGTCTCAAGACCGTTTGGAGGTCATCCAAACGACCTCAATACCGTTTGGGGTCAGGTCATACCCAATTTGGATAATGGTTCAATAGTTTCAAAGTAACCAATCTTGCATTGATGAGTGTTGTTGGATCTTCAATTCCAAACCCTAATTCAATTGAATCAAGCCCTAATTGATGACCAATTGAGGGTCAATTGAGGGTAAAATTAGTTGAAGGTTGACCTATTAAACTCAATTGCAGTATGAGCATAGGTCCAATTGATGATTGGTTCCATGAATTCAATGGTTGAAGGTCCAATGCAATCAATTGAAACACAATTAGTAGCATGATTGATGATCAACTTCAAAGCTCTAATTGGTGTTTATAAACCCTAATCCCATTGAGATAAGACCATAATTGAAGTCCCAATTGAGGGGTGAGCCATGATTCAAATGATGATTGAGTTGATGATCCAATTGGTTGAAGTTCCATTGATTAGAATTGAGTGTGGTTCAATTTGGTTAATTCAAATGGATACCTCATGTTATTGAAGGTCTAATTGATCAAACCTTTTTGAAAACCTAATGTGATTAGGTGGGAGATACCTTTAATGGTACTAGTCATTAATGCATAACAAATGCATGGACCCAATACATGATGTAAACCCTAATTGAGGCTGATTCAATGTATAACCTTATTAAGAGGTTGTCTACATGTGAAATCACTAATTAGGATGTTAGTAAACCCTAGTTGAGGGTGTATCCTTGTGAAACCCTAGTGGAGGGTGTATCATTGTGAACCCTGGTTGAGGGTGTAACCTTGTGAAACCCTAGTGGAGGGCGTATCATTGTGAACCCTGGTTGAGGGTGTATCCTTGTGAAACCCTAGTTGAGGGTGTATCATTGCGATTGTTTATAGGCAACTTTATAATAAAGTTATGCCTTAAACTAAGATAAGTCCATATCATGTGAGATAGCTGGACAATTCTAATGTGTGGCCTATGCATTATATGCTAAGGGTGAGTATTCTGTGATGGAATGTATTAAGAGGGGAAATACCTTAATACAAGATAAAGTTGGTTAACTCAAGAGGGTCTGAATTAATGAGAAATGGGAAACCCTAACCCTGGTAAGGGAATAGTGGTGTTACCCTTGAATAATGATGTTATATATTGTTTTGCATGGTGCTGATATGAAATTGATGTATTATCATATGTACTAACCATGCAGGTATGATGTGATGATGAACATAGCCAGGTATGAGCTATGACATTTTATGTATTGACATTGTTTATTGGGCCTTATGTGCCATGCTATACCTTATTGCCTAGTATGAGGTAATAAGAGAAGTAATGGGCCTTAAGTGCCATGAAAAGATGTTTATGTAATAAGCATCATATTTACCTTGGTCAGGTGACCTGAAGGTGATAATTACCTGAAAAAGTGGTAATAATGCTCAATGATGAGCTAAGGGTTTGAATACCCAGAACCATATGATTATGGCATTGAGTTGCAAAGGAATGAAAATTCCCAGTATTGAAATGAGGGACTGAGATCCCCATGTCTTATAAAGACTGAGAAGTGATTAATGGAAATAGTACATGTTTTCTTTATAGCATTTGTCTTATTAAGTTATGTTTGGAAACTTGGCTGATGCTAAAAGAATATGATAATGTACTTAATTAATCAAGTGATACCATATAATGTAGTTGCCCTGATCACAGATCCATCAGCGTCAGAATTAGCTGAATGGTGAAACGAGTTTACCCGGAACGCATATTTTTGAATATGTGGGGGTAATTGGGCAATTATATCCTTATGCCCCATAGGCATTGCTACGGGCAATGTCCTATGAACGGGATTGGTTACGGACCATACCCCAATAAGAGCATGGCTACGGGCCATGACTCCACAAAATAATACCGGGCATTGGCTACAGGCCATATCCTGAAGAGAGTATATGCTATGGGCTATAACTCTAATAGCGATGTTGCCAGTATACCCTGGAAAGCTATCTAGCAGAGACACAAGATGTCCTGCATGTTATCTCGTACTGACTGAGATAGTTGAGGTCATGGGAATCCGGCTCTTCCATTGACCTATGTGTGGTACCGATGCTTTACGTAACCGTGGTCGGTTGGAGTATGAGCGGTATACCTCATCTCCTCAGGGCATAAGTATGATTGTAAAACGTAATCAGCCGTGTAGCATATTTGCTTAGGGTTGAATTGCGAGAATCAATGGTTGATGATATATGGTCTATTATATCATAGTTGGATAAATGATATACATGTTCTTCATATTCCTTCTTAAATGAATGACTTGCTGCTTAATCAAGTTATAATTGAAATGATTGCATAGAGAATACTGCTCTGCATATCTTATTCAATAATTTACCTGCTGTTGAGTAAATATAATTCTACTGCTCAGTGTTATTCTATTATCGACAATAACAATGTTTCTGGCGGAGAGTTATATCTCTCACTGGGACAATTTTTATAATTGTTTCACCCCCGTGGGATTAAATTTTTAGGTAACCGCCGACGAAAAGGCAAGGAACCTATTACAGAGGAAGAGCAGCAGCAGCAGTAGCAGGGACAACAGTAAATCCCAGGTGGGGATATGAGCTGTCAAGTTGTATATAGAAAGTCCTATGAGTCATCTCTGTACTCTCGGGTCCTAGGAGTAATGTTTTGATGGATCGATCTGAGATTTTGGCTTTAAGCCTCGAGGGTTTTATACTACCTGTGTACAGTTAAGACAGAGTAGTTGATGTTTGTATTCCTCGAGAAGTAATAGTACATGAGATGTATATATGAACCAGGATGTAAGGTTTTACTTTGGTTCTGAATGAAAGAGTTTTCCTGTGAATGGATCTCTTTGCAAATGGTTTTAATTTTCACTGATTTTTGCTAATCCGCTACAACTGATTTGCTTCCGCATGTTTTATTATTGTTAATGACACTTGTTATCTTAAATGATGGCAGGTGTCATCACACTTTCGTCAGTCGGGTCAAGATCCGATTCACTTAAAGCCTTATCCACCAAAAATCTTTGATTCTTAGCATTGTCATGGAGATTTCCAACAAAGTCCTTGTTCCACTTAAGAAGGGCCTTCCTCACATTGTTGAATTTTTTATACAAACGATACATCTTATAGCCATCCACATTAATAGACCAGGCAGATTCCACTACATTCAGAAAATCTTCCCTAATAGACCAATCATTAATGAATCTAAAGGGAGCATTAATTTTCCTTACATTACCAATTTTCAAGGAAATGCGTCTATGATCACTAATAGAATTAGAAACAATCTCACCACAGAAATCCTCAATATCAGTAATAAATTGAGCATTATGAAAAACCCAGTCGATCTTGTAAGTAATAAACCTATCACCATTTTGCTTGTTATCCCAGGAGAAAAAAGGGCCACCAAGGCGCATTTCAAATAGGCCAGTGTTAAGAATACAACTATTGAACTCCTCCATGGACTTTTTTGTAGGCGGTTGAATACTAATTCTTTCCTCTTCTGTCCTGACAGCATTAAAATCCCCAAGAATCACCCAAGGGGAGTTAATGGATAGACTTAAACTTTCAATAACTCTCTAGAGTTCAGAGCGTTCAACATCACCATTGTGCCCATATACAGTTGTGAGAAAGATAGAATAGCTATCCATAGAAACCTTTAGATGAATCATCTGATCAGTTTCAGATAACTTGTCAATAGTGCAATTTCTGTACAGAACAATAATATGACCCAAGCAATGAGAGGAGAGATTAGTAATATAACTGTAATCAGAAAAGTATCTATTCATGATCTTATTCACAATAGCTTCCCTAATGTTAGTTTCAATGAGAATAACTATATCACACTGTAACCTTCTAAGCTCTTCTTGGACGGGACCAACTTTGTTGCCTAATCCCCTAATATTCCAAGAAGAGATATTGATAGGAGGACTCATTTTGACACCTCGGCTATTGAACTGACAACCTCAATATTATTTGATAGTAACTCCAATTCTCGTGGGGTGAGAGCCGATTCAAGATTTTCCAACCTGACAACAGTGTTTAGCTTCCCTAAACATCTCGGAGGTTCACTCAAAACCATATTCCTAGGCATATAGTTAATAGAACAAGAGGAAGCAAGAGAACTCCCTTCACTGACTGGAGAAATCTTCTGGACTACTATACCAGGTCTAGGAATTAGAAGCCCTGGGTTAATAGCCACAAGAGTAAGAGATTCATTCGGTACATCTGCCAACCCTTTACCTTTTAATAAGTTCTGATCAATCTGAGCATTTTTCGAATTAATCACATCATTTTCTGCATCACCAGGAGAACTTTTCTTAGATATGAAATAAAACCTTCATTAACTTTTTCAGAAAGTAGGGCATCCTCTACGATCACTTCTTCAGGAGGCCGACATGCAGTCCCACGTCTAATCTCATCTTCATCAGAAAGTTCTTCTATAATGTAGTCAGTACTTACTTCCGGACAGACCTGAGAGCTGGTCTCAATACAATTTGTAATATGATTCTTCCTCACTTCCCAGACAGACTTCTGTTTTAGAGGTTTCAGGACATGATTAACAGCTGCAGATTTAACCAGACACTCATTGTGACCAAAGTATCCACAATGTTTACACTTGTACGGGATCCATTCAAATTCTATTTCAATGGAATGCTCAACCCCTTCATCACTTCTGAGAGTGATCATTCTTGGATATCTTGCATCCTTGTTCACAATCACCTGGATTCTAGCTATATCCATACGACTGAGATTGAGAGTAGCTTCATCCATCCTCACCGGGTCACCCAGGAGGGACCCAATCCTATTGAATGTACGATGATCCCAAAGTTCCATTGGGAGGTTCTTCAGGCGCACCCAAACCGGAACTTCAGACAGGATTAGTTTGGATTGCTTCTCACCAAGGCACCATTGCTTAAGGATAATAGGTCTCCCACACACATACCAATCACCTTTGAGAACAATTTCCAGATCTATCAGTTCTTCAAAGTGGATCAGAAAGAAGCCGTTCCCTCTGTCGAAAATCTCAAAGATACCACAGATATTCCAAATATTAACAAAATGCTCTACCAGAAGCGGGATGTAAGGTTGGAAATCCACAATGTACCCCAGAAGACATCTACTCCACCTGTCTGCATTCTCCACCGCCTCCGCACTGGGGTAGATGAGCTTGCCATTCACCAATGAAACAGTAGTTTTCCTTAGATCCGTAGCTCTGACTGCAGATCTCAGTCTGAGATGCTCCCATTTGAACGGTTTGCTTAGTAGATCTAATTCAGGTTCAGGTTCGCCCACCGGTAACTATTGAGATTCAGGATAAATGCCCCTACGTCTGAGAACAGGCTGGGGAGGGGGAGGACGGCGAGGTGTCGTCACCTTCCCAGTCGCCGTATCGCACCCAGCCGCGGGCATCTCGGAGGACAAGATTTGATTAAAGTTTCTCTTTGGAGACATCCGATAACTTCTTCTTCTTATCACCATCTTTTATGTATTCTCTGTTGAGATTTGTCCTATAGTTCCTTAGCATCTTTCCAGCGCGTTGCATCACACTTTTACGATGTAGCTTCTCATCTAATGCAAACAGATTCTGTAAAATAGAATTGCTATTAACTAGTATCCAAAAATAGAATTGCAAATAATAGAATTTGTAATCTACAAAATAGAATTGCAAATAATAATAACTCACGCATAAATCCTTCCATATCATGTCTTTCTTCGCATGAGAAACTTTATGCCAATTATCATACTTAACACCACAATGGCTTCGAGTGACAACCCCCAGATAGTTTACAAAATTATTGCGGTTCACTCCAATTGCATTTCCTCCATTATCAAACTCCACAGCCAATATGGATCCACTGCCACTTAGCGCTATTAACTTCTTCAACATAGTGATGCCCCTTTTCTTGTTATGTTTTTGGTGATGCGCATCAAGTTCCTCCAGTGATTCAGTGGGTACATGTGCATCATCAACCTAAAATTTGACAAAAATAAACACACTGAATTAGCCCAATATAAAAATATAGGATATATGACATAACTAGAAGATAATGAATTTTATAGAAATACAGGATATGTTTTTAGAACTTACATTGGTATCCTCGCCATGCTCATCATGGACTTCATGCTCATCATGGACATCATGCTCATCATGGTCAGCCATCTGAAAATGTCATTAAAAAGGCAAACATTTAGCATTTGTATTAACTAGAAGATAATGAAACATCTGAAAATGATATTGATATTAAAAAAGCAAACATTTAGCTTCAATAAAAAATATAAACATGCATGCCTCTAAAATTGTGATCTTTTATCAATTAACAATCCTTCATTGTGATCTCCGCGCACATATAAGTCATCATTAGCTTCAATATTTTGTAGAGTACTTGGCAACACAACTGAGAATGGACTAGAGTCATCATACTTATCATAGTACTCTTCTTCATCTATAGGATCTTCTAGGCCAACAAACACAATAATAGATATGTACGTGCTAGGGTTTCATCACAATTGATGTTAGGGTTTCATCAGAATTGATGTTAGGGTTTCATCAATGTTAGGGTTTAATCAAATCAAATTAGGATGCTAGAATGGACAAGTTTAAATCTTATTTCAACATGCATCAAAATTTACTGAATTAGGTCAAGCATTGGGATTAGAAGCACAAATATATGCAAGCAAAAGATTTGTTTGTATCCTAGAATTTACATAAAGCATTACATAAAGATTTGTTCATATCCTTACCAATAGCAAGCACGACCGTGCTGCCCAGCACGGCCATGGTAGGCCAACACAGCCACGACCGTGCTTTCTGTTGGTAAGGAGCTAGGAGAAGGAAGGAAAGAGGCTAGGGCTACCTGGAGCTAGCATGGAGAAGAGAGACAACGGCTGTGTGAGAGCAACGAGAAGAGAAGGAGGCGGCGAGCGGCGAGCAGAACGACACCCAAAGAAGAGTAGAGCAGAGCGGTGAGTAGCAGTGGCGGCAGCAGGAGAAAGAGGACGCGGCGGCAAGCAGAGGCGCACCAACAACAGCGACGACGAGCAACAGCGGGGGTCGACGGGCGATTTTAGGCGAGTGGCGAGCAGTAGAGAAAATTATCGCGATGAAACAGAAGAAAGGGGAAGAGTCAGGTGATCGCAGGTCTATTAAGTTTGTAAACGGCGTCGGTTGTCAAAAAACTGACACCTAAACCTCTTAAGCATCGGTTGGTAGTAAAAACCGATGTCCAATTGGACAATCTTTGCCCTAAATTATTTTTCGAGAACCATTATCAGCGTCGGTTATCTAAGGATAACCGACACCGATATTGGAACTTTTCGCACAAATTTTCATCCTATATAGGCGTCGGTTAGTAGTTAAAAAACCGACACTGTATGTGACACTTTTTTTTCCGCTCAAAAATTGGATTTCGCAGGCAATTTTAGGCGTCAATTTGTTTTACCTAGTCGACGCTGAATACAAAGAGGTACCCGTGTCTGGCTGGTCTTCGAATATAGACGTCATATTTACTAAATAGCTGACGTGGAATGTTATAGGCGTCGGTTTATTTAAATAATCGATGCCCAGAAAAGCAACATTGAATGCTATTTTTGTAGTAGTGACTCTAAATATGAAATGTGGAAAAGATATGAGAAAAGTATGTAAGGACCAAGATAGTAAGAATCAATCATGAGGAATGGACTATTCAATCGAGTACAATGTTTTTATGTACTTAAAAGCAAAGGGAAAATAGAAGAAAATAGTTAAGTAGACAATAAGTAAATATAAGTGAAGAGTCTTCAGAAGAGTTAAAGTAAAGAGAATTAGATGAACATGTAAATCATAAAACTAGGATAAGAAACTTTTGAAACAAAGAGAAATGTTGGAAATAATGAGCTTGACTAAGGAATGAGGGTTATGCTATTATTGAGAACATGGAATGTATATCTTTATTAATAAGTTTAATACATTCATCTTTACTGCCTTTGTTTCTAAAAGAAGAACAAAAGTGTAGCTAAATAAATGAATAAGTCATACACAGGCAGACTATATTCAGGAAGAAAAAACTTGATTGAAAGAGAAACTATGTTTCACCCATGCATGAGTCGTTTGATTTAAAATAAAGGATATGTAATGTATTAAACACGAGGTGAAACTAGTAGAGAGATTATTGACTTAAAATTTCAACTTCACATTAGTAGAAGGATAAAAAGAAATATATGAAACATGGTATACATGATCATACACATGAATAAGCAACATGATGATAAGAGAAAACTAGAAGTTAAAGATGACATGTGGAATAGTAGTATATGGTAAGGGGATTATGGAAAGTAAAGAAGGACATGAAACATAATGGAGTAATATAGATTATAAAAGAAAGAGGTTGTGAGATTCAAGAAAGTGCTAATTAGTCAAGTATCCTTGTTGATAATTAATTAAAACTACATAAGAGAAATGTATTAATGAATGTTTGAAGATAAGAATTCTAAGTCTCAAAATCATCTTCTCTTTCATATCTTCCTTGATTAGAGCAATGTGGGAATGAAGTGATAAGAAAATGAATCATATATGATGCTTAACCACCATGGTAGAAACATCTAGTGAATGTAATAGTGACACACAATATGATGATGAAACCCTAGCAGGGTAAATTAACAATGTAATATATCTGAATGGCCAAGTAAGAGAAAGGAAATTCAATTGATAAGATAAGGAAGACTTTAGTAAAACTTGTGAGATCCAAAGTTTGAATTTCAAATTAAGGGAGAAAAGTCACATCACAATAACATCATGCTACTGATAAGGACAAAGCCCTAGAATGTTTAGAGTCATAGTAGTTCAAGGTATGTCACTAGTGATTTGGCCTTGAATACTAGCATTTCTATAAAGCAAGATCATGAGATTTGAACTATGAGAAGTAAACTAGCACATATAGTAATCCAGGGTTTAAAGGTAGCTAATCTGAAAGGTAGATAAAAAATATGGAAATGATGTGAAGCAAAGAGTAAGATATAAATTTGAAATGTAACAAGTGTGTTTTGAACAAAAGGAGAAATACAATATGAGTGAAGTTCAATATGAGATAAATTCTTATAATGATAGCAAGAATGATGAATAATCTATTTGTACCTTGTATGTTTCAATTTTAGGAATGTTTAATCTACATGATTAAAATGAGAAGGATAAGTAGCAAAAAGTAAGTAGTAGTGAATGAGGAGAGAGATAAGAGAAAACAATGGATTTTAGTAATATGTGAATTATTTTAGAAGTATAATTTGTTAAAGGTATATTAAGGGATGTAAATTGGTTCTACGTATGATTTCAGCGTACATGTGCAAGCAATATGTTAATTTCAGGTGTCTGATAGTTGTAGTCATTCATACCAGTAATCCATCTTAGTACTGTACAATTGTGGTATGGTGATATGGGTTGAATGATGATGGAACAAATGGAGGGTTACCCTGAATAAGGTAGTCTTACCTATTCACTCATATGAATACAAGGGATGATAACCATATTGTATTAATATGTAACCCTAATGAGGTATAGCTTGTTATACCTAGCTTTAATATAACTAAGTGATGGTAATTGGGTATGAATAGTCCTTGAATGACAAATATAATCATGGAGTACTTTATTACTATTGTTGAAACCCAAGTATGCTATAACTCGATGGTTACACCTTGAATCATGTGTGGGTTCATACTTGAGAATAATATGGAATGTGATGGTAATGCTTCACCTTATGCATCCATGATACAATGGGGATGTCATGAGTAGTTTTGTACAATTGCTGTTGAATCTAGTCTTCCAACTCAAGACTATTTTGCTATTTGAGTAGCACAATAGTAAAATTCAAAACAATGTGGTGAACTCTCTTTTGTGACTTAGAGGTAATACATAGAAATAGTACATATTGAGCCGTATGAATTGAGATAGTTGGATCGGATTATCAATGTTGAGGTAATACCTCAAGAGTATGAAAATACTGAAATGGTTGCTTCTCTATCTACTCTATGATTGATTGTGACATAGAGAATTTGTTTGTTATCATTAAGAACTATTTTAACATGTTGTGATTAGAAAAGAAATAAAGGACTTAACGTTGAAAACTACATTCAAGTATAAAATATAAGAATGTAATGACATGTAAGATTTCAGAATCTTAAAATAAACTTTGAATATACTTTGTTTGCATATTTATGTTTTGGGGACGAAACTTTTTAAGGGGGTGAGAAATTGTAATGACCACATTTGTGCTTAATTAGTAAACCAGGGTTTACCTAAATGATTACATGCTTGATTAGAATGAACATCGTTTAGACTTGATTAATGATAGTAGATAAATTGTGATGTTTCAAACCTAAGAAGAAACTCTAACTATGATTTTAGTTTGAAGAATTAGGGTTTGAGAAATGTAAACCCTAATCGGCAAAATTAGGGTTTAGATAGTACATGAATATGGAATTTGATCATGATAGCAATTTGGTAAATGATTTTTCATATTTTCGAAAAAATTTGTATTTAATTGAATTTTGGATATGATATGGATAACTCAATCATACATATTGGAGAAAATTTTTAGAATATTTGAATGTTCTTTGAATGTGGTTCTCGGTCGAACTATACTTCGACCAAAATGCTGACAGAGTGCGTTTTAGCAGTGTAGTGTTTTATTTTTAATTATTTATTGGTAACTCTAAATAATCTAAAATTTGAACTGGAGATGTCAAACTAAATTATAAAGATCATGTAAAGTTTTAATAATTTTTGGATGTGTTGAGACCTTATCAGTAGATGAATTATTGTAATATTTTTATGACAGAATATTCAACTGAAATAAGAAAAAGTATAGTGAGGGGTCAATGTGCAATTGACCCAAGCAGCTCAATTTCTCTATATGGTCAACCTAACACACAAGGATCTCTCATAATTCATGATTCAATCTAGAGAAACGAAATCCTAGAGAGAGAGAGAGAGGGAGAGTTAGGGTTTGAGAGGAGAAAGTGATGGATATACTGACCTAGGGTTTTGCGGTCCGAGGAATGATGAAATCATGTAAATTTAGCTTCTTTGCTTAGCCTTTCATGGTGAATCTTCTCTCTCATGTCAAGATTCCATCCCTCCTCTGATTTGATCTGAAATTGTGCCAAAACTTCCCCTTTTCTCACTCTTTCTTCATAATCCTTCATTTTTAGGGTTTCCGAGTTGAAAGGAAAAAGAATCAGGTGAATTGCTAGGGATTTGATATGAGATCGAGATTTTTAGGGATGAGCTGCGTTTTTAATGTGTTTTCACACCTTAGGGTGAGTGGGAACATCCTTTAAATAGTATATTGCACGAAAATTGGTTAAATCATCCATATTATTTATTTGCTTAGTATGTGACTACAAACCCTGAATTGTCTGTTTGATCTATGTTGTTGCAAAATGATATGAAATTGATTCTTCCTCTATTTGTTTGAATTTCAGATGATAAATTCATATTAGAAATGTATAAAATACATCCTAATGAGAATTCCCTAAGTATTTGCAAAGGTTATAAGAGTAAACTGAAATATAGGGAATTTGTCTGTGACTGAAATTGTTGTATAATTAAATAGAGAAATTTGTTTATATTGATCCTCTTGGTTATGAATGATTGTTTATCTGAATACATAGTACATATATGTCAGATACTATTTTGGATTTCATGTGATGTGAATAGTGTTTGCTTGATATCTTCGTAAAGAGGGTGAACACCAATATGAGTGGAAAGTTGGAAATTTGTGAATAAATATGGTGAAATCCATTTGAAGTGTTTTTCTTGGCATCATAGACTCTATTTATGCAATGTTATTCTTGATTCATAATATCTCAATGAATGACATAGAAAACCCTAATTTAGCTCAATTCGAGGATTTTATACATATGTTGATTGTATATGACTTGTTTAAAGCAATCTATATTTAGTGGATGTTTATGACATATTAAATCCTTATGAGAGCCATGTGATAAGTGAATGAGGTAAATGAAACCATAAGGATAAGGTGTTCAATGAATTAAGCATTTTGATTACCATGTTCTCAGTATGAGATGCACAACCCAGGATTTGGGTCGATGTGCACATTTTCCAAGAAAGTGCAAATAATTTATGGGTGTAAATGACGATTACTCGTATGCCAAGTAATTAGCTCTTATCAGTATATTAAGATATTTAATTGCATGATTCTAGTGTATAAGTACCAAATGGACATGCATTATGTTTATTTAAGTATTTCAGTCTGCCTACATGTATAGTATGTTGATTTCTCAATATATTACAGTGTTTGAATATACTGCTCTACCAAGTTAAGGATGATATACATGTTGTGTTATAAACTTCAAATAAATAGACACGGTACCATAGAGATACCAGAGTCAAGTATAAGTAAGGGAAAGATACAATATAGTAAGATCTTTCCAAGAAAAATAAAATAATAGACATATGTGCCCTTAACACCATAGATTCCCTACGGATGTCTACACTGTAGGGAGGAAACGATCTACCCTAGCAGTGACCAATATACGGGGATGGGATCACACCCATAGAGCGTTCGGGGAGACGAAGCCCTTGAGGAAGTCTCCTAAGAGAAGATAGGTCACCCAACATGAATCAAAGATCCTGGTGGTAACCCAGTGGTACCCACAGAGCGTACCAAGATGAGGCCCACAGAGTGTTTCAGACCCTTCGCCTGTGTACTCAGCCTAGAAGGAGAGGTCCAGTTAAAGGCCAGCTATTTAGCCGCCTTAGTCAGACATGACAGTTCGAGTCAAGCAGACCCAGATTCAGTTCTAGGCTTAGCTTCCCGGGTTTTAAGCTAAGTCTTGTACGGTGAGATCGTAGTTCGCTACGAGTCTTCATATGTAGAGTACACTCTATATGATCAGGGCATAAGCTAAAATATGATCATATAGGTTTAAAGAGTTTCTTATAAGTAAGAAAGGCTAAGAAATATTCGTGTACAATTTCCCTACAATTATTCTTTGTATGTTTCTGAATTATTAGTTCTTGTTGAAATTAATCAAGCATGCTCATATATTTATTTACTCTTGTTGATATCTAGAGTATCCTACCATATTTATGATTGTCAATGATCAATCTCTTTAAAGCTTACTGCTGTTATAATTGATATCAGTTGCTCAAAAGTATATCTGTAATTTTATTAGTGCTTTAGATTGTTTCTTTGAAGTACTCATTCACTGAGCGAGTAGGATCACCCCTATACTCAAAATTTTTAGGGATATCACATGGACTTGAAGATATCATTGCATAAGAGTAGATCTGCCACAAGAGTTAAGTCTGAGTATAGTTAAGTTCAGTCGGTCCTTGTCACTCTAGGTCCTAGTGTAGATGTGAGAGTGCTGTAAGTAATGTTTTGTATCTTTGTTTCCTTAATAAGAGAGAATGTATCTGATTATTATGTCGTATGTGCCTGAGAATGAATGTATGGATGTGTATCATTTATGTTGAGATCATATTAAAGAAATCAATGTTTAGATTCCCTTATAAAGTTAGTTTATGTGGTTCAATGTTAGATAACAAAGAGTTTGAAAAAGAAGAAAAAGTTAAGGGTGATCTTTGTATTACGTTAAATCCTCAATTTATGCCCTAATCTCATGATTTGTGGTAATTGTGAGATCGGGGTGTGACAAATACAAAACTTTCTTGGCTAGGAAACACGATAACAAACAAGACATGGAAACAACTCGAGAAAACTTGATGATATCACTTAATAAAAAGCATGTTTTAGGTGTCTTGATCCATTACATCAACATTAGGTTGTGTAGTTGTGTAATGGATTAATATATCTCATGTTTGAGCTTTTGTCAACGTATTATAACTGAATGTGAAAGTAGTTGTCATAGCAACAATAGTTTAACCAAGTACTTAACTAGCCAAGCATTCATATGAGCATACATACAAACAAGCCAATATCATAGTAGGGTCAAGAGATTAAGCGTACCTTGTGAGTACGGTACAAGCTATGTTTCTCAAGTATGATTCCTAGAGATGATCCAAACCAAGAGAACCTCACAATTAAAGATATAGCATGGTGTCCTAGATCACTAGGTTTGATTAAGATAAACATGATATAAGTCATGTGAATTTTTCCCCTAGTTCTAGGTTTCAAATAGTTCAATATAGTTCCAAACATGCATGAACCGATTCATCATAACATAAGTATCAACATTCAGGCCTAGGTTTAGGCAAAACATCCACATTATAATGATACAAGGTAGAGGTAAAGTCTGATTTTGAGTTAGGGAAACATGAGATTTTGATTATCATCATATTTTAGATGAGCAAGATCATAATTAGTCACATTAGATCCATTCGATTATAATAGAGTCATATTACCAATCCATAGAAGTATTCATTAGAACATAGAGCTATCACACTATGATTCTACTAATTTGAAGTCATTAAGATAGCTTAGCTAGCATTGGAGTACGATCTATTAAGATTCAAACCCAAAAAGTAACTTTTGCATTAAGAACATGTTAAGTGTCATAAGTAGGCCATATGTAAACAAAGAGCAGATGAGTGTGTTGCATTGCATTTAGTGTCACAAGCCATAAAAGGATCTGATTTGAAGGTGAACATATAGGTGTGAGCAATTAAGGATCAACTTTTGCATAAGGCTTTAAGGATTCAAGCATATAATCACATAGACATCTTTTAGGGCACAAGTGCACAAAGCTTATCATTTAGGTCACATGAGTTACATCTTGGCCAAAAGGCCATAAGAACTTAGTCAAACATAGCACATACATTGGGAAGATTACTTATTTCGAATTTCAACCCTTACATGATGAGTAATTAGGTCCAAGACTCCATATATGATCCACTTGCATCATTAAAACATAAAGAGCCATTTTTAGAGCAAATCTAGCCATAGAAGGTTAAGATGATCACTAGGGTTCATTTAGATGGTCCAAGACCCATAACATAGCTAGAGAAAACTAAACTTACTGATTTATGGGATTAGTGTAGTTAGGGACCATAAGGATACAAGGTAAAACATGCTCAAGAGTCATTAACATCAACATACTCATAAGAGAAGCATTCACAATAGTCCAGGGGAGATAGGGACAAAAATAGCAATATGTGATGGTTTCATTGCAAAAATGTCATTTTCCTGATCAAATGGTATATAATTTCATTAGATTTGGGTAAAAGATTAAGAAGTTACAAGGTTTTGAAATTTTGCATCATGAAATGGGATTTTTAGGGGAGATTAACCTTGTTGGGCCAAAAGTGGGCCTCATAGACGACTCCTGGCATGGCCTGTCAGCCTGTAATTGCTTCCCACCAATACACAGTGGCTGATAAGGGCTTGTGACTGCCCAAGAATGCCCGATATCTGCTACCACCCACTCACATTGATGCATCGGTCCACGACCTAGGTGCTGAATCTGGGCCACTTATCTGGTCAGCCATTTGACTTGGGCTCCAACCCAACAGTGTGTCCATCCCCTCATTTATAAGCTCATCCTGAGCCAACCTCCATCGGACGTGGCAACACTACTTGCCAGAGAACAACTGACGATGGGGCTTTGAACCTCATGAGAGCTCGTGCCAATCTCAGAATGGTAGGTTGATACCTAAACCACCATTTTTGAGTGCCAAAGGTGTCTAGGATGGAAGCATCCAAACTGACCTAGCGGTGCTGCCGTCATGAAGAGGACATGGAAGGAGCATGAAATAGGGCACTGAGGTTAGGGGGAGTGAGGTAAAAGGAGGCAATTAGCTTTAGAACGAGGTCTTATAAGCAAAGAGGGGGATAAAAGGCACCAAAGAAGTAGGAAAAGGGGAGTAGGTGGGGGGTGGAGGGCGCAACACCATGCTTGCTAATAGCTGTACGGAGGTTGAAGATGACTCTGTCGCCGCTCGATTAGAAGTTCAATCCACGATGATAGGATCCGATGGACCAAAAACATGGCCCACTAAAATAAGACTCCTAATTGGTTGAAAGGGTGATAGCTAGATCTCACAACAAGGGGAAAATAAAGGGAGTAGTGGGCCTCGCAGACGTGCCCAAAAGGGCCCAATTAGGGACAAAAATAAGATAAAACAAGGATTAAATTAGCAAGGTTCAAAAGACCATAACTTGAGATAGGATGATCTGCCTGAGGCAATTTTTGCACCGTTGGAAAGATAATTAAATTATACACATCATCAAATACATTTGATACAAATAAGAGTTAATTTAATGTGTTCCATTTGAAATGAAAGTTGATCATACATAATAAACATGACATTTAGTTTAAAACTCAAATTAGAGTCATACATAATTGCAAAGTGATATTTAATCAAGGACAAATCTTCAATGGGCATGAAATGACTCAAATTCATCAAAGTGGGGGTGAGGGAGGTTATTCAGTACATTATCAAATCAAATGGATCAGGATGTACATTGAGAAAGAGAAAATCTAAGTTATCACAATTTTCTTCTCTCTTCCTCAAGCTACATTGCTATTTGGAGCTTCATCTTCACCCTAGAGGCGAGTTATATAACTTTCTCCATCTTTATTTCTTACTCCTAGCTTGTACGTACTACTTCTTGCTTAAAAATGAAGTTCTAAGTAGAAAGCTGGTAGCATCTTTGCCCAAGGTTTATGCTTATATGATAGTTCTTGAGTAGTTTGTCTTCTTGTATGAACCCTAAACCTTGTGCACGTTTATTCCATGGATATGGGTTCTCTTGAGCTTGCTTGCATATGGAATTCAATGGGTTTTGTTCCAAGGAATTAGGGTTCCTTTGAGGCATTAAATGATGGTTTTCTTTGTGTTTTATGAACTGATTTCCACCTTGCTCATGACCTGATGGCTTGGCTGTTGTATACCAACCGATGGCCTTGGCTTAGTTTCTATTTTGGGTTCTCTCTTACGAACACAACTGATGGCTATGTTTCCCCTCCCAAACGATGTCTTTTGCTTCCAAACGATGGTCATGACTTAGGGTTTTGGAACCATTTTTCCTTCTTGTATTGCAACCCAGTGGTTCGGTTCTTGGTTCTATTTTGCTTGACCTTCTTCTGTCAATAATGGTATTGATTTAGCTTCTATTTTGGACTCTCTTGTGTTAAAAAAATAATGGTTGTAATTCCCCTTTAAGTGGTGAACTTGATGGCTTCCTTTCTTCTCATATGTGATGGGTTTTCCTTAGAGTTTGAAGCTTCTTTCACCACATGTTGACCAAATTCGATGGTCAGTCTGGGTCCAAGCTCAATGGCTCTTCTGAGTCTTCAAGCAATGGTTTTTTTGACTCCAAACTCAATGGTTTCTCTATCCAGTGATCCTCAAATGATGGTTGCCCTGGTTCCTAAGGTTTTTAGTGTCAACCAATGGTCCTTCTGGTTTCATTATTTGATGGTGGCATTGGATACCACAACCAATGGTGACACTAGACACCACAACTGATGTTGGAACTAGACACCACAACCGATGGTGGAACTAGATGCCACATCCAATGGTGGGTCACATGTTTGCAACCAATGGCTTGACTAGGTCATGTGTGATGACTCTTCTAGGACATAACTTGATGGTTTTCCAAGATGAATGGTTCAATGGTTTTGCTTATCCAAATCCGATGGTCTTGGGTGATTCCCATGTTTTGATGGTTTGCTTTGATGATGTAGAATCAATGGTTCAATGCCCACAACTTTGTAGCCTTACCTCTTCCCTCATATGAATGCAAACTAATTGTCACCATAATGAGTTGATGTGTAATAATAATCTAGATTATCATGTTACACCTAACCCTAGTACAAATAGGTGATGATGGTTAGTCATACTTAACTTCCTTGGGTGATTAGTGTGATTATGGAAACTCTCTCAATGTTGGTGTAACCCTAATGTGTTGCCATATGAACGTCATAAGCTTCTTAATGTAATGTTATGCTAAATCTGTGCATCATATGTATGTTAATGGTTTGTTGAGCCTTGTTACAAGGCGTGGAAAGATAATGATGATCATGCCTGAAATGATGTGATGGTATTATTGAACTTTGGGCATGGTTGAGCCTTACAGAGGTGTGCTCCTCTTCATGATGTGACAAGGATTGGTATCATGTGATAGTGTGATGACAAGTATAGTCTCATGGATGGCAATGATATAGTACCATGTAATGTTGAAATGAAGAATTATGTCTCATACATTTTATATCTTATGGAGTTGTTATGTATCATATGCTTGCTAGAAATTAATTAGGGTTTGTATGTCCACTTGTTTGATGCATCCTTAATTTACCCAATTGACATAACTAATCAAGTGAAACCCTAACCATGTAGTGCCCTGAGTCGTAGAACCATTTAGTGTCAAAACTTAATGGATGGGAAAATCACAACACATACTATTGACTATGCGGGGTGCAGGAAGTGTTCATCCTTGACATCATGATCCCAAGGTTATGGAGAATGGTTGTGGTGATGCCTCAATTTGAGAACAATTGACACTTCTATATATGTGATGGGATTGAGGACAGTCGCAGTTGTACCTTAGGTGATAGGGTTTTGTATACCCTAAGCGTCGTGACCTTTATATCAAGGAAGGGATAGTGTTAGTAGCTTGAATATATGTCGATGTAGGTAGCTTGACTGCTAAGTCACTCCATTTCACTCGTACTGATCGATGGTGGGAGATCTTAGGATGTCAGTTCTCCTAGATCTTATACAAAATTGAATAACACTTCATTGTGGTCAGTGTGAGTTTGAGTGGTATACCTCACTCTCTCCATGGCTTACTAAAAGACATAATACAACTACGTAGCATATCTGATTAGGGTTATACACAACATTTCACATTGGATGATAACCTTGTTTTCTCTTTTCACATATAAAGGATGTTGGTGAAATAAGAGAAAGTAGCCATGCTTATGTTGTTAGATATATTCATATTGCTGGTTAGGTTATGTTGATTAGTTATCTCATACTACTAAATATGATTTTCTGTTAGCCAAACTTAATAATGTTAGCCCTATTGATGATGTTAGCTATGTTGATGATGATTAGCCAGACTTATGATGATAGTATGCCATGACGTTCATTACACCTAGTCTTCTGATAATAAATGTTAACCTTGCAGTCCTATGAATATGACTAGGATTAAGTCTGCTCTTAAAGAAGTTTTATATTTAGTGTTCTTATATTGTTATATAATCTACCCTATTGTTGTTATACCTTTTGCTTAACCCTCTTAATCTGCTTAGTTTGCTTAATTTGTTTATTAATTTTACCTATTGTAATCAATAAGCATTGTTGAGAGTTATATTTCTCACTGGGACATGGGTCTCACCTCGTGGGTCACCATATCTTTTTAGGTGATTAGTAGCAGTGATAGAATATCTGTGGAGGAAAGGAGGCTTTGTGGTAATGGACCTTATAGTAGGTTTATAGATGTCTAGTGTGTCCTAGAGTCATCCCTATACTCTCAGGTCTAGGCAGGAAAGTTTGTATACAATGTTTTGATCGAATCGAGCTTTTGGTGACATTTTGATGCTTATACATGTGGTATATGTGGATAGTGTTCTTCTGTATGTATATGTGGTGGTCGAGGCCACAGAGTAATTGTAAAAGATTCTTAAATAACTTATAAACATGCAAGATGTTGGGTCCTTATGTACATGTTCTTGATTTTACCTCATGGAGTAAATAAATTTTAATTTACCCTCTCTTATGGACATGTGGTTAATTAGTGATTGATTATGTTTTGGTTTTGAGTAATCTCATTTAGCGTGATGGGTTCTCACATGTTGGTATCAGAGCTTTAGGTTCATTGAGTTTACATGGACACTAGGACTTAGGATTTTGGATGATGACGAACATGACATGTGAACATGATGCTCACTACCTCATCTCAGTACTTGGTTGCCCTGGCCATGTATTCAACTAATAAAGAAAAGGTAAGTGTGGAACTCTTAGATTGTTATCTTTCTAATTTCCCTGATCAAGTGGTCAATTAGAACCAATCTAAAGAGCATAATATGTACGAAATCATGGTGAAAATATCTTAATCTTACTCTAAAGAGATATGAAAATCACATTGTAACCTATCAAAACCTTAATGTTTGGTAACTAAAGAGAAAGATACGACACAATGAAACCTAAATATGAATACAAATAAGCTAAATAGGAGTTCTTGAAGATGTAATTCTAGAAGTTAATGAAATAACAAAGAGATAAATATGTGCTAAAGGAATGATTCAAGGTATAAAATCCACTCAATAAGAAGATAACTCCTGAGATAAGTGTGATATGAGAAGATGAATAAGAACATTGACATATGGATAAAGTGGAACCTAAGTAAATCTTAGACTAATCTATGTTGTATGAAAGTGTTACACTAAAATTACTATGACATGTAAAAGAAATTAATGAGGAGATGTGAAATATAATGAGCTACCCCTTGGTAAGTGAGGGAGAAACAAGATAACATGAATGGGCACACACATTATAATGATGTATAGTTAATGAGAAAGAGTGAAGAAGTACGATAATCATGAAAATTCCTATGCTTATGACAAGGAACCCAGATGAAAAAGGTAAAATGATACACAAAAAGTTGTAACTTGCATGATGAGGGTAGAATCAATAACCCCTTGCTAGTAACCCCGGGACAATACTGTTGTGTTGTGGGAAGTTTGTTTTCCTTTGTGTTCTTCTTTTCAGGGTGCAACTTCCAAGTGGATCTTATGCCACTTAGTACACTTGGATGTTTTGGACTATGGATCGAAAATCATGATGTTTATGATGGGAGTTCTTTTTGAGCCTTTCAAGAGTTAGGAAGACTCCTCCTATATGTTTTGAGTTGGTTATGGTGGCGAAGAAGCTAATGAGACCAGGGTGTGAGTTCTTCTTGGCACATATAGTAGATACCAAGTTGATGAGTCCTAGTATCCAGTATGTACCAGTAGTACGTGAGTTTAGAGATGTTTATCAGATAAGTATCCCGATGTTCCTTTCCCTTAGAAGGAGAGAGTTTGATGATGAAATCCTCCAACTGTTGTTTGGAAAGAAGAAGAGTGATGTTGTGATACTGTATATGGGTAACCCACAACTGGATAAGACCACCTACCAAAGATATATGGCTTGTTGATCAGTCGATAGGTGCTATAATGTTCCTTTAGATGGACATGAGGTTGGGATATCATTAGGTGAGAATCACAGTGGATGCCATAAGTCATAAGATCACTAGGAGTTCATGGTTGTGTTTTTTAGACTAAATGATGCATCGGTGGTGTTCATGGACTTGATGAATAGAGTGCTCAAGTCATGTTCTTCCTAGTGGTGGCAAGTTTGTGATAACATCTCGATGTACTTTAGAGATGGTCCATGGTGTGGACAGTATCATTGCTAAGCCCTAGGATTGTTGAAGCAACAATAACTATTGTGTTAAGTTCAGCAAGTGTGAGTTTAGGGTTGACTAAAATGTCTTCTCAGAGTTATAAAATACCAGCTTAGGATGTTGTGTGAATCCAAATAAGGCAAAGACAACACTGAAGTGAATGCAGCCCCTGATATCGACTGAGATCCAAAGCTTCTTAAGCGTAGCAGAACACTATAGGAATTCCATTTAGAACATCACCACTGTTGCTTTACCCCTAACAAGCTCGACTAGGAAAGGCATTCCTTTTTGTATGGAATGACATGTGTTAGCATTGGTGTCAACGTTCTTTCCAGATACTAAAGGAGAAGTTGATAAGTGTTTCAATGTTAATGTTTTTGGAACAAAGGGAAGGATACATTGTCTTATGTAATTCTTTAAAGAACAATTTGGGATATGTGCTGATATAGGATGTGGAAGTTGATGCTCTAAATAAGAAGTTATCTTTGTTATCAATTATAAACAAGGCATAGTTATGCTCTTCGACGTATCATTATGCAGGATATGCTAGCATTGTTTTAATAGGAGTATGTATAATTCGAAGTATCCTATTGACTGTTGTTAGGATTTTTGACATAGATACAAGTCAAACTGACACCGCTACAAAAAATCAAAGATATACAAATAGGTGATACTATGATAAAGGACATCAGATCAGAGTTGTGCAGTAGAAGCATGAAGACTCCCATGAGTCAGGTGTCAGGATAATAAGCATCCCCCACCAGATAATGATCCCAGAATTTGATGATTTGAGTGATATAACATCTAGGGAAGCTCATTTGCAACACATATGAGGTATCCGACAAATACATAAATGTGTCATAAGGTGAAGAACATGCAATGGTAGCCAAATGTGAAACAGAGTATGGCACATGTATGGTCAAGTGTATAGTTGTCACCAGTCTATAAGAACACATGCCCTATAATTCTTGGTAGAAAAAGGATGTCCACCTGAGTTTAATCGAGTATGCTTAGCAATGACAGTCACCAGAAAAGCATAAACATGATAGTCTGTGAAGATACATATGGTAAGAGATACATGACATTCCATGTTTGTAAGCAAGTAAGTATATCTTATGAGTGATCCGTTGGTATGACAGACTACAATTAAGGACATGGTGATTCAACAATAGATGGGAGTAATTCAGGATAGGCAATTGGAATTCCAAGTCAAAGTTATCACTAGAGTGGCACAGTTTATGTAGTAGTTTCTATGTTGACCCAAGATGACACATACATGCGTTGAAGGAGAAGAACATGACTTATATGAGAGTGTTGTGACATCACCATGGGATGAAAGTAAGCATTGGAGGTTAGTGGATCAGGTGCATAGGAGGTACCCATCTTTGTTGCCTTAGATTTTGGGGGTGAAATCCATGTTAGGGGTTTATGGTTGTAGGACCCCTGTGTAAGGACCATGATCTTCATTTTAGGCTTACCCTATTTGTTTTGCCTAAACCTTGTGCTTGGTTTCTAGCTAATCATCTTTAGCGATGATTAGGGTTTGCTTGTACTTAGTTGAGAGCTAGAGGTGCTACTTGCAAAATAACCTAAGTTAGGGTTGGAGAGCAAGTTTGTCACCTTAAGAGACGACTTTCTCTCTCTTTGCTTCCTCTAAGGTTGAGAGGAAGGTTTGGGCTCATTCCTTGAGTTGTCTTGGGCTTGGTTGAGCTCTTTTGGGCCTTGTTTTCCCTTGTTTGGGCCTTGCCTTGCTTGGTTGAGCCCTGTATCGGGCAAGGATGCTTTGTATTGGCCATGGGGTATCGCCCATGGGGGTGTGTCGGCCATGGAAGAGTAGTGTGTCGGCCTTTGACCTCTGTTGACCTCCTTGCCTTGGTTGTGTCACCCTAGCTTGGACATGTGGCCGAACCTTGGTTGAGTAGTGGCATGGCATGTGCATGAGTTTTGCAAGGTGGTAAAATGTGTGGACAAGTGTCCCCTGGTAAGGTGACACCTTGCCTTGGTTTAACCTTGACCCCCATCTATATATGCCTTGCCCTTCTCTTCCTTAGGAACCCTTTTAGCTCTTTGTTGCTGATGGAGCTAGAACTTACACCAAAAGATTACTCTTCCAATGGAAGTCCTAATATGCACCAAAAACCCTAGGGAGATGATGTTCTCTCTAGGTTTACCTACAACTGGTGCTAGATAAATGCTCGAACCCCACAAGAGTGTGGAAGCCTTATCATAGTATAGATTTAGGATCGAACCCAAAGGACAACGTTAAGAATCTGAGTGTCTTTTTCTCATTTCGTACCGATCTAAGTCAATCATCTAAGACCCAAAGTTTGATTTGAGTTATTTAACCTAAAACATGCAAAAGTAAAGGCCAGAATAAAAACTAGTTTAAGGAATAAAATCTAAGATTTAGCAAATGATGATGGATCACTGGGGTGATGCGGGTATTCACCACCACTACACATGTATTGTACCTGTACTAATCATAGCAAGACTTGTAAGCAAAATACATGGATGTTATACAATATCGATGTCTTATAGGACAAGGGTAATGCACACATCCTTCATGGGTTGAGTAACCCTCATCCGGTACATATCTACATGTCAATGAAGATATGTAGTCTCCGAAGAGAGAAACTTACTCAACCTCATGAAACGTGTATCAGAAAACTAACAAGCGAGCGATAATTACCAAATCGATTAGTATCTTTATAGACTATCCCTCTTTTGAGGATATAGCTATGAGAAACGTGGGAGTGTTGCAACATCAGCCATTCCCGAATGAATGGTCAAGTACTTTGCACCACACTCTCCTCAGAGTGTGTTCCTCGACCTGTCAAGGTTGCACTTTTGTACATTAACTGATTCCATTTCATAGTACAAAAGCACAACGATGGAGGTGAGTTTACTCCACTCCTTAGAAAGCATTCCTAGATACCGAAATGGATGCGCGGTGGACACACACACCAGAAACCAACACTAAATCGATATTTGAGTCTCAAGAGCGGTCATATACAAACCAAAACAAAAGTCAATAGATGCATACAAGAATGCGGCCAACATTCAAGCATGTATGAAATGATTTAGTATTGAATCAAAATGATAACATATTTTTAGTACAGATTACAAAACACGGGCAGCGGGGCTAGTCCCCGCACCCCAATGGATGAAACTACTCGCTCCTCATGTGAGAAACAAGAAGAATGAGAAAGAGGGAGAAATCCACCATGGACTCGGTGCAGAAGGTAGTCGCAGCTCGGTGAAGAAGAAGCAGTCTTCTACGTCATGCCGGAGCAGATATGGACACGAAACGGGAGATGCCAAGACAGTCCGGACAGTCTCTCTCACTCTGTCTTCCTTCTCTTCTCAGTCTCCTTGCTTACAATACAGGCAGTCGGTGGAATGGAAATGGCGTAGACGGGACTGGTTTTGGATCCAACCTGTGTACAGGCAGCCTCCTGGCTTTCCGGCTCCGGTCTCAATCTGGCAGCCTTGGGCTGTAGTGAGATGAATCTGTAAGACCATGCCTCTACCCTTCTATTTATAGGCTTGCCAAAATATCTTAGGCCAAGGAGTCACACCTTGTGCGTGCCCTTTTGTCCCATGCGGTTTGATCATGCGGTTTGCTTTGTTTATTCAAAACTGTTTGGTAGTGTGCACATCAATTCGATGCGGTCTCATATGGAAATTGGCCATGCTGTTTGCGTGTGCATGCGGTCTTGCTGCACAATTGCTCATGCGGTCTTGCGCTTGTGCATTTTACTATTTTGGAAGCCACTAGCCTCCTCACATTCTCATCTATTCATGCGTTCATAATAGCTGCATTCACATGGGAGCAATAACTACTGGCCATTTGGTTTTGAATGCAGCGCTCCAAGTCAGCTTGTTAAGTCACGTTGACTCTACTGATCCTTGCCATGCGTTCTCATGCGTTCTCATGTCCATGAAGCTGCTGCTATTTTTGCTCATGTGGTTTCGTAGCTCATGCGGTTTCAGTTACTCATGCAGTCTTGCCTTCACAGTCATGTGCATGCACTCTTCACATGATCTTTCATTAAACAGTCTCATGCGTATTTGTGTTGGCTAATGGCCATGCGGTTTGCATTGGCAAATGGAGCAAACGGTCTCCATAGCTGCTGGAGCAATGGTGGAAACAACAGTGGCTATTGGAGCAGCTCGCAGCACCGGCGGGGGTGCTAGTTGCTGCTGTGATGGCGGAGATGAAGGTGGCTGCTGGAGCAGATCGCAACACCGACGGAGGTGCTAGTTGGTGCTGCGATGGTGGAGACAAAGGTGGCTGCTGGAGCAGCTTGCAACACCGGCGGAGGTGCTAGTTGCTGCTGCAATGACAGAGACGAAGGTGGCTGCTGGATTAGCTCGCAACACCGACGTAGGTGCTAGTTGCTGCTGCGATGGTGGAGACGAAGGTGGCTGTTGGAGCACTCACAGCACTGGTAGAGGTGCTATTTGCTGCTACGATGGTGGAGACGAAGGTGGCTGCTGGAGCAGCTCGCAGAATCGACGGAGGTGCTAGTTGCTGCTGCGATGGTGGAGATGATGGTGAGGTAGACGATGCCGGCGCTTGTGGCAAGTAGGCCGTCATGGGCAGCGGTGGTGTCAGCGAGCAGGTCATGGGCGCTACTTGCGTGAGCTGTAGAGCATGGATGTCGATGGTGTAGGTATGGAGCTTGTGATTGGAGGCAGACGAGCGGGCGGCATCGTTGCTACTGACGGTGAGGTAGATGACACCGGCACTTGTGGCAAGCAGGCTGTCATGGGCAGCGGTGGTGTCAACGAGCAGGTCATGGGTGCTACTTGCGTGAGCTGCAGAGTGTGGATGTCGACGGCATAGGTACGGAGCTTGTGATTGGAGGCAGGTGAGCGGGCGGCGTTGTTGCTACTGACGGTGAGGTAGACGACGTCGGCTCTTGGGGCAAGCAGGCTGTCGTGGGCAGCGGTGGTGTTAGCGAGCAGGTCATGGGCGCTACTTGTGTGAGCTGTAGAGCGTGGATGTCGATGGTGGTGCGACCTAGGACTGGTGATGAATTCAGACGGCGGCGACGCTGCTTGGTTTTGAGATCGAGAGAGCAAACGGAATGGAGGTCAAGACCGCATGTGACCGCATGGAGGTCGAGACCACATGGGGTCGAGACCGCATGGGGTCAAGACCACATGGGGAAACCGAATGGATCAAGACCGAATGGTGGTCAAGACCGAGTGGTTGGATGAAAAGGAACCGTTAGATCTCCATCAGATGGTTGAGAGTGATCTACAGGGAAAAAGGAAAGTGAGTAAGGGGGGATAAGATCAAATAAACTGAAAACTAGAGTAATTAGAACTAGTAAAGCATTATTTACATGAAACTGAAGAGATACTTAAAATAAACCCAAAGCGAGGGTAGATCAGTCGATATGCGGCACAAAATCCTTAGAATTGGCGACTGAGAGGGTGAATCTGGAGGATTCATCACCACACCGAACTTAAGCGTTGCTCATCCCGAGGAACGAAAAGCCCAAGACAGTCGCCAAAATGCTTGCATGTTGGTCTCGTAATTACCTCACCTTTGCGCAAGTGTCAAAATTTTAAAAAAGAGAAAAGGAAAATGAGGTGAAACAAAATTAGGGCAAAAACATCAGAAATCCTTTGAATTGGTGGCCGAGGATGAGTCTAGAGGATTCATCACCACACCGAACTTAAGCGTTGCTCATCCTGAGAAATGGAAAAATTAAAATGGTCGCCAATGAAATCGCTCATCTCGTGATTGCCTCATCCTATTATCATATCGTAATTTTGTTCATGGCTTAGATCGATACATCATTAAAGCTTCCTTAGATCATGAAATACATCTTATGATATCCTCATTTCTGAGTTCACTTTACTGAAGTATTTCCTTCTCACTCTCTGTTGTATCAGTCATGTTAAAAAGTTTTATGAGACTTTGAACAGACCCACATAATCAACAAAATGCATATGATCCATCACTGGTGTTGAAAAAGGAGAGTATGGGGGTATGGTCAAGAGATAAGAGTCTCTCCTCTAATTGACTCAAGACTCTATTATTGGTGATTCATCAAGACACTTTGAATATTTGTGCACGAAACTGGTTGACTTAGCCTTACTCCCGATTTTTTTTTCTAAAGGTAACTCAGAAGTGTGTATAGGTTGGTTTAAGGCTTTTGGCTGTTTTACCTCTTCAAGAGGAGGTAAAGGGTCATTTTTGGATCCTTAGGGTCTCACTACCGGTCACGACACATCTGCCTTTGTGAGGGCTGCTAATGTACCGGTCGGGCAAGACCTTTATCAGTTATCCTTATTCAGGGCACAACTCTCATGTTTTTATTCACACTCTGGCTTTTATTCATTCTCACTTGGCTTGGGAAAAAGGGTATTTTTGGATTTTTGTATATTTGGGCTGCCAAGCCTCTTTTTGGAATCGGGGTAGATTTTTCGCCAACAGTATGTGGACAATCATCATTGTATACTCTTTGAATCAAGAAAAGAAGGTGATACACCCCTGTTATGTATTTAGGGGTATGGAAGAAGCGGTAGTGGAAAGAGGGGTGTGGTGTACCACACCGAACTTAGAGTTTGGAAAAGTTCTATTTTACACTAGAAAAAGGTGTGGTTTACCACACCGAACTTAGAGTTCGGCAGAGGTGTGGTTTACCACACCGAACTTAAAGCTTTGGCATGGTTGGTGAGCAGAGGGATATGAAAAATGAAGGAAGAAGTGTAGAAGAGAGTTCGGATCATGATGTTGTTTGCTTAGCAATTCCATGTCATGGGTCTCTTTTCTCCATCACACTCTACTAAAAAAGTGACATGATAAAACATCAAATGAGAAATCCATACAACATATCCATTAATCAGGTACAAGCACGATGTACTTGATCTATCTCAGTCTTATTGAAGTGTATCATCTTTATGGAAGATATGACATTAGGGTTCATGGACTTATATGAGATAAAATCATTTATCGGTTATTTTTAAGCATTTGTTCCTCATGGATTTGCAACAAAAAGAGGTGATGACAAAAGATTCAAAAAGCAAAATCCGACTAGGTAAAGGCTTTATTTTAAGAAGAAAAATGATAAAGTAGAAAAATGTGAAAAAGAATTTATAATAGAAAAATGGAAAGCAGTAAAGGTAGAGGGTGGAATGGAAGTCATACTACCCACCCTCCACCTCGAACTTATGAGTTTGCTCATTTATGAACAAATACTAGGTTTGAGATGGAGGGGAAAGGTTGCACAGTGTTAACCAGGTGGTCCTCGTAGTTGGAAGAAGGTCAAGAAAAGATGTCGCAAAATAGCCGATGCCGGAAGCGAGGGAGTGGCCTGAACAACTTGTTGACTGGGTGGTCGTGGCAACTCGAACAGGTTTTCTAGATGATTTGGATACATATTTTGTTCGCCTCTTTGTCCGTCCAGAAGAATCCAAAGGCCTTCCCCCATCAGCGGGGGAGGTGGAATATATGCAATCGAAACTGGGGGACTAGGTGAATAATCGAAGTCATGCCTATTTGTGTCCACCAGTTGTGGCTTGCCCTCGAAGTTCAAAGTAAAACTGCTTTCTTTAAAATCTAGAGCAGTTGATTGAGGGTCGGCCACTTGAACTTCCTCCTGTTCTGGATCAGGTGGTGGATCCGGTTCAGGCTTCATTTCGTCACCTGGCTTTTCTTATGTAGGATATGGTAGCCATGATGACGTTTCTTCATCAGAGGGGTCACTGTGAGAAGTTTCCTCATTTTTATCAATGTTGAGATTGATAAGAGCGTCATTCTTCTTTTCAAAATTTTGTTCAAAATTTTCCTCATAGAATACCCTTAATTCATCCAAGTAACTAGAAGAGGATTCGACTGGTGGGACGAACTCTTGCTCAGTTGAGGAAATCATGGGATTCCGTGGTAGAGGTTCCAATGATGTCTCTTCATGGAAGGGATTAGTCCATGAGGAAATGTTTTGAAGGCTAGAATCTCCCGATGACTCTGTTTCTTCGATGTTGGGACTAAAGTACTCCATTTATGAGTCAGATTGTTATTCGAGTACTTCTTCATAGTACTCCTCCGATTCTATTGAGTGCTCGAGAGGAGTTTCTATGGGAAGATTGAAACCTGGCTCAGGTAAAAGACACATCTTAGTTTCTTGAATGTTAGGAAGGTCTTCTTCATAGGGGTGAATTGCTCTAAGTGGATGGGTTTGTGACTCGATATCCTCCCATGAGCCCTTTTTTTCATTACAAGAGTCTATGAAAATATCGTAATCCATTCCAAAATCAAGAGGTGGTTCATGTTTCTCTTCATAGTACACTATTAACTCGTTCAAGTGACTAGAAGGAGATTCAATAGAAAGATCATGCTCTTGTTCGAGGACTGGCTCCGTATGGACTTCTTGTGGTGGTGGTAACTCAGGTAACATCATCTCATGAAGAGGAACGGTCATAGGATTGTCATCTTGATACCCGTTATCCTCCCTTGATTCTATTTCATCAGTGAGAGTGGTATGGTCCATTCCTGAATCAAGATCTTAATCAGTCCTATCCTTGAAGTCTGTTCCTAGATCAGTCGAATGATCAGAAATTTCCTCATAAGGACAATTCAGGTCTTGTTCTAGAAATGGTGACATTTGATTCTCATGCATAAAAGACATATCTTTATCTGGATCAGTCACATATCCATCTGAGTCTGACTGTGAAGGAGTGTAGAGTCCTTGCGACATTAACCCTTCTTTTATGGATTTTATTGATGAGACAGCTGAAGTTGAAAAGATTTTGTCATTGAGGGAATCGATTATCGCCAATTTCTCTTCAATGGTTGGATTTGAGTCTATGAAGTCAGAAGGTGGGTAAGTATTTAAGTTTATCTCCCATTGATCTCCTGACTGTAGAAAATCCTCATATTGGTTACTCAATCTTTCACCTAAGGGAATAGTGCAGGAATCACTTTCCGAGTCAGGCCTTGGCTCAAAAGATGATTCTTTCTCTTGTAATGTTGTGAAGAAATCATCCTTGGGCTCAGTTATTAACTCTAAAGATAATTCCTCACCTTGCACTGATGCTTGAAAGTCATTGGAAGGCATATCCCACATGATTTTATAATCATCATCGTAATCGATTGCAACATGTGGACTAGGGGTGTGCTTAGTTGAAATAGGTGGTTGTTCTGCATGTTGCTTAGGAGCATTGACAAGTTTCATAAGTTGGTCTAGATCGGTTACTAACTTCTTGGTTGCGGCTGTCTGATCAACTAGTTGTTGAGCCACCGATGTATGTAAAGCACATAGTTCTTTCATCAATGTGCGTTGATCTTCGTGAAAAAGCTCTTTCCTATATCTATTTGATTGATGTTGATAATGGCTCCCCACATCATAGTATTGAATTGCATCGTTTTCCAGGTTCCCTTCTACATTATAGTCCACACCTTGAAATCCACCATAGTTAGGTTTTTCTTAGTAGCCTACAGGGTGATACAGATTATAACTTGCGTTATATCCATAGTTGTATGAAGAGGCCACTTTGAGGTTCCCAACTATACGATTCATGATTACTTGACGTAGAGCAATCACGTAGAGAGGAGGGACATTGAAGCAGTAAATCAATGCATGAGAATAGTCACCACATAGTTGACATCTAATGATTGGTGGTGTTGACTGCTTCATCTTGAAGAGAGTTGGTACTTGAAATCAAAGAAAGAGTTTATCAGGCTTGACCAACCATTTCAAATCCAAGAAGATATGCGAGATTAAGCCCTTCACTTTTTAGGTTTTTGAAAATAAAATGGAAAACCCTAGAGAAACCTAAATCGACACGGAATTTGAAAAAGACGGTTCTTATACCGTTGTCCCCAACAACGACACCATTTTTTGATGGAGCTAGAACTTACACCAAAAGATTACTCTTCGAATGGAAGTCCTAATATGCACCAAAAACCCTAGGGAGATGATGTTCTCTCTAGGTTTACCTACAACTGGTTCTAGATAAATGCTCCAACCCCACAAGAGTGTGGAAGCCTTATCATAGTACAGATTTAGGATCAAACCCAAAGGACAACGTTAAGAATCTGAGTGTCTTTTTCTCATTTCGTACTGATCTAAGTCAATCATCTAAGACCAAAAGTTTGATTTGAGTTATTTAACCTAAAACATGCAAAAGCAAAGGCCAGAATAAAAACTAGTTTAAGGATTAAAATCTAAGATTTAGCAAATGATTATGGATCACTGGGGTGATGTGGGTATTCACCACCACTACACATGTATTGTACCTGTACCAATCATAGCAAGACTTGTAAGCAAAATACAAGGATGTTATACAATACCGATGTCTTATAGGACAAGGGTAATGCACACATCCTTCACGGGTTGAGTAACCCTCATCCGGTACATATCTACGTGTCAATGAAGATATGTAGTCTCCGAAGAGAGAATCTTACTCAACCTCATGAAACGTGTATCAGAAAACTAACAAGCGAGCGATAATTACCAAATCAATTAGTATCTTTATAGACTATCCCTCTTTCGAGGATATAGCTATGAGAAATGTGGGAGTGTTGCAACATCAGCCATTCCCGAATGAATGGTCAAGTACTTTGCACCACTCTCTCCTCAGAGTGTGTTCCTCGACTTGTCGAGGTTGCACTTTTGTACGTCAATTGATTCCATTTCGTAGTACAAAAGCACAACGATGGAGGTAAGTTTACTCCACTCCTTAGAAAGCGTTCCTAGATACCGAAACAGATGCGCAGTGGACACACACACCAGAAACCAACACTAAATCGGTATTCGAGTCTCAAGAGCGGTCATAGACAAACCACAACGAAAGACAATAGATGCATACAAGAATGCGGCCAACATTCAAGAATGTATGAAACGATTTAGTATTGAATCGGAATGATAACATCTTTTTAGTACAGATTACAAAACACGGGAAGCAGGGCTAGTCCCCACACCCCAGTGGATGAAACTATTCATTCCTAATGCGAGAAACAAGAAGAATGAGAAAGAGGGAGAAATCCGCCATGGACTCGGTGCAGAAGGTAGTCGCAGCTCGGTGAAGAAGAAGCGGTCTTCTACGTCGTGTCAGAGTAGATCTGGACACAGAACAAGAGATGCCAAGATAGTCCAGACAGTCTCTATTGCTCCGTCTTCCTTCTCTTCTCAGTCTCCTTGCTTGCAATACGGGCAATCGGTGGAATGGAACTGCCGTAGACGGGACTGGTTTTGGATCCATCCTGTGTACAGGCAGCCTCCTGCCTTTCCGGCTCCAGTCTCAATTCAGCAGCCTTGGGATGTAGTGAGATGGATGTGTAAGACCATTCCTCTACCCTTCTATTTATAGGCTTGCCAAAATATCTTGGGCCAAGGAGTCACACCTTGTGCGTGCCCTTTTGTCCCATGCAGTTTGATCATGCGGTTTGCTTTGTTTATTCAAAACCATTTGGTAGTGTGCACAACAATTCCATGTGGTCTCATATGGCAATTGGCCATGCGGTTTACGTGTGCATGCGGTCTTGCTGCACAATTGCTCATGCGGTCTTGCGCTTGTGCATTTTACTATTTTGGAAGCCGCTAGCCTCCTCACATTCTCATCTATTCATGCGTTCATAATAGCTACATTCACGTGGCCACAATAGCTGCTGGCCGTTTGGTTTTCAATGCAGCGCTCCAAGTCAGCTTGTTAAGTCACGTGGACTCTACTGATCCTTGCCATGCATTCTCATGCGTTCTCATGTTCATGACATTGCTGCTGTTTTTGCTCATGTGGTTTCGTAGCTCATGCGGTTTCAGTTACTCATGCGGTCTTGCCTTCACAATCGTGTGCATGCACTCTTCATGTGATCTTTCATCAAACAGTCTCATGCGTATTTGTGTTGGCTAATGGCCATGCGGTTTTCATTGGCAAATGGAGCAAACGGTCTCCATATCTGCTGGAGCAATGGTGGAAACGGCGGTGGCTGTTGGAGTAGCTCGCAACACCGGAGGGGGTGCTAGTTGCTGCTGCGATGGCGGAGACGAAGGTGGCTACTGGAGCAGCTCGCCGCACTGGCGGAGGTGCTAGTTGCTGCTGCGATGGTGGAGACGAAGGTGGTTGCTGGAGTAGCTCGCAGCACCGGCGGAGGTGCTAGTTGCTGCTTGCAATGGTGGAGATGAAGGTGGCTGCTGGAGCAGCTCGCAACACCGGTGGAGGTGCTAGTTGCTGCTGCGATGGTGGAGACGAAGGTGGCTATTGGAGCAGCTCGCAGCACCGGCGGAGGTGCTAGTTGCTACTGCAATGTTGGAGACGAAGGTAGCTGCTGGAGCAGCTCGTAGCACTGGCGGAGGTGCTAGTTGCTACTGCGATGGTGGAGATGATAGTGAGGTAGACAACGCCAGTGCTTGTGGCAAGTAGGCCGTCATGGGCAGTGGTGGTGTCAGCGAGCAGGTCTGGGCGCTACTTGCGTGAGCTGTAGAGCGTGGATGTCGACGACATAGGTACGTAGCTTGTGATTGGAGGCAGACGAGTGGGCGGCGTCGTTGCTACTGACGGTGAGAAGATAACGCCGATGCTTGTGGCAAGCAGGCCGTCATGGGTAGCGGTGGTGTCAGCGAGCAGGTCATTGGTGCTACTTGTGTGAGCTGTAGAGTGTGGATGTCGACAGCGTAGGTACAGAGCTTGTGATTGGAGGCAGGCGAGCGGGCGGCGTCATTGCTACTGACGGTGAGGTAGATAGTGTCAGTGGCTGTGGCGAGTAGGCCATCGTGGGCAGTGGTGGTGTCAGCGAGCAGGTCATGGGCGCTACTTGTGTGAGCTGTAGAGCGTGGATGTTGACGGTGGTGCGACCTGGGAATGGTGATGAATTCAGACGGCGGCGGCGCTGCTTGATTTTGAGATCGAGAGAGCAAACAGAATGGAGGTCAAGACCGCATGAGGTCAAGACCGCATGGAGGTCAAGACTGCATGAAGGTCAAGACCGCATGGAGGTCCAGACCGCATGGGGTCGAGATCGCATGGAGGTCAAGACCGCATGAGGTCAAGACCGCATGGGGAAACCGAATGGATCAAGACCGAATGGTGGTCAAGACCGAGTGGTTGGATGAAAAGGAACTGTTGGATCTCGATCAGATGGTTGAGAGTGATCTATAGGGAAAAAGGAAAGTGAGTAAGGGGGATAAGATCAAATAAACTGAAAACTAGAGTAATTAGAACTAGTAAAGCATTATTTACATGAAACTGAAGAGATACTTAAAATAAACCCAAAGCGAGGGTAGATCAACCGATATGCGACACAAAATCCTTAGAATTGGTGACTGAGAGGGTGAATCTGGAGGATTCATCAGTTGCTCCTCTCTTCCTTGTGTGCACAATACACCTCTCCCTTGCAACCTTTGGTGGCCGATACCCTTGGAGGAGCTAAGGTTGGTGGCCGATCCCCTTGAAGGAGTTCTTCTTATTCTTCCTTTAGCTTGGTGGCCGAACCCTAGGTGGGTCTTGTTCTTTGGTAAGCATCTTCCCTCTCTCCTTAGCATCTTCTTCTCCATCTTGCCTACTCTTCGGCCATGGTGGTTATGCTTCTTGTTCCTTTTCTTGAGGTGGCCGAAGTGGTGAGCTTGGAGCTAGGAGCTTGAAGCTTAAAGCTTTGGAGCTTGAGGAGTTTGCTTAAGGCGGGTTACATAACTTCTAACCCTAGCTAAACTACCTTCTCTATGTTGTATGTTTCATATGTGATGATGATCAACCATTGCATGTTATGTTTCTTGCTCTAGTATATGTTGTTGATCCTATGGATATAATGAGCATGATGTTGTTGTTGTTGATGGTTTATATGCCTTTACACCTAGTTGTCCGACCATGGTCTAGGGTTTCCTTGTTGAGCAACACTCTTTTCTCTCCTTGGTCTAGAGAAGTGAGTTTGAGATCTAGTAATATATGGGCAATACCCCTCTCTCGATTAGGTTGAGAGGTGAGCTTGTATTCTAGTTGCTTGAGTAACACCCTCCTCTCGCCATGGATTTGAGAGGTGAGCTTTTGGGTAGATGATGACCTATGTTGAGGTGGATCCTTGTGGTTCCCCAATTTATGATAGAGGTTGTGCAAAACCCCTCTCTCTTGGTTGTTGAGAGGTGAGCCGACCTTCTTGATCAATTAGGATTTAGTGCCCTTGTGCTTGAGGTTGAATATAATCTTGTGGGGTTGTTCCTTGCACGATATGACCTTGGAGTTGTGCTGCCCGATAGCCCTGTTTGGAGTTGTACCCTTGGGAGACACCTTGTTGAGATAGTTGACTTGGTGCCCGTTATGCTTTGGCTGATATGGAGCCTAGTAGGCTATCCTTGTGTTGGGCGATAGGGTTTATTTGTGGTGATGCACGATGTGTCCTTGAGGTGTAATCCTTGGTAGATATGCTTGCTTGGGTGTTTAGATGATCCTTGTATCCCTGATCGATATGCCTAGTTGAAGCTTAGTTGGTGCCCGTTATGGTCCCTTGGTCGATACCCTTGGTGGAGTTGATGGATGGGTGATACACATATGATGAGTGGCTGATACACCTTGTATAGGTGGTTGCTCGATACATCCATGTAGAGAGGACTCCCGATACACTCCTTTGTCTTAAGGTGGTCTTGGTCGATAGGCTTTGATAGCTTGGTGCCAGGCACAGCCTTGGCCATTATCCTTATTTAGATGAGCTTGGGCGATATGGTATGGTGCCTAGGATGGCTTTGGCCGATACCACCATGTATTAGTTGAGCTTTGACTTATATGAAGTGTTGGACAATATGGCTTCATGCCCGACATCCTAACCCTAGGATGCTGGCCGTTATGATGCTTCATGGCCATGAACGACAGCATTCTTGGGCGTCATGGGTACCCTGGACGATAGGGTTAACCCTCGGATGATGATGAGATGGTTGCACAATAGGGGCACCTTAGGCGACACCCCTTTGGTCGATATGGCTCATGTTAAACGTTAGCCCGAAAGTGAAACCTAACCTTAACCCTAGCTTGGTGCATGTTAGACCCTTGACCAATAGCCTTGGTAGTGCTACACATTATAATTTGGTGATGGCTACCCGACACCATGAGTGTTAATGGAACCTTGATGCATGTTAGAGGATGTGTAGTGTTTGGCTGATATGGTGGTGAGTTGCTTTAGGGTTTGAAACCCTAGCCGGTACACCCTTTGGTGAGGGTTCGCGCTGCTCGATATACTTTATAGTGAGGGTTGCAGGAGTTTTGGTGAGGGCTCTGATAACCCGAAATGTATATAGTTGATAGTTCCATATTAATAATGATAACACAAGTGATATGATGTAATCACCTTGAATCCTGCAACTATGATGATGAAATAAGATGATAGGTGGTGAACCATGTATGTTTGGGAAGAGATGATGTTGCTATACATGATGGTGTGACACATGCATATGGTCACAAGTGTAAGGCATAATATATGCCCATGATTAATAATAATACTATGAATGATAAAGCTTATGTGTGATATACTCATGGATGCTTCTTTATACTTGATAGCATGATCATTCTATTAATCCATGATGGCTTCAGCAATATCTGTGAATGTGTATACTAACCATGTAGGTATTTCATGTAGATTCATAGCCTGGTAAGAGCTATGAGATATATGTGTTTCGACTAGCACAATGTGATGATAATCCTTGTTAATAAAATAACAAGTTGATAGGTCTGAGGTCCTGATATAAGGCTGAGTGCCTAGTTGAGGTGTTATCCTCTGATGATGAGATAAGGGATGCGTTCCCAGGATGCTGATGCATGATTATGATGCCTTGAGAGGCAGTGGTTGATATCATGAGGGATTGAGGTCCTAGGTCAGTATGTTGATGGCAATAATGATGTAATGCTATAAGGCTATGTTATACTTTGTTTTTTCTCAACAATTGGCTTAAAATATACTAATCAATTATAGATGAACCTATCATGTAGTTTTCCCTAGCCATAGATCCATTACCTCCAGTATTTGGTGATGGTTAAATAGGTTTATCCTGTGGGACGATTACCTGGAGCGCATATTGTTGAATATGTGATGTTTCCCCTAGCCTAAACTAGGAGGGTTGAGTGCAACTGTGGTTGCATACTCAGGATATATGGAGCATGGTGAACATACCCATGGCTCAGTATATGTGATGATGAGCATGATGCGTTCATAGCTCGGATTTATGTACTAGCACCTATGATGAGGTGAGCTAGAGATATGGGTAGGTTGCGGAGCTGACCCAGAGGCTGAGGCCCTATAAGCATAAGACTGCGGTCTTGCTTGATGATTCATGTACTGATCATGAGAAGGTGAGATCATGGAGTCTAGATCTCCTTAGACCTTGTATGGAACCGGATTGGGCTTCACAGCCAATGGTTGGACTTGAGCAGGGAAGGCTCACTTCCTCAGGGCATAATAAAATGTAATCCAACCGAATAAGTATATCTTGCCTAGAGAAAAACACGGAACATTGATTAAGGCCTTGCTTATATAGTTGATCTAGTTAAACCTTGCAGATATATGTATGATCCGTATATCTTGTGATAAGTTCTTATTAAGCTTATCTTGTCAATCATGTTCCATAAAGAATACTTGGTTATATGCCTCCCAGATATCTAGGTGAGCTTGATGGTAATAATAGCTTTGCTCAGTATGCTGCTCTTGTTATACGCTTTATTAGTTATTTGCTATTATCTGCTTTAACCTTTGAGGTTTTATAGTTACGGTGGGGAGTTATGTTTTTTGCTGGGACTATGTGTCTCACCCCGCTAGTTTACACCCTTTTTAGGTGATCTCTCTAGACGCGGTGGTGGTCGAGAGGTTGCGGCCTAGCAGCAAGAAGAGCAGTAGAAGGCAAGAGATGGACATGCTACTGTTTTGGTGGTTTTGTAGTAGAGTTTTAGAAGTCATCCCTATACTCTCAGGTACTTGGAAGTGTTTTGACGATGTTTCACGATGTTTAGCTGCCATAACTTTTGTATACCGTGCTGGTGGCCGTACGTGGCCGTTATGTATGTATAAACATGTGATGAACTAAAATGCACTGTTGTGACAGTGGGTGACTTTAATTGGTGAACATATCAGGCAGGTGATCTTGAATATATTTATATATATGACATGATCTTCTTGTAGGGCCTGGTTGCAAATGTTTTGTATGTATGCTTTCCGCAATCGGTTTTAATTAACCTGTGTTTTTGGTAATATATGGTTCCACACATTTTCGTGTGTCATCTCGTTGTCTATGTGATGGCGGGGTGTCACAGTTGGTTTGGTATCAGAGCTCTAGGTTCGCTGAGTCTACATGGATCTAGGACTAGGTTTGCGTCTATTCTTGTGAGTTTCCCAGATTTTCTTACAATAACCTTCTGCCCTTAGTAGAAGATAAAACTTAAAGATGTTTGGAAACCATGAAGAACATGCTGTCGAGAGCAATGATGCTGCATCAGTTGACGGAGCAGGAGGGTAGACACATAGAGATCGGGTGCGTGAGGTCCCCCAACTTGACCCAGCCATTCTTGAAAACCCTGCCTACCAATAGCTTATGGGGCAGTTAATGGCTACGATGAATCACATGGTAGAACGAGTGCTAGTGCCTCAGCCAAGAGCACATGCTCCCCATGGTGAAACATCGGGTATTGGGAAGACCTTTGAGCGGCTTCACCGAGTTGGAGCTTCAGATTATGCTGGGATGGCGGATCCAGCAGATGCAGATCTATGGCTGACAGGTCTTGAGAAAGCCTTCCGAATCCTCGAAATCCCCGAAGCAGACAAAGTCAAGCATGCTGTCTACCTTCTGAAGGGCAGTGCTGGCCACTGGTGGGCCATCGAGGAGGAGAAGCGACCCAGTGAAGAGATCAGTTGGGATATCTTCCGATGAGAGTTTGTCAGCATATACTTTCCGAAGACGTATCTGGATGAGAAGATCAACCATTTTGAGCGTCTATGCCAAAGAACGATGAGCATCACCGAGTATGAAGCCAAGTTCATGGACTTGCTGAGGTTTTGTCCTCACATGGCAGTGACAGATGATGAGTGGATCATGTAGTTTGAGAAAGGCTTGTGTGCTAAACTATCGACACCTGCTGCTGCTTTAGAGAATAGAGAGCAGTTTGCCACATTTGTAGAGTCCGTATGCAGGATTGAACGATCTGTTAGGGAGAAAAGGGAGTCCATGACCAGGAAAAGGCCTACTTAGTTCTAGGGACAAAGATCTGGTGGCTTCAAGAAGTCAAGGTTTTCAGCACATTCCATGATGAGAGGTTCAAGTGCACCGTCACAGTGGTCTCTGAGTAAGGGAAGAGGTCATGTTTCTTTGCCGACGAAGGCGCATAGTACATCTTCTATGGAAGTAACAAAGCTGTCTAGACCACAGATAGAAGGAAGGTCATGTTATCACTATGGACAAATGGGGCATTTAAAGTCAAATTGCCCAAGAAGAGATGTTGAAGTAACACAACAACTGAGACAGAATCAACAAGGATCAGACAGAAAGCAGCCCCGTTCTAGCAGAGGGTGAGGACGCAGTCAAGCGTTGCAAGCGGGATCGTCTGCTCAAGGAAGCAGAGGACGTGGACAACAAGCAACAACTCGATTCTATGCTATGAGTCAGCCAGAGGTGATAGTCAACCCGCGAGTGGTGACAGGTCTGATGGAGTTATTTCATACTAATTTGTCTTCTTCTTGATTTATATCTATTTTGGTTGACCCAGGTGCTACACACTCTTTTATCGCACATAGTCTGCTTGATAGTTGTCCTTTACCTATTAGTTGTAAGGAAGATAGCCTGTTGTTAGAAACCCCTCTTGATGGTTCCTCAATGCTTCGAGAAGAGTGTCCATAGTGTCCATCTTGTGTCTTATCTTTTTCGAGATACAATATACAAGTGGATCTTATACCACATGATATGAATGGATTCGATGTGATCCTTGGGATAGATACCTTAGAGAAGTATAAGGTTGTGTTGGACTGTGGTTCCAAATAGGCGGTGTTTGATGACAACAGAGAGAAGTGGATCTTCGAAGGAGATAGGAAGATTCTTCCGACATGTCTAGTATCAGCGATGGTGGTAGAAACGTTTCCGCGGCAAGGTTGTAAGGCTTTCTTAGCTCACATTGTGGATACCCAGGCAAAAGGTCCTATCCTTGAGGAGGTGACGATTATCTGAGAGTTTGCGGATGTGTTTTTTGATGAGTTTCCTGGTGTTCCCCCACCTCGAGAGATTGATTTTGAGATCATTATGGTAACAGGAACACAACCAGTTGTACAAACACCGTATAGGATGGCTCCAGCAGAGATGGCAGAGTTGAAGAAGCAGTTATAGGAGTTGTTGGAGAAAGGTTTCATCTGACCGATCACGTCGCCTTGGGGTGCTCCAGTGTTGTTCATTAAGAAGAAGGACGGATTGATGCGGGTATGTATAGATTACCGACAGTTGAACAAAGTTACGATCAAGAATAAGTACTCGTTGCCAAGGATAGATGATCTGTTTGATCAATTGCATGGTGCTACAATGTTCTCAAAGATCGATCTACAGTCTAGATATCATCAGTTGAGGATTAACACGGACGACATACCAAAGTCAGTGTTTAGGATGAGGTATGGTCACTTTGAGTTTGTGGTTATGCCATTTGGGCTAACCAATGCACCTGCTGCTTTCATTGACCTAATGAACCGAGTGTTCCATCCGTTCCTAGATCAGTTTGTTGTAGTCTTTATAGATGACATTTTGATTTATAGTCGGGACATGCAAGAGCATGAGCGACATCTTCGACAAGCATTGACTCTTCTTCGCCAACATCAGCTGTATGCCAAGTTCAGCAAATGTGAGTTCTAGTTGAAAGAAGTGACTTTCTTAGGTCACGTGATAGCTACAGAAGTAGTCCGAGTGGACCCTAAGAAGGTGGAGTCAGTTGTAGATTGGGAGAAACCAAAGACGCCGATAGAAGTTCATAGTTTTCTAGGTTTGGCCAGATACTACCAGAGGTTTATCAAGGACTTCAGTGCAATCACGTTGCCGATGATGAAGCTGACCAGGAAGGATGTACCTTTTGTTTGGGATGATCGTTATCAACAAGCTTTCCAAAGTTTGAAGGAGAAGCTAACTAGTGCTCCAGTACTAGTGCTGCCAGAGCCTGGGAAGGGCTATGCTGTTTTCTATGATGCTTCTAAGAAAGGCTTAGGTTGTGTGCTGATGCAAGAAGATAATGTTGTTCCTTTTGCTTCGCGACAACTTAAGAAACATAAGGAGAACTATCTGACACATGATTTGGAGTTTGAAATGGTGGTCCATGCGTTAAAGATTTGGAGACACTATCTTTATGGGGAAGTGTGTCAGATCTTTACAGATCATAAGAACTTGAAGTATATCTTTTCGTAGAGTGAGCTGAACATGCGACAATGTCATTGGATGGAGCTAATTAATGATTATGATTGCACCATTGAGTATCATCCTGGTAAGGAAAATGTGGTAGCTGATGCGCTTAGCAAAAAGTCTTTTTCTCTCCCCACAAAGAAGGCACAATTGAGTTCCTTGGTATGCCATAGGCATGATATGTTTATCTCCTTGCGGCAAATGAATTTACAGTTGGAAGTTTCCTTGTTGGCTGGACTGTTGGCACAGATGCAAATCAAGCCTATGCTGAGACAGCTGATCAAAGATGCACAGTAGACAGACGGTGTAGTGCAGTTAATCAGGTTAGAGCTTGGCAGTGAAAAGCGTGATGGGTTCCATGAGTTCGAGGACAGACTAGTTTGCTATCATGATAGGATGGTGGTCCCCGATGGTGATAATCTAAGAAAGGTAGTGCTCGAGGAAGCACACACGTCGATGTATGCTATGCATCCAGGAGTCACCAAGATGTATCATAACCTGAAGGACCTTTATTGGTGGTCTGGCTTGAAGAAGGATGTAACTGAATTTGTGGCTAAGTGCGCAGTATGTCAGCAAGTTAAAGCTGAGCATCAAAAGCCGGTAGGTATGTTGCAACCCATGCCGATACCACAATGGAAATGGTATCATATAACCATGGATTTCGTAGTTGGCCTACCAAAGACAACTAGGAATCATGATTCCATTTGGATAATAGTGGACAGGTTGACAAAATCTGCTAATTTCATACCAGTAAAAACAACATATACAGTAGAGAAGCTTGCTCAGGTGTATGTAGATGAGATATTGTGTTTGCACAGTGTACCAACGACAATAGTTTCCGACATAGGTCCTCAATTCACAAGTTGTTTCTGGGAACATTTGCACAAAGCGTTGGGAACACAAATGAGGTTCAATACCGCTTTCCACCCATAGACGGATGTACAGTCTGAAAGGACTATTCAGACTTTGGAGGATCTTCTCCGAGCTTGTGTTTTGCAGTTCCTAGGCAGTTGGGATATGCATCTCAGTTTGATAGAGTTCGCTTATAACAATAGTTATCAGCGGAGCATTGACATGGCTCCTTATGAGGCTCTATATGGAAGGAAGTGCAGATCCCCTTTATGCTGGTATGATTCTGGTGAAAATCAGCTTTTGGGTCCTGAGTTAGTACAGTAGACAACAGAAAAGATCAGAGTGATACAACAAAAGTTGAAAATGGATAATGACAGATAGAAGTCTTATGCAGACAATCGTTGACGACCTTTAGAGTTCCAGGTGGGAGACAAAGTGTATCTCAAGGTCTCACCTTGGAAAGGCATGCTAAGGTTTGGTCGGAAAGGTAAATTGGCACCCAGGTATATGGGACCATACCCGGTAATAGCACATGTTGGCAAGGTAGCTTACAAGTTAGAGCTGCTGCCAGAGTTGCACATGTTGCATCCAGTGTTCCATGTCAGTATGCTGAAGAAAAGTCATCCAGACACAGGGACAGTGATACAACCAGTTGAGGTTGAGCTTGATGAAGACGTGACCTACGAGGAGGGTATGGTGGCGATCCTTGACAAAAGAGTAAAGAAGCTGAAGAGGAAGGACCTGGTTCTTGTGAAGGTTCTCTGGCATCATTGTGGTGTTGAGGAAGCCACATGGGAGCTTGAGGAAGAGATGAGGCGGAAGTATCCCTCACTTTTCTTTTCATATTTTGGGGACGAAATCCTTTTGTAGAGGTTTATGGCTTGTAAGGACCCTGATCTTCATTTGGGGTTACCCTATTTGTTTTGCCTAAACCTTGTGCTTGGTTGCTTGCTAATCATCTTTAGTGATTATTAGGGTTTGCTTGTGCTTAGTTGAGAGCTGGAGGTGCTACTTGCAAAATAACCTAAGTTAGGGTTGGAGAGCAAGTTTTTCACCTTGAGAGATGTCTTTCTCTCTCTTTGCTTCCTCTAGGGTTGAGAAGAAGGTTTGGGCTCATGCCTTGAGTTGTCTTGGGCCTGGTCGATCTCTTTTGGGCCTTGTTTTCCCTTGTTTGGGCCTTACCTTTCTTGGTTGAGCCCTGTATCGGGTAAGGATGCTTTGTATCGGCCATGGGGTATCACCCATGGGGGTGTGTCGGCCATGGAAGAGTAGTGTGTCGGCCTTTAACCTTTGTTGACCTCCTTGCCTAGGTTGTGTCACCCTAGCTTGGACATGTGGTTGAACCTTGGTTGAGTAGTGCATTGGCATGTGTATGAGTTTTGCAAGGTTGTAAAACATGTGGACAAGTGTCCCTTGGTAAGGTGACACCTTGCCTTGGTTTAACCTTGACCCCCATCTATATATGCCTTCTCCCTTCTCTTCCTTAGGAAACCTTTTAGCTCTTTGTTGCTCCTCTCTTCCTTGTGTGCATGATACACCTCTCCCTTGCAACCTTTGGTGGCTGATACCCTTGGAGGAGTTAAGGTTGGTGACCGATCCCCTTGAAGGATTTCTTCTTCTTCTTCCTTTAGCTTGGTGGCCGAACCCTAGGTGGGTCTTGTTCTTTGGTAAGCATCTTCCCTCTCTCCTTAGCATCTTCTTCTCCATCTTGCCTACTCTTTGGCCATGGTGGTTATGCTTCTTGTTCCTTTCCTTGAGGTGGCCGAAGTGGTGAGCTTGGAGCTAGGAGCTTGAAGTTTGGAGCTTTGGAGCTTGAGGAGTTTGCATAAGGCAGGTTACATAACTTCTAACCCTAGCTAAACTACCTTCTCTATGTTGCATGTTTCATATATGATGATGATCGGCCATTGCATGTTATGTTTCTTGCTCTAGTATATGTTGTTGATCCTATGGATATAATGAGCATGATGTTGTTGTTGTTGATGGTTTATATGCCTTTACACCTATTTGGTCGAACCATTGTCTAGGGTTTCCTTGTTGAGCAACACTCTTGACGCAATTTTACTATGCGCTAAAATGCAAGTGAACACGTCGAGTAGTATAGGCCTTTGTGAGGCCCGAGTCAAACACAGGGATACTCGGAATTGTTGGAGAATCCTACTAACTATTTGCGATCAGCTAAGCCTAATAACAAATTTAGGGTTGTTGTTAAAAATTAAAGAAAACAAAAACAAAATAAAACAAATGATCGATTAAATGTTAATTTAATCAATTCAAAAGGGTATCTTTAGGATTGCGGTTTCACCACGGGTTTTCATTGTATTCAATTTTATATAATACCTCAATCTTATCTCTCTATCCGGGTAGTGGCCTGAAAACAGAATTACCCACTGTCGTGGTGCAATTCACTACCTAGGTTTAGGTCGGTTCCACCGTCGTAGTAACATATACCCTAAACTAGGTGCATTATGAACGATCTCTCAGTATCCACCATTAATTTTACACCACCTTGGTCAAGGGATTTATCGATTAATGTAGATTTCGTCTCTTTTCAGCCGTTAATCCTTCTTTCAAAGTGATTAAGGGCATTATGTTATTATTATGGTGATCAAGCATAACAATATATTGAGAAAACAAAACTATACCACGAATTTAAGAGATAAAATGTGATTTACTATTATAAAACTGTCATACAATGAATTCCCGGGCTACTCCCGGTCCTAAAGATGAAGGGGATTAGCCCCGCATGTTCATCTCACACAAGTACATGGTAGAAATAGGGGAAAACATGTGAAAAACGTGGAATGAAAGGGAAAACCCCTGAACGGAGAAGAACCGGTTGATCCTTTGCGTAGAACACGTGCTCTCACGCCTTTCGGTGGTGAAATCCGTCTTCTGCGGCGTCCGAATCAACTGGTATGAACTTCTGGCCTCCGTTCTCCTCTCTACCGCTCCTCGGTACTCGTGCAATGGCTAATCAGATCCCCCCTCCCGTCTGGGCAGCCGTCATTAGGTATAACTCCCTCATTAGGTCGCTAATTAACCACGGCCGTCCGATTGGGATCATTAGAAAGCCAACTCATATCCTACGGTGTCGATACCATCGACGCGAGTCGATGGTATCGACCCGCTACAGTAGCGGCAACCCTTCTTTCTTTTCGTCCGAGTGCCTGATGCAGTCTCGATACCATCGACTTGGGTCGATGGTATCAACTTCCTGTAGGCGTCAGTTTTGTCGTTTTGCGTCGCTGTAGCCTCCATGCATCGATGGTATCGACTTGGTGTCGATGCTATCGACTGCTTATTCGCCAGCAAGCTGATGGTATCTCGATACCATCGACATCCCTGTCGATAGTATCGAAGATTTGCTGCTTCTTTCAGCTGGCAACCTGTGACCAAGTCGATGGTATCAACTTCCGTCGATGGTATCGACGGAAGCAAATACTCGTTTGTCCTGAAATTTAAACATGGAACCAAATAAATTCACACAAATAATAATGTTTTTGACAATTAATGCTCAAAACGATGTAATAAGGGAGATTTGACATAAAATGATAGCAAAGACCAAAATAGATGAATTATGCGATATTAACCATGAAAATGACTAATTAAAGCATAAAACACCTATGAAATAGGTCTACAAATACGACTCAAAATCATCGCATCAAACTCCCCTAAGCTTGAACGTTGCTCGCCCTCGAGCAACTAATCCTTAGAATAGAATTGCCAATGTCAACTGAAAAACAACACAACACAACCAACATCCCATTTGACTCCCACCGGACATTCACATACCGGCCCTCTCTAACCACGGAACGGTAATTACCCTGAAGGCGACAGTAATCATCAATAAAAGAAATTGACCTCAAAACCGATGAACACTATCACATAAGGCAGTTAACATAATAAAATTCGCCAGTTCAGACTTGGTGCATCTTGTGATCTCCTATACTACGTTGCTCGCCCTAACTACCATATACATGGAAGCAGTTCTCCTGATATACATAGTGAGGAGAAATTCACGGTGGCCTACCAATCTGAGCAACGGGTGGATGAAGATAGGTGTCTCATGGAAGAAAGTGGAAGTATTGTACTGTTTCAACATGCATAAAACAAAAATGTCCTACATGATGCAAGTGCACATGAGAAATGCCCTAATGTCTAAGATTAAGTGGAATGATGGATGCACTAACCATCCATTTCAAAATGAGATGGATATCTAATTAAGCAACATCATGTACTCAATTTTCTTGAATTGCAGGTGATATTATGTTTCTTTCTCCTTCTTATTCTACTTTCTTCTAAATAACTCTTTTTTTTCATGGTGCATATTTTTCAGATTTTTCCTTTTTTTTCAATTTCCAGCCCTTATATCCATAATTGATAAAGAATATTTTATTGGGCTTATTTTCTTCATATTCATAAATTTACACTATTTAGAAGGTATGGAACAATTTAATTCACCATTTTGAGAAAAATTGAGATACATGATATACTTTATGCATGAAAATTATGAATGCAACTACATGGCATGCACCTAAGGATAATGTGCATGTATTACTATTCTACTTTTTTTTTCATTTTTCACTATATGAAAAACATATGAAAATAAATTCAATGCAGAGCCTATCTATATGCAATGCTGTCAAAGAAGTTAAAACTATACACTACTTCCAAATCTTGGTGGATTGTGAAAACAATGAGGTGTAAAGATCACAAGACTAGATGACTGAACCTTAGAAAGATATTATGTGTCCCTCCTCACTGACCTGTGTAGTAGTTTAAAGGTTTCTCTCTCTTACATCCAATTAGAGTCTCATTACCATTTGGTCAGTTTAGGCTCAAACAACCATTACCGTCCACTTTCATGAATCATTGGGAGTACGGTTGTGAAATTTTGTTTTACAGTTGACAAAACCAATCATTTTCGTAGGATATGTGCCCAAGGTTAAACAAAACAAGCTTTCCAAACACACAAAAATTTTAAAATTTCCCTTGATTTTCCCATGCACAATTAATGAGATGACACAACTTTATGACATCCACGATTACACTAGAAAGCATGTGGATCCTACAAAAACTACAATTGCAAGAAACAAATAACAAGAACAAATAATAAAGCTGAAAACTAAAAACACTAAAAGATAAAGCTGTTCCAACTACCCCCCTAGGCTTGAATTCGACTATGGCCTCATAGTCAAAAACAAACTTAAAGATTGGAACAGTGATACCAGATCAATCTTGTGGTGGTGGAGGTGGGTAATGCGGAGCCGTAGGATCCCAAGAAGGATACTCCCCCTGGAAGCTTGAATCAAACTGGGTCCTAGGTGGAGGTTGTGGATAGCCTCCAAAGTAGCTCTGGCTCCAATAATGGTCGTAGAAGGGCTCCTGCTGCATCTCCATCCGTTGCAACCGATTATGTATCTGTTGTTGGTTGTCGAGGAGAAGACGTTCATTCTCGAACATTGCCCTTTGGTTGTCAAGTATCTGGTTCGTAGTGTCTTGAATACCGGCATACATTCCCATATGCTGCTGCTGAGTCTGGTGGATATCTTGCAGCATAGTGTACATGCCTTGCATGGAATAGGCATCCTCGCTTGCTTGCGAGGGTTGTGATGGTGGAGGCGGATGCGGAGAAGATGAAGATGCACCCGGATGCATCCTAGGGCGCTTCCGGGGTGCCACTCGTGATTGAAGAGGTGTGAACGACTCTTCTTCCTCGTTCGCCGCCTCGTCGTCATTATCATTGTTGTTGCCGCCGTCTTCTTCATCGGAATCGATGGCTATGATTGGCCACCGAAAATGCTGCGCGCCGTCGATGTTGAAGACGGGGTCGGGTAGAGAACACTCCTGATATGCTTGATTTACATGGCAATGTGAAAATGCCATGCCACCTCAGAGGAGAAGGAGATTTGACCGATGTAGATGCTGCAAGTTGACCTTGCTTTTTGTAGAGAGAGGAGTCAGCTGCTGTAGATTTAAGCCCAAGTAAATGGCCAACCTAGTGATAAGCCCGCCAAAATGAATCGGGGCTTTTCTCGTGCTCCTCTTCACCGCCAAAACTCGTTGTAGAAAGAAGGCGCCCCAGTTGAATTCTCGCCGTTGCAGGAGTTGATACAGAAAGAAAAGGTCTGACTCCTCAAACTTGCTAAGGGCCAGATCGCCCCACGCAAACAAGGTGGAGCTCAACATCCGGTGCAAGACTCGGATAAATGGGTGCTCGAAGTCGGCTACCGCGGCGTTGTCGTAGCTCACCGACTTCCCTTGTGGCACCGTCACCAACTCAGAGAAGATAGCGTCGTAGTTGGTGCAGTTATCCGGCCACCTGTAGTCGTACCGCAAGTGATTCCAGTTGAAGATGTCATTGAACTGCTCGAGGGTGATGGTATAGTCGCAGTTGTAGAGTCGAAAAGATACCCTACCCTTTTCCCACTCGCGGTCGCTTGCTGATATCTCATTGGGCACAACACAGACGTCTAGCGACGCCATAAATTCCGCCACCAGCTCTTTGTATGTTGGCCACTCGCTGAAGAATGGCTGGCCGTCTTCATGGTACTCAAGCTCATCATGTCCACGACCCGTTTGGTGGGCCCGCCCCTTCAGTACGTAATCCAGATTTGCCTTGAAGCCAAGATCATTGATCATCTCCGGATCCACGTACCGGGTGGGCTCGATCTTGCACTTCAGGATTTCTTCGTAAACCTTCTTCACATCCGCGGATGGGTGGAAAAGTCGAGGACGTGCGACTGATGATGGCGGTGGTGGCACAAACTCGGGGATGTCAATCATATGAGCGTGCGAGGAAGAAGCTCTGGTTGTATGCACCATTGTTGCGACGAGAAAAGGATTAGAAGAAGAGCTCGGTGATGATGGAGAATTGAATCTCCGCTCGGTGAAGATCGTCGCTCGGTGCTGCTATTATTCGGGCTTGGATGGCTCGGGGGAGTGCTCGGCGCAAAGGAGGAAGATCGCTCTGAAGGTGTGACGTCAAATGACGTGATCAATCTCCTTATATAGACTTGGCCGGTGTCACTGTTGGCCCATCGATACAATCGACGCGAGTCGATGGTATCGACACTGGTCGATGCTATCCGCCCCCATCGTGAGTATCGACGGTTGTCGATGGTTGGATCTTGAAACCCGGATTGCTGATGTGTCAATACCATCGACGAGGGTCAATGGTATCGACGCTTCACCCAGATCGACTGTCTTGAAGCTACGGTCACTGTTGATTCATTCGTGTGGATCGGTGACGTGGATGGTCGATACCATCGATGTGTGTCGATAGTATCGACTATCCTGATTAGGGTAAATCCTCGCGAGACCAGCCGCCGCCTTTTTCACTTGAAAGTGTCGATACCATCGACATGCCCATCGATGGTATCGACTTCACTGAGTCGATTTCGTCTGTAAATCTTCAGAGATCTCGATGGTATCGATTGGCATGTCGATACCATCGACTTTTATTTGTCGATCTGCCTGTAGGTCTGTCGATACCATCAACGAGGCCATCGATGGTATCGACGCAGTGCGAAATCTGCAGTCGTCAACCTGTTCCTTGGTCGATACCATCAACCAGTGTGTCAATGGTATCGACTCTGGCTCAGCCTGCACATCTAACAAAACGATAACAGTATCTTTTTTACATGAAGAACTAATTAAAATCAAATTAAACTATGAATGTAAATGAACTAACTAAGGTACCAATGGTTGGGTTGCCTCCCAACAAGCACCCTTATTTAACGTCTTAGGCTAGACAACATGAAGCTCATTTTCTTTTCATTTTGGGGAATGTGCTTAGAGGATCTTGCGGTAGTTTGAATCAACTTGATCTCCTCCAATTCCCAAGGACAGTGTACCTCTCCCTAAGGCAGTAACGACATCCACCGTCGCTTGAAACAGTCTTCCTAGTAACAATTCACAGCTTTGGAGCTGTGGCATATCCATGACAACAAAATCCACCAGGAATATGAATCTATCCACTTTGACGAGAACATCCTCGCACACTCCATATGGTCTCACTATAGACCCATCCGCCAATTCAATTGTCGCGACCAACTTTTTGATCTCCTTTAACCCAAGTTTCTGAAATGTCGCCAGAGGCATAAGATTGATGCTGGCGCCTGAATCACATTGCGCTTTAGGAAAATGTCGATTACCTATCGAGCATGGAATGTAGAAGCCTCCTGGGTCTTTTCTCTTCTGTGGGGAACTCCTGTGAATAATGGAGCTCATCATCACATTCATCCGACAAATATCATCGTCTTTTATCCGCCTCTTCTTATTGATGATTTCTTTGATAAATATCCCATAGGCGGGAATCTTCTCTATCATCTCTACTAATGGAATATTGATGTGGAGTTTTCTGAACATTTCCAAGAATTTATTATAGTGTCGGTGCTCTTTCTTTGGCTTCGGATTGTCCCGACTTGACACATCCGCTGCATTGACACGCCTGTGAGGTGGAACATATGAGCTTTTCGGGGCCAGCTCCCCTAAGCTTGTGTCAATTACTCCCTCTGGCGTGGGCTTTGGCGAGACATCATCTACATTCATTAATTTCTGTGGTTCCTCTCTCACAGTAGACGTATCCACACATTCACAGACAGCCTTCAACTGTTCTTTTTGCCTAGGTGGAGATGTAACATTCAAAACTTGCTGTGATTTCCTGAAGAACGTGCTTCCGCCTGACAATCCATAGTAAGTGCGAGGATACGGTATTGCCGGTGTCGCCTCCATATCAAACCTCATTTTGCTTTGACCTTTTGCTTCTGGCACCTGAGATTCCTCCTCATTGCTTACCACAGACATATACTTGACCTGATGATGTGCTTGGGCCACATTTGCATTCTCGGCCGATTTCTACTGATTGGCGTGCTTAATGGCCACCACTTCACTTGAAATCTGTGCCACGGTGGTTTCTAATGCCCGCATTTGTGCTCCATGGCTTTGTAGCGTATGCCCAAATTTGGTTAGAATATCACCTTGAGATTGCAATTGTTTACCAATCATAGCCATCATCTCCTGATTCTGCTGCACCATTTGACTCAGTAATTTGGTGTTCTTATCTTCAGCTCTAGGCTGTGGCTTCACCTCCAGATCCTGCAGAAAATTGTTAGGATCCTTCCAGGAGAACTTTTTGTCCTTCCTCCACGCATAATCGTTGTTTCTGTAGCCCTATTGTTGCATGAATTTGACTTGGGATTCGTCATCCTCAGATGCATCTTCCTTAGATAGCAACTTCTTGGCTAGAAGATCTAACTTGTCGTTCAACTCTTTAATTACTTTGGATTCACCTGCAACTCTGACCTGCTCCACAACGCCTCTGTCACCCCATGACTGTTTCCTAGCCATGTTCTTTAATATCTCCCAACATCTGGTATCCGTATTATTCAGAATGAATCCTGTCCCAGCTGAATCAAGGTTGCTACTATCGTGCTCGGAGAGAGAGAAATAGAAAATTTTCACCTGTGTTTCCTTATCCAGTCCATGATGTGGGCACCTCCTCAGCATGACCTGAAATCTCTCCCAGGTCTCCGAATATGTCTCACCGGCGTGCTGAGTGAAATTGTGAATCTTCCTGATCATGTCGTTAGTCTTCTCAGGAGGGAAGAACCTCTCAAAGAAGACCTCCACCATATGGTCCCATGACTCCACAAATTCGTCATCTAGGTTGTGTATCCATTCTCGCGCAATTCCCACTAATGAACTCGGGAAGAGCTTCAAGTAGAGCGCATTCTGCGGAAATCTGTCAATTTTCACCATATCGCAGTTCTCCACGAATTGACTCAGGTGCGCGACGAGATCCTCATTTTTCAAACCATGGAAAGCGTTAGACTTCACCAAATTAATTAGAGCCGGATCAATCTTATACGTCGGTATGTTGATTGCTTGCTTCTTTATCGGCCCTTTAGAAGCAGATGCAGAAGAAGCTTTGATCTTTGCCCAAATCGTTGGTTCGTCGACCATCTCTTCGTGTTCAGATTCAGAAAGTAATTCCTCTTGATGGTATTGATTGTGGTCACCCTCGTCTCCCGATCCCGCCAGTGGAACCTCCGATACGTGTCGCGCGTAGTTGGTACTATGCGTCTGCACCATGCACAGTACCTGAAAATAGAAAAATCGAGTTCAGTGCAGTGCTTAGATGAATATCAAAAAATTATCAACAATTTAAAAATATTTGAAGTTGTTTCAAACTAAAAAAAATTGTGGCCTAGAGTGGCCGCTTGTAGCACTCAAAGTGCCAACAATTCACCGTATCCCCGACAATGGTGCCAAAAACTTGACGCAATTTTACTATGCGCTAAAATGCAAGTGAACGCGTCGAGTAGTATAGGCCTTTGTGAGGCCCGAGTCGAACACATGGATACTCGGAATTGTTGGAGACTCCTACTAACTATTTGTGATCAGCTAAGCCTAATAACAAATTTAGGGTTGTTGTTAAAAATGAAAGAAAACAAAAACAAAATAAAACAAACGATTGATTAAATGTTAATTTAATCAATTCAAAAGGGTATCTTTAGGATTGCGGTTTCACTGCGGGTTTTCATTGTATTCAATTTTATATAATACCTCAATCTTATCTCTCTATCCGGGTAGTGGTCTGAAAACAGAATTACCCACTGTCGTGGTGCAATTTACTACCTAGGTTTAGGTCGGTTCCACCGTCGTAGTAACCTATACCCTAAACTAGGTGCATTATGAACGATCTCTCAGTATCCACCATTAATTTTACACCACCTTGGTCAAGGGATTTATCGATTAATGTAGATTTCATCTCTTTTCAGCCGTTAATCCTTCTTTCAAAGTGATTAAGGGCATTAGGTTATTATTATGGTGATCAAGCATAACAATATATTGAGAAAATGAAACTATACCACGGATTTAAGAGATAAAATGTGATTTACTATTATAAAACTGTCATACAATGAATTCCGGAGCTACTCCCGGTCCTAAATACGAAGGGGATTAGCCCCGCATGTTCATCTCACACAAGTACATGGTAGAAATAGGGGAAAACATGTGAAAAATGTGGAATGAAAGGGAAAACCCCTGAACGGAGAAGAACCGGTTGATCCTTTGCGTAGAACACGTGCTCTCACGCCTTTCGGTGGTGAAATCCGTCTTCTGCGGCGTCCGAATCAACTGGTATGAACTTCTGGCCTCCGTTCTCCTCTCTACCGCTCCTCAGTACTCGTGCAATGGCTAATCAGATCCCCCTCCCATCTGGGTAGCCGTCATTAGGTATAACTCCCTCATTAGGTCGCTAATTAACCACGGCCGTCCGATTGGGATCATTAGAAGCCAACTCATATCCTACAGTGTCGATACCATCGACGCGAGTCGATGGTATCGACCCGCTACAGTAGCGGAAGCCCTTCTTTCTTTTCGTCCGAGTGCCTGATGTAGTCTCGATACCATCGACTTGGGTCGATGGTATCGACTTCCTGTAGGCATCGATTTTGTCGTTTTGCATCGCTGTAGCCTCCATGCGTCGATGGTATCGACTTGGTGTCGATGCTATCGACTACTTATTCGCCAGCAAGCTGATGGTATCTCGATACCATCGACATCCCTGTCGATAGTATCGACGATTTGCTGCTCCTTTCAGCTGGCAACCTGTGACCAAGTCGATGGTATCGACGGAAGCAAATACTCGTTTGTCCTGAAATTTAAACGTGGAACCAAATAAATTCACACAAATAATAATGTTTTTGACAATTAATGCTCAAAATGATTTAATAAGGGAGATTTGACATAAAATGATAGCAAAGACCAAAATAGATGAATTATGCGATATTAACCATGAAAATGACTAATTAAAGTATAAAACACCTATGAAATAGGTCTACAAATGTGACTCAAAATCATCGCATCAACTCTTTTCTCTACTTGTTCTAGAGAAGTGAGTTTGAGATCTAGTGCTATGGGAAATACCCCTCTCTCGATTAGGTTGAGAGGTGAGCTTGTATTCTAGTTGCTTGAGCAACACCCTCCTCTCACCATGGATTTGAGAGGTGAGCTTTTCGATAGATTATGACCTATGTTGAGGTGGATCCTTGTGGTTGCCTGATTTGTGATAGAGGTTGTGCAAAACCCCTCTCTCTTGGTTGTTGAGAGGTGAGCCGACCTTCTTGATCAATTAGGATTTGGTTCCCTTGTGCTTGAGGTTGAATATGATCTTGTGGGGTTGTGCCTTGCACGATATGACCTTGGAGTTGTGCTGCCCGATAGCCCTGTTTGGAGTTGTACCCTTGGGCGACACACCTTATTGAGATAGTTGACTTGGTGCCCGTTATGCTTTGGCTGATATGGAGCCTAGTAGGCGATCCTTGTGTTGGGTGATAGGGTTTAGTTTTGGTGATGCACGATGCATCCTTGAGTTGTAATCCTTGGTAGATATGCTTGATTGGGCATTTGGATGATCCTTGTATCCCTGGCCGATATGCCTAGTTGAAGCTTAGTTGGTGCCCGTTATGGTCCCTTGGTCGATACACTTGGTGGAGTTGATGGATGGGTGATACACCTATGATAAGTGGCTGATAAACCTTGTATAGGTGGTTGCCCGATACATCCATGTAGAGAGGACTCCCGATACACTCCCTTGTCTTAAGGTGGTCTTGGCCGATAGGCTTTGATAGCTTGGTGCCCGACACAGCCTTGGCCGTTATCCTTGTTTAGATGAGCTTGGGTGATATGGTATGGTGCCCAGGATGGCTTTGGCTGATACCACCATGTCTTAGTTGAGCTTTGACTTATATGAAGTGTTGGACGATATGGATTCATGCCCGACATGCTAACCCTAGGATGCTGGCCGTTATGATGCTTCATGGCCATGCATGACACCATTCTTGGGCGTCATGGGTACCCTGGCCGATAGGGTTAACCCTCAGATGATGCTGAGATGGTTGCACAATAGGGGCACCTTGGGCGACATCCCTTTGGTCAATATGGATCATGTTGAAGGTTAGCCTAAAAGTGAAACCTAACCTTAACCCTAGCTTGGTGCACGTTAGACCCTTGGCCGATATCCTTTGTAGTGCTGCACGTTATACCTTGGTGATGGCTTCCCAACACCATGAGTGTTAATGGAACCTTGATGCATGTGAGAGGATGTGCAATGTTTGGCTGATATGGTGGTGAGTTGCTTTAGGGTTTGGAACCCTAGCCAGTACACCCTTTGGTGAGGGTTGGCGCTGCTCCCTATACTTTATAGTGAGGGTTGCAGGATTTTCTGTGAGGGCTCTGATAACCCGGAATGTATTTAGTTGATATTAATAATGATAACACAAGTGATATTATGTAATCACCTTAAATCCTGCAACTATGATGATGAGATAAGATGATAGGTGGTGAACCAAGTATGTTTGGGATGATATGATGTTGCTACACATCATGGTGTGACACGTGCATATGGTCACAAGTATAAGGCCTAATATATGCCCATGATTAATAATAATACTATGAATGATAAAGCTTATGTGTGATATACTCATGGATGCTTCTTTATACTTGATAGCATGATCATTCTGTTAATCCATGATGGCTTCAGTAATATCTGCAAATGTGTATACTAACCATGCATGTATTTCATGTGGATTCATAGCCTAGTAAGAGCTATGAGATATATGTGTTTCGACTAGCACAATGTGATAATAATCCTTGTTAATAAAATAACAAGTTTATAGGTCTAAGGACCTGATATAAGGCTGAGTGCCTAGTTGAGGTGTTATCCAATGATGATGAGATAAGGGATGCATTCCCAGGATGCTGATGCATGATTATGATGCCTTGAGAGGCAGTGGTAGATATCATGAGGGATCGAATTCCCAGGACAATATGTTGATGGCAATAATGATGTAATGCTATATGGCTATGTTATACTTTGTTTTTCCTCAACAATTGGCTTAAAATATACTAATCAATTATAGATGAACCTATCATGTAGTTTGCCCTGGACATAGATCCATTACCGCCAGTATTTGGTGATGGTGAAATAGTTTTATCCTACGTGATTACCTAGAGTGCATATTATTGAATATGCGAGGTTTCCCCTAGCCTAAAATAGGAGGGTTGAGTGCAATTGTGGTTGTAGACTCAGGATATATGGAGCATGGTGAACATACCCATGGCTCAGGATATGTGATGATGAGCATGATGCGTTCATGGCTCAGATGTATGTACTAGCACCTATGATGAGGTGAGCTAGAGATATGGGTAGCTTGCGGAGCTGACCCAGAGGCTGGGGCCCTATAAGCATAAGACTGCGGTCTTGCTTGATGATTCATGTACTGACCACGAGAAGGTGAGGTCATGGAGTCCGGATCTCCTTAGACCTTGTATGGCACCGGATTGGGCTTCGTAGAAAATGGTTGGACTTGAGCAGGGAAGGCTCACTTCCTCAGGGCATAATAAAACGTAATCCAACCGAATAAGTATATCTTGCCTAGAGAAAAACACGGAACATTGATTAAGGCCTTGCTTATATAGTTGATCTAGTTACACCTTGCAGATATGTGTACGATCCTTATATCTTGTGATAAGTTCTTATAAAGCTTATCTTGTCAATCATGTTCCATAAAGAAATACTTGGTTATATGCCTCCCAGATATCTTGGTGAGATTGATGGTAATAATAGTATTGCTCAGTATGATGCTCTTGTTATATGCTTTATCAGTTATTTGTTGTTATCTGCTTTAACCTTTGAGGTTTTATAGTTATGGTGGGGAGTTATATTTCTCGCTGGGACTGTGTGTCTCACCCCGCTAGTTTACACCCTTTTAGGTGATCTCTCTAGACGCGGTGGTGGTTGAGAGGTTGCGGCCGAGCAACAAGAAGAGCAGTAGAAGGCAAGAGATGGACGTGCTGCTATTTTGGTGGTTTTGTAGTGGAGTCTTGGAAGTCATCCCTGTATTCTCAGGTCTTTGGAAGTGTTTTGACAGTGTTTCATGATGTTTAGCTACTATAATTTTTGTATACCTTGCTGCTGGACGTATGTGGCCGTTCTGTATGTATAAACAAGTGATGAACTAAAATGCGTTGTTGCGACAGTGGGTGACTTTAAGTGGAGAACATATCAGGCAGTTGATCTTGAATATATCTATATATATGACATGATCTTCTTGTAGGGCCTGGTTGCAAATGTTCTGTATGTATGCTTTCCGCAATCAGTTTTAATTAACCCATGTTTTCAGTAATAGATGGTTCCACACGTTTTCGCGTGTCATCTCGTTGTCTGTGTTATGGTAGGGTGTTACAGTTGGTTTGGTAGCAGAGCTCTAGGTTCGCTGAGTCTACAGGGATCTAAGACTAGGTTTGTGTATGTTCTTGTGAGTTTCCCAGATTTTTTCTTACAATAACCTTCTACCCTCAGCAGAAGATAAAGCTTAAAGATGTCTAGAAACCATGAAGAACATGCTGTCGAGAGCAGTGATGATGCATCAGTTGATGGAGTAGGAGGGCGGGCATATGGAGATCGGGTGCCTAAGGTCCCCCAACTTGACCTAACCATTCTTGAAAACCATGCCTACCAATAGCTTATGGGGCAATTAATGGCTATGATGAATCACATGGTAGAATGAGTGCCAGTGCCTCATCCAAGAGAACATGCTCCCCATGGTGAAACATCGGGTATTGGGAAGACCTTTGAGTGGCTTCACCAAGTTGGAGCTTCAAATTATGTTGGGACGGCTGATCCAGCAGATGCAGATCTGTGGCTGATAGGTCTTGAGAAGGCCTTCCGGATCCTCGACATCCCCAAAGCAGATAAAGTCAAGCACGTTGTCTACCTTCTGAAGGACAGTGATGGCCACTGGTGGGCCATCGAGGAGGAGAAATGACCTGGTGAGGAGATCAGTTGGGAGATCTTCCGGTGGGAGTTCATCAACAGATACTTTCTGAAGACATATCTGGACGAGAATATCAACCAGTTTGAGCGTCTACGCCAAGGAACGATGAGCATCACCGAGTATGAAGCCAAGTTCATGGACTTGTTGAGGTTTTGTCCTCACATGGTAGCGACAGATGATGAGCGTATCAGGCAGTTTGAGAAAGGTTTGAGTGCTGAACTGTCGACACCTGCTGCTGCTTTAGAGAATCGGGAGCGGTTTGCCATGTTTGTGGAGTCCGTCTGCACAGCAGGCAGATGGTACAGTGCAGTTAATCAGGTCAGAGCTTGGTAGCGAAAAGCGTGATGGGTTCCATGAGTCTGAGGATGGACTAGTTTGCTATCATGATAGGATGGTGGTCCCCGATGGTGATAATCTAAGAAAGCTAGTGCTCGAGGAAGCACACACGTCGATGTATGCTATGCATCCAGGAGTCACCAAGATGTATCATAACCTGAAGGACCTGTATTGGTGGTATGGCTTGAAGAAGGATGTAGCTGAGTTTGTGGCTAAGTGCACAGTATGTCAGCAAGTTAAAGCTGAGCATCAAAAGCCGGAAGGTATGTTGCAACCCATGCCAATACCACAATGGAAATGGTATCATATAACTATGATTTCATAGTTGGCCTACCAAAGACAACTAGGAATCATGATTCCATTTGGGTAATAGTGGACAGGTTGACAAAATCTACTCATTTCTTACCAGTAAAAACAACATATACAGTAAAGAAGCTTGCTCAGGTGTATGTAGGCGAGATAGTGCGTTTGCACGGTGTACCAACAACAATAGTTTCTGACAGAGGTCCTCTGTTCACAAGTCATTTCTGGGGACAGTTGCACAAAGCTTTGGGAACGCAGTTGAGGTTCAGTACTGCTTTCCACCCACAAACGGATGGACAATCTAAAAGGACTATTCAGACTTTGGAGGATCTTCTGTGAGCTTGTGTTTTGCAGTTCCTAGGCAGTTGGGACATGCATCTCAGTTTGATAGAGTTCGCTTATAACAATAGTTATCAGCAGAGCATTGACATGGCTCCTTATGAGGCTCTATATGGAAGGAAGTGCAGATCCCCTTTATGCTGGTATGAGTCTAGTGAAAATCAGCTTTTGGGTCCTGAGTTAGTACAACAGACAACAGAAAAATCAGAGTGATACAATAAAAGTTGAAAACGGCACAGGATAGACAGAAGTCTTATGCAGACAATCGCGATGACCTTTAGAGTTCCAGGTGGGAGACAAAGTGTATCTCAAGGTCTCACCTTGGAAAGGCGTGCTAAGGTTTGGTCGGAAAGGTAAACTGGCACCCATGTATATGGGACCATACCCGGTAATAGCACGTGTTGGCAAGGTAGCTTACAAGTTAGAGCTGCCGCTAGAGTTGCACAGGTTGCATCCAGTGTTCTATGTCAGTATGCTGAAGAAAAGTCATCCAGACACATGGACAGTGATACGACCAGTTGAGGTTGAGCTTGATGAAGACGTGACCTACGAGGAGGGTCCAGTGGTGATCCTTGACAGAAGAGTAAAGAAGCTGAAGAGGAATGACCTGGTTCTTGTGAAGGTTCTATGGCATCATCGTGGTGTTGAGGAAGCCACATGGGAGCTTGAAGAAGAGATGAGGCGGAAGTATCCCTCACTTTTCTTTTTGGATTTCGGGGACGAAATCCTTTTGTAGAGGTTTATGGCTTGTAAGGACCCTGATCTTCATTTTGGGCTTACCCTGTTTATTTTGCCTAAACCTTGTGCTTGGTTGCTTGCTAATCATCTTCAGTGATGATTAGGGTTTTCTTGTGCTTAGTTGAGAGCTAGAGGTGATACTTGCAAAACAACCAAAGTTAGGGTTGGAGAGCAAGTTTGTCACCTTGAGAGATGTCTTTCTCTCTCTTTGCTTCCTGTAGGGTTGAGAGGAAGGTTTGGACTCATGCCTTGAGTTGTCTTGGGCTTGGTTGATCTCTTTTGGGCCTTGTTTTTCCTTGTTTGGGCCTTGCCTTGCTTGGTTGAGCCCTGTATCGGGCAAGGATTCTTTGTATCGGCCAGGGGTATCGCCCATGGGGGTGTGTCGGCCATGGAAGAGTAGTGTGTCAGCCTTTAACCTTTGTTGACCTCCTTGCCTTGGTTGTGTCACCCTAGCTTGGAATTGTGGCCGAACCTTGGTTGAGTAGTGGCATGGCATGTGCATGAGTTTTGCAAGGTGGTAAAATGTGTAGACAAGTGTCCCTTGGTAAGGTGACACCTTGCCTTGGTTTAACCTTGACCCCCATCTATATATTCCTTGCCTTTCTCTTCCTTAGGAACTCTTTTAGCTCTTTGTTGCTCCTCCCTTTCTTGTGTGCATGATACACCTCTCCCTTGAAACTTTTGGTGGCCGATACCCTTGGAGGAGCTAAGGTTGGTGGCTGATCCCCTTGAAGGAGTTCTTCTTCTTCTTCTTCCTTTAGCTTGGTGGCTGAACCCTAGGTGGGTCTTGTTCTTTGGTAAGCATATTCCCTCTCTCCTTAGCATCTTCTTCTCCATATTACCTACTCTTCGACCATGGTGGTTATGCTTCTTGTTCCTTTTCTCGAGGTGTCCGAAGTGGTGAGTTTGGAGCTAGGAGCTTGAAGCTTGGAGCTTTGGAGCTTGAGGAGTTTTCTTAAGGCAGGTTACATAACTTCTAACCCTATCTAAACTACCTTCTCTATGTTGCATGTTTCATATATGATGATGATCGGCCATTGCATGTTATGTTTCTTGCTCTAGGATATGTTGTTGATCCTATGGATATAATGAGCATGATGTTGTTGTTGTTGTTGATGGTTTATATGCCTTTACACCTAGTTGGACGAACCATGGTCGAGGGTTTCCTTGTTGAGAAACACTCTTTTCTCTCCTTGGTCTAGAGAAGTGAGTTTGAGTTCTAGTAATGTGGGAAATACCCCTCTCTCGATTAGGTTGAGAGGTGAGCTTGTATTCTAGTTGCTTGAGAAACACCCTCCTCTCACCATGGATTTGAGAGATGAGCTTTTGGATAGATGATGACCTATGTTGAGGTGGATCCTTGTGGTTGCATGATTTGTGATAGAGGTTGTGCAAAACCCCTCTCTCTTGGTTGTTGAGAGGTGAGCTGACCTTCTTGATCAATTAGGGTTTGGTGCCCTTGTGCTTGAGGTTGAAGATGATCTTGTGGGGTTGTGCCTTACACGATATGACCTTCGAGTTGTGCTGCCCGATAGACCTATTTGGAGTTTTACCCTTGGGCGACACACCTTGTTGAGATAGTTGACTTGGTGCCCATTATGCTTTGGCTGATATGGAGCCTAGTAGGCTATCCTTGTGTTGGGCGATAGGGTTTAGTTGTGGTGATGCACGATGTGTCCTTGAGGTGTAATCCTTGGTAGATATGCTTGCTTGGGCGTTTGGATGATCCTTGTATCCCTGTATGATATGCCTAGTTAAAGCTTAGTTGGTGCCCGTTATGGTCCCTTGGTCGATACCCTTGGTGGAGTTGATGGATGGGTGATACACCTATGATAGTGGCTGATACACCTTGTATAGGTGGTTGCCCGATACATCCATGTAGAGAGGACTCCCGATACACTCCCTTGTCTTAAGGTGGTCTTGGCCGATAAGCTTTGATAGCTTGGTGCCCGACACAGCCTTGTCCGTTATCCTTATTTAGATGAGCTTGGGCGATATGGTATGGTGCCCAGGATTGATTTGGCCGATACCACCATGTCTTAGTTGAGCTTTGACTTATATGAAGTGTTTGACGATATGGATTCATGCCCGACATGATAATCCTAGGATGCTGGCCCTTATGATGCTTCATGGCCATGCACGACACCATTCTTGGGCATCATGGGTACCCTGGCCGATAGGGTTAACCCTCGGATGATGCTGAGATGGTTGCACAATAGGGGCGCCTTGGGCGACACCCCTTTGGTCGATATGGCTCATGTTGAAGGTTAGCCCGAAAGTGAAACCTAACCTTAACCCTAGCTTGGTACACGTTAGACCCTTGGCCGATAGCCTTGGTAGTGCTGCACGTTATACCTTAGTGATGGCTACCTGACACCATGAGTGTTAATGGAACCTTGATGCATGTTAGAGGATGTGCAGTGTTTGGATGTTATGGTGGTGAGTTTCTTTAGGGTTTGGAACCCTAGCCGGTACACCCTTTGGTGAGGGTTGGCTCTGCTCGCTATACTTTATAATTAGGGTTGCAGGAGTTTCGGTGAGGGCTCTGATAACCCAAAATGTATATAGTTGATAGTTCCATATTAATAATGATAACACAAGTGATATGATGTAATCACCTTGAATCCTGCAACTATGATGATGAGATAAGATGATAGGTGGTGAACTAGGTATGTTTGGGAAGATATGATGTTGCTACACATGATTGTGTGACACATGCATATGGTCACAAGTATAAGGCATAATATATGCCCATGATTAATAATAATACTATGAATGATAAAGCTTATGTGTGATATACTCATGGATGCTTCTTTATACTTGATAGCATGATCATTCTATTAATCCATGATGGCTTCAATAATATCTGCAAATGTGTATACTAACCATGTAGGTATTTCATGTGGATTCATAGCCTAGTAAGAGCTATGAGATATATGTGTTTCGTCTAGCACAATGTGATGATAATCCTTGTTAATAAAATAACAATTTGATAGGTCTGAGGACCTGATATAAGTTTGAGTGCCTAGTTGAGGTGTTATCCTCTAATGATGAGATAAGGGATGCATTCCTAGGATGTTGATGCATGATTATGATGCCTTGAGAGGCAGTGGTTGATATCATGAGGGATTGAGGTCCCAGGACAATATGTTGATGGAAATAATGATGTAATGCTATAAGGCTATGTTATACTTTGTTTAGCCTCAACAATTGGCTTAAAATATATCAATCAATTATAGATGAACCTATCATGTAGTTTTCCCTGGCCATAGATCCATTGCCGCCAGTATTTGGTGATTGTGAAACAGGTTTATCCTGTGGGATTACCTGGAGTGCATATTATTGAATATGCGAGGTTTCCCCTAGCCTAAAATAGGAGGGTTGAGTGCAACTGTGGTTGCAGACTCAGGATATATGGGGCATGGTGAACACACCCATGGATCAGAATATGTGATGATGAGCATGATGTGTTCATGGCTCAGATGTATGTACTAGAACCTATGATGAGGTGAACTAGAGATATGGGTAGCTTGCGGAGCTGACCCAGAGGCTGAGGCCCTATAAGCATAAGACTGTGGTCTTGTTTGATGATTCGTGTACTGACCATGAGAAGGTGAGGTCATGGAGTCCAGATCTCCTTAGACCTTGTATGGCACCGGATTGGGCTTCACAACCAATGGTTTGACTTGAGAAGGGAAGGCTCACTTCCTCAGGGCATAATAAAATGTAATCCAGCCGAATAAGTATATCTTGCCTAGAGAAAAACACGGAACATTGATTAAGGCCTTGCTTATATAGCTGATCTAGTTACACCTTGCAGATATGTGTATGATCCTTATATCTTGTGATAAGTTATTATAGATCTTATCTTGTCAATCATGTTCGATAAAGAAATACTTGGTTATATGCCTACCAGATATCTTGGTGAGCTTGATGGTAATAATAGCTTTGCTCAGTATGCTGCTCTTGTTATACGCTTTATTAGTTATTTGCTGCTATTTGCTTTAACCTTTGAGGTTTTATAGTTGCGAAGGGGATTTATGTTTCTCGCTGGGACTATGTGTCTCACCTTGCTGGTTTACACCCTTTTTAGGTGATCACTCTAGACGCGGTGGTGGTCGAGAGGTTGCGGCCGAGCAGCAAGAAGAGAAGTAGAAGGCAAGAGATGGACATGCTGCTGTTTTGGTGGTTTTATAGTGGAGTCTTAGAAGTCATCCCTGTACTCTCAGGTCCTTGGAAGTGTTTTGACGACGTTTCACGATGTTTAGCTGCTTTAATTTTTGTATACCCTGCTGCTGGCCGTACGTGGCCGTTTTGTATGTATAAACAAGTGATGAACTAAAATGCGCTGTTGTGATAGTGGGTGTCTTTAAGTGGTGAACATATCAGGCATGTGGTCTTGAATATATCTATATATATGACATGATCTTCTTGCAGGGCCTGGTTGCAAATGTTCTGTATGTATGCTTTCCGCAATCAGTTTTAATTAACCTATGTTTTCGGTAATATATGGTTTCACACGTTTTCACGTATCATCTCGTTATCTGTGTGATGGTAGGGTGTCACACCCTGACCTTGATTTTTGGTTGAACATGCTTTCTTATCTTAATTGAATGCTTAATACCTTAATCTAACCCTAATATTTTCTTTGATATCATGTGAAAAACCCAAGTTTCAATCTTGGTCTAGTTTGGACAGCGTTTGAGCAAGTCATGCATTTATATGCTTGTTTGGGACTTTTATGCAATTTACCCATATCTAGGGTTTTTCTCATAATTTTTCACATTCTTGTTGTGCCTCACATTTTTTCCTATCATTTTTGAATTGTTTGTGCCTTGGGGTGCCTTGATGCACCATGGTTTGGTGGTGACATCCACCTAGGGTGTGAGTTAGGGCTTCCCTCTCATGGATGAGTTACCTTGGGTGATGGAACTCGATGGTTCCCCTTGTGAGTTGGGATCTAATGGACATCCTTATTGGTTGTGATGGTCATCCCTTGAGGTTTAAGAATCAATGGTTTCCCCTCTTGGAGCTGCTTGGGTTGGTGGTTCACCAAGTGGAGGTACAACTAGTGGTGGAATTAGGGTTTTCACCCTTGTGAGCAATGGATCAAGATTTGATGGTTCCCCTGTGTTGTAAGGTTGATGGTCGACCTGGGAGTCAAGAATAAATGTCTCCTCATCTTCCACAACCAATGGACCTTCTGGTTGCATGGACGTGGTGCTTTAGGCAATGGATACATGGAAAGCATGGTAGGACACCTTAACCCTCTCTTCTCTCTCACCCATAACTATATAAACCTTCCTCCTTCCATGCAAACGAACCCTTTGGACCCCCTTTCTTCTTCCTTGCTGTCTAGATCTTGTCCCCCTTGTGTGGTGGAGAAGAAGGAGCCAAGGTAGAAGAAGGTGGCTTATCTACCTTGCATGTGCACCAAGGTTCAGATCTACCCTTTCTTGGAGCTTATGGAGCTCCCATAGATTATTATTTACCTAATCAAGTAAGCTCTCCCTCCTTTCCTTTGTTATCCTTTTTTTTCCTACCTTCCTCTCTCTTCTTCTTGGTCGAACCCATGATGTTCCATGGTGGAACTTGTGATAGAGCTTGAAGAACACCTCTTTCTTGATTCCTTGACCTAGGGTTTGCTTCCTCTTTAGAGAAGGAGCTAGCTTAGCCGAGTGGAGTGCTCAAGCTAGGCTTTTCTTCTCTCTTCTGCGAGCTACCTTGCTGTTTGGAGCTTCATCTTCACTCTAGAGGTGATTTATATAACTTTATCCATGTTTATTGCTTACTCCTAGCTTGCATGTACTAGTTCTTGCTTAAAAACAAAGATCTAAGTAGAAATGTAGCATCTTTGCCTAGGGTTTATGTTTATATGGTAGTTCATGAGTAGTTTTTCTTCTTGGATGAACCCTAAAAATTGTGAACGTTTTATCCATGAATATGGGTGCTCTTGACCTTTCTTGCATGTGGAAGTCAATGGGTTTTGTTCCTTGGAATTAGGGTTCCTTTGAGGTGTTAAACCATGATTTTCTCTGGGTTTTATGGATTGATTTTCACCTTGCTCATGATCTGATGGTATGGCTCATGTATGCCAACCTATGGCTCTGGTTTAGTTGCTATTTTGGGTTCTCTCTTGTGAACACAACCAACAGTTATGTTTCCCCTGCCAAATGATGGTGTTTGCTTCCAAATGATGGTCATGACTTAGGGTTTTTGAGTTGTTTTTCCTTCTAGTTTTGCAACCCGATGGTTCAAATCTTGGTTCTATTTTGCTTGACCTTCTTGTGTCAATTGATGGTATTGACTTAGCTTCTATTTTAGACAATCTAATGTTCAACAAATGATGCTCTTAGCTCCTCTTTAAGTGGTGAAATCGATGGTTTCCTTTACCCTCATATCCGATGGGTTTTACTTAGAGTTTGAATCTTGTTTCACCACATGTTGACCAAACTCGATTATTTTCTAGGTCCAAACTTGATGGCTCCTCTGAGTCCTCAACCAATGGTTATTATGACTCCAAACTCGATGGTTTCTCTAAAAAATGGTCCTCAAATGATGGTTTCACTGGTTTTTAAGGTCGATGGTGTCAACCAATGGTCCTTCTGGTTTCATGATCCGATGGTGGCACTGGACACCACAACTGATGGTAGCACTGGACACAACAACCGCTGGTGGTACTGAACACCACAACTAATGGTGGTACTGGATGCCACATCTGATGATGGGTTACATGTTCACAACCGATGGCTTGACTAGGTCATATGTGATGACTCTTGTAGGGCATAACTTGATGGTTTTCCTAGATGAATGGTTCACTAATTTTGCTTATTCAACATCCGATGGTTTTAGGTGAAGCCCATGATTTGATGGTTCACTTTTGTTGATGTAGAATCAATAGTTCAATGCCCATAACTTTGTAGTCTTACCTTTGCCCTCGTATGAATGTAAACCAATAGTCACCATAATGAGCGGATGTGTAATACTAATCCACTTTATCTTTTTACACCTAACCCTAATACATACAGGTGATGGTGGTTAGTCATACTTAACTTCCTTGAGTGATTAGTATGATTATGGAATACTCTCTCAATGTTGTTGTAACCCTAATGTGTTGCCATATGAAGTTCATAAGATTCTTAATGCAATGTTATGCTAAATTTGTGTATCACAAGTATGGTGATGGTTTGTTGAACCTTGTTACAAGGTGTGGAAAGATAATGATGATCATGCATGAAATGATGTGATGGTCTTAATGACCTTTGGGCATGGTTGAGCCTTATGGAGGTGTGATCCTCTTCACAATGTGATAAGGATTGGTATCCTGTGATAGTGTGATGATAAGTATAATCTCATGGATGGCAATGATATAATACCATGTAATGTTGAAATGAGGAATTATGTCTCATACGTTTTATATCTTGTGGAGTTGTTATGTATCGTATGCTTTCTAGAAATGAATTAGGGTTTGTATGTCCACTTGTTTGATGCATCCTTAATTCACCCAATTGACATAACTAATCAAGCGAAACCCTAATCATGTAGTGCCCTGAGCCGAAGAACCATTCAGTGTCAGAACTTGCTGGATGGGGAAATAAGTATTCCTAAGGGAAACTTGGAGCACATACTATTGAGTATGTGTGGTGTAGTGAGTGTACATCCTTGACATCCTGATCCCAAGATTATGGAGGTTGGCTACGGTCATGCCTCGGTTTGAGAAGAATTAATACTTGTATATGTGTGATGTGATTGAGGACAACTCTGGTTGTACCTCGGGTGATAGGGTTTTTTATACCCTAGTGTTGAGCATTGTGACCTGGTCAACACAGTTCTTGCCAAGCACAAATTAAATAAGTGACAAAATAAAAAAGCACACAATATGGAGCAAGGATTTGCTGCTCCCGTTTTTACAGGGAGCACGCTACTCCTAACCTGAGGGCTTTACACGTATATGAATGGATTAACATCGTCGGACTTAATCTAATGTGACTTACATGCGGCATTAATCCAAGTAGCGTGCAACGTGCTCCTTGCCAAATGAGGTACAACAAATCCTATGAGCACAATATGGGAGGGGGTTGAATTTACAAGAGGAAGCTAAAAAATAAAATAAGCTCACAACAAGATTCAAACCTACACCATCTACATAGCTATAGGTGCAAACTACCACTTTAACTAAATAGTCTTTATGATTAAGATACTATATATCTAAATATTGTTAATATATTTATATTTATGTAAGTATATTTTATCATTTTTGGGGGAGGAACGGGCCTAGAGCCCCCCAAACCACCCCTAGATCCGCCTCTGGATTAAATCCGATGAGGCGTCGGGCTGGAACCGGCTTGCTCGCTTGGATAGAGATACCAGGCAGGGCGTTGGGCGCACGTTGACTACTGGCACAATCAGGATAACTTTCTTCTTTGGATTTACTCCACCTCCTAAATTGATTCACACAAAACACACGAAGAAAGACGAGGAAGAAGCAAAGCAAAGCATATGCTATGGGAAGTTTGCACGCAAACAAAAACAACAAGTGTTTTCTCCATGCATGCACAAGGGTTGAGATTTTATTCGTATAATTAGAAACAGCAAATCCTAGGGGCTAATCGAGGCATGGGAGACCGAAAGGTATCACCCCCTTCCAAAGGAAGGCTCATATCCGCGTGCATATCAGGAGGTTTTCGCGACCGGACATCGATCTATATAAGTACTAAGCGAACAATCGAAAGACACACCACCGGTTGATCGATCGCAGCAGCAGCAACATCTTCGGAACGTTCTCTATATAACCTCTCCGTGAATACACCTCGATCGGCATCGAACATGGCAGTCCCGAGATCTGCTTCCAGCATCGACATGCGGCCCTTCGCAGTCCCGAGATCTGCTTCCAGCATCGACATGCGTCCCTTCGAAACGATTGATCCCAAGGTCGAAGAGGTCCAAGAAGCGGGGCAATTGACGATCTGCATCCATCTCCCAGGTAATGTCCCATTCCTTCCTGCTCACGAGATTCAGAAGCAGCATTGCTGATCCTTCTTCTTCTTCTGCTCCTCCTCCCTCTCCTCTGCCAATCACAGGGTTCAAAAAGGAGCACATCAGGGTCCAGCTTAGCAGCTCGCGCATGCTCAAAGTGAGCGGCGAGCGGTCACCACAGCCCGGAGTGACGGACAGCCGGTGGACGCGGTTCCGTAAGGAGATCGACGTGTCAAAGGGCTACAATCTGGATGTGATCCGCGCCAAGTTCGCCGACGGCGTTCTTCAGATCACAATCCCCAAGACTCAGCAGAGGGCACCGGAGCAGGAGCCTGGGCAGCAACAGCAGCAGCCCCAAGAAGCTACTGAGCAGGATGCCACGCTGCAACGGAAGCCGTCGACATCACCGCCAAGGCCGAACGATCCGCAGCAACTCTCTGGCTACCAAACGCCAGCCTCGGATGGCACGGAAGATAAACACAAAAGCAGCGCCGACAAGAAGGAGGAGTCTGCGGCGATGCCCGGTAGCTCCAACGAGGCAGATTCCTCCGCAGCACCTAATGCTGGACTACGACGCTGGCGGTCGTTCGTCCCCAAGATCGGGTACGGTGCCGGGCGGAGCAGGAAAACTAGAGGAACCGGGTTCAAGGCGGCCGTTGCTCTGATTCTACTGCTCGCCGGGGTCTGGTTCGCCTACATCAACTACTGGGCTCGTAAAGACGGGACAAGCCTGGCGCCTTACTCTTACTACTACCACCACCACGACGGGCTCTGAATCGGAGGCGTCGGTGAAGGAGAAGCAGAAACAAGCGAAAACGGTGTGTCCTGGATTAGATATCTTACAGTAACGTAACCCAAGCTGGCTCTTTTAATCCCGAGCTAAGGCGGCAAAATGTATATCCAAAGACAAGCTGTTGCGCAGTCAAATACGAAAGCACGAAACTTACCCGTGTAGCTTGAAATCAATAAATCAGTGCTACAACCATTTGTCAACAATGAGCTTGAAACCAACGAAGTTGCTGCTTAGCTAAAAGTTAGCATCATACAAACATATGATAAGCTTCGCTTTTAAAACAACCAAATCAATGTAAGGCAAGCTAACTACATTCATGCAATCGAGTGTGCAACGGAGATTGAAAAAACCCGATTGAAACTGGAGTTGTAGGAAAAACAACACTAAAAAACTGGATATTTTAATTATCAAAATGACATGATTCAGAACTTAATTCTCAAAATGATACATTTCTGAGACAATACGTCTTCAAAGAGGGTCAGTACGTCCCCACGAGAGAAGTATTGCTGTTTTCGAAAAGTAATACGTTCTCAATTGGGATGCAATGTCCCAAGCAGAGCAATGCGTCCCCAAAGATGACATACTGATTTTTTTTTTAATTAGAATATCATGTAAGTTGCATATATGCATATCTATGTTAAATTATTAAATGAACACTATTTGGATTGACTTATATACAATTAGCCATATATTTAAAGTAATACCTAAAAATAATATTGTGTAATATCAAAAAATATAAACATGTCAACTATATAAATTAACATATACACGAACAATAATAATAAATAATCAAAATAAAATATATGATACATATGCTCATAAACGAAACACATAAAAGATCATAACAACCATGCATCATTCTTTTTATTATATTTAAAAAAATAATATACTGACAAAAATCATGATAACATAATAATATTTTTAACTTTTTATCCAATTTATGAACAAATATAATCTAACAAAAATCAAAATATATTATGATTTTTATATATGACATTTAAAATCATGTGTTATATATTCTGTTTTGATTATTTATTGTTATTATTCTAGTATATTTTACTTTACATAATTAACATATTTATATATTTTTGATATTATATATCATGGATTTAATATATATATATATATATGGTATATCCTCGCTACCCGTGCGGATAACTAATATTCACTACATGTACATCAGGTTTGTAATAGGAAGACATGCATTTGTAGTGAGACGGTCCAAATTGTAATAGACGGACTCATTTTGTAAATACAACATAATGTTTGTATTCTCCATCTGGAAACAATAAAATATATATTTATGAATGTAACAACGTTGTAATATAAAATGAGTCTTTGTATTACAAAATGAGTCCGTTTATTACAATTTGGACCGTCTCATTATAAATGCATGCCTTCCTATTACAAAACTGATGCACGAGTAGCGAATCTTAGTTACCCGCACGGGTAGCGAAGATATACCCATATATATATATATATATATATATATATATATATATATATATATATATATATATATATATATATATATATATATATATATATATATATATATATATATATATATATATATATATATATATATATATATATATAAACACATATATATGTTTTTGTAGTTTGTTAATTTTAAACTTTATTTTATAATTTTAGTATTGTATCCACCAATTTTAAATACTTTTATGTACATTTATAAATATTATATATTAATAAAATATAATATTTTGTTATTATTTTATTATTTTAGGTATTAAATTTATGGTTAGTTGTATGTAAGTCAATGTCGATTATGTTCAATAAGTAATTTAACATATATATGTATATATATAACGTACATAGTATCATATTTAAAAAAATAAAAAATAAAACAAATATGTCCTCTTTGGGGACACATTGCTCTGCTGGGGGCAATGCGTCACAACTGGGGATGTAATATTTTTTTGAAAATAACAATACATCTCCCGAGGGGAGTATTGACCCCACCATGAACAATACATACTCTTTAGGACGTATTGCCTCATTAACATGCTATTTTGAGAATTAAGTTCTGAATCACGCCATTTTGGTAATTAAAATACTCACACATGTCATTTTGATTTTTTGGCCCTGAATAAATATATGATTAGCTTCACTATCAAAGCAACTCAAGTAAATAATGCAAGCCAACTACATTCACATGATTTTTTATGCAATTCAGAAAGAAAAAAATAATAATAACCAATAAGACATGTATAGTTCTCATTATAGCACTCAACAAAAATATTTTCCATAATAGCACACTCTAGTGTGGAACCATACACTGTAGACAAGAACCACCATTTGAATAAAATTGACAGCTAGAAGAAATTGTTTGTTAACATATGAAATCAAAATGATTGTTAGAAAAAGCAAACTAAAGTGGCGGTTTTCTATTTTCTTAATCTTTTCCAGGTGTAGAACTACATTCAAAGCTTGTTTGGTTTGTACAACTTGTGTGGGTTTGGAAGCACCACCTAATGTGGCAATTTCTTAGTTTCTCTTCATATAAAAATAATTTTTGAAGTTGTCATTTGAAGTCACATGTTTTCTAAAAATATGAAAAGTAGTAGAAATGTAAGCGGTGAATTTATCCAAAGTGTGCTACTATGGACAGGTATACCTCGAGATGCTACAATGAGACAACATCAATACTTTATAAGAAATGCCATTTTGGATTTCTTCTGCAATATTTACATTCATTTTTTTATATTGCTAACCGGTCTTTTGTTCTATATAGTAAGAGTATGTGTGGAGAGTTCTCTACTGGAAGGTTCGAGCAAGCCCAGTTCGGCCTGTGTGACACCTTTCCTCTCCATCCAATATGTCATCCCCCTCTCTCTTTCCACCAGTTACTTACTTTCTCTCACTTCTTGCCCTCTTCTTTCTGTGTCTCCATCGTCATCTGGTCCGCACGTCTGGGATTTGTATTTCGAGTTTTTTTTCAAAAAATCCCCCTCATTTTCCTGAAATTCTTGAATACCCCCTACCTTTTAGTAACTTCCAAATAACTCCCCATTACTATCATCAAATTCCAAATAACCCCCTAGGTCACCTTTTCCATCCACCTCCATTTGCTTGTCATTAAATAAAGAAGTCTTGTCTTTCCTTTTAATTTGTTTTTACTCTACAACTCATGTATAATATTATATATTAATAATATAAATTAAACATAAAAACTATTAGCTAAATATCATTTAATATTTTCAATATGATCCCTAAAAAATAAAAATCCTGGGTTATTAGGTAAACCTTGGTCGTGAATCTGGTAAAATTACTTCAGGTCAAGTTGAGTCATGTCAAATTAAGTTCAAACCGAGTCATGTCGAGTTGTATCTAGTTAGCATTTGGCCGGGTCTTGTGGTTGTTTCTCATTAATGTTTATAATATAATATTTTATAATGTTTGGATTAACTTGGGTTGGGTTTGGGCATTGTTGATACAAGATTTCCAATTCGTGTTAACTTTTTACAACTCTTTTCATGTCAGGTTCATCAATTGTATGCATTCCTCGATGGTCTACATTTATGCAAAATTTATTTAAATATTACATATACTTATATAATATTTTCTATATTTGATATTGGATAGGATAGTGGGTTGAGTTTTTTTGAACCTGAGTGGAACCCAACCCAACCAAAAATATGTTCAAGCAAATCCAGTCCAACTCGAATATGTTCAACCCAAACATGAATCCAACCTAAAAAGAGTTGTAAGCAATCTGACCCAAATTGAAATCCTTATATACTTGGACCAAACCCAACCTAAATTGACCCAAGTATCATAAAAAATATTATATTATAAATATTAATAAACAATATCTAAAATGACAAACATGAAGCCAATACAATTGATAGACTCACATTGGATTTGACACAACTCAAATTGACCTGAAGTAAACTCGAACATACCTGAGACCAAGGTTGACCCAGACAACCTATAATTTTTAACTTGGATGGGAATGAATTTCTATGTATAAACTATTATTTAGCTAACAGTTATCAATAATTAATTTATAATATAAATATATAGTACCTTACATGAGTTGTAGAACAACAAAAAATGAAGCTAGAAAAAGACTCATTGTTTAATAGTAGGCAAACACGCTAGATGGAAAAGGTAGCATAGGGGTTATTTGAAATTTGGTGATAGTAATGGGGGGTTATTTGGGATTTGATAAAAGATAGGGGGTATTGAGAATATCAGGAAAGGTGTGGTTTTTTTTTTGGGAAAAAACTCTTTTTGTTTCTTACTGGTATGGTTTTGTTTGTAGAGGTACAATGTCGAAGGCTCGGTTGGGCAATGCTTTTGACAAGAGTTTGTTGTTGTTCAGTCCTTTGTAATCACACAAGGGACATCACCCTATTCTCATTGACCACTAAAAATGCTTCTAGCACCGCTTGGTCGCTCTTGCGTCCCATATTTTCTATCCCAAAGTTGCATGGGAAAGATTGATCGAATCTCTCTCTCTAGCCCTAACTCATCTTTCTACGCCAATTGTTCATCTCAGCCCCGCCCAGATCTGAAAATCCCACCCTCACTATGCTCGTCCGATTTTAAGGGCTGGTATCTGCTGGCTGTCGATGACACCCATACCTTACGAGATTGGGATCTCAAAGGCACAATCTTCCTATGCACCAACAATATATTGACCAAGTCCCATCTCTAATGGATAAGAAAGTTAGAAGGTAACTCCATTTCCCCCTTTTCCTCCTTCAAACTTCTCTCTATTGTAGCCCTATGAGACTCGAGAGGAGTCCTCAAGCCCTCTCCTATAAAAGTAGGTGTGAGAAAACCTACTATACAAATCTGTCTCTACTATGATGTTGTTTCCTTCCATTCACTAAAGAGAGAAATTGTACCTCTTATTCCTACACTTGAATGGTTTTCTTATATTTGTTTTGCCTTCTTGTGAAACATATCTTTTCTTATTCCTCCAAGGTTTTATCTTAGGGCTAATTTGGTTGGGTGTAGTGGAGTGTAGTTTCGTGAGTTAACAATGTAAAAATGTACATCAAATACACACTTTGTTTTCTGACTACATCCTACCAAACATGCCCTTACTCCCACTTTTTCACTCATTTACTTCTCGACTATAGAATCCCACGTGGAAATTTTACTTAGGTAGATGTTGGGATTTCTGTGGATGATAAAAACTATTTGTTCGTGAGGGTCATCAACATCGTTGTCTATAGGGATGAAACTTTAGGAAACTTTGGGTGTTTATATCTGTTTTCTATATTTGTTTTCCTTTTCAAATTTCATGATCCTCCCATGTAGGGGTGGAAATTGGGTTCAGGTTGAGAGGGTTCTATTTTGAGTCATTTCGGGTCAACACTTTTTGTCTAGACCCTAATCTTGCAAAAGATGATGGATTTTTAGGTAGAAACCCTTGACCCTAACCCGACCTGTAAATCATTTCAGATCTATCGTGTCTGACTCATAAATCCAATACCAAGATAATAATTAAAAAAAATACTATGATTTGTATAATCATTGATTATTTCCAAGTGTAATTAACAAATGTCATTGTGATAGACTTCCATGTGATTAAGAAACATATATAAATCCTATTGTAGTTTGATCGAGAGTTTTAAACAAAAATTCAGTAACATGGCTAGTATAATAAATCATGCAAATCAATACAAAACCATGTAGCATTTCCAAAATAAACTTCATGATTGATGGATTAGTAATTTAATAAGCCATTTTTTTTTGTCGGTCAAAAAAACGTGTTACTATAGAATCTAAAACTTTGGGTACAAAGAATAGCTGCGCCCCTCAACCTAGTATATCGCACACTAATACTATGACATGCTTCTCGCAGGAAGCCTCAAGAAAAAAAAAAGAGAAAAAAAGAAAACTAGGGGACAATTCCAGATACTAAGAACATGATGTATCTACTTCCCTGTCAGACGAAGCCTCTATGCATTATCCGCACCCAGAAAAAAAGAGCTCAGTCGAACAGACCAGTATACAAAACATCGTCAATAGTGTCCGATATGTATACCTATCTTCTTCTTCCCTATTGTAACCACCAAACCAGAGGCCATCTGGTTTACTGCAACTCAAAGGAAAGCGACCTGTAGATACCACCCCTACCAGTACAGTTTGCAACGACACTTGCCATCTATGAGATGAAAATTTCATGTTTATAGGAGAAACAAAATCATCCTCTCTAATCCTCTGACATCACTACTGGTGTTAACCTCATCTTATAAATTGTAGCTAGATAGCAGATCATCAAGGACGAGAAGTATCCCCATAGCCAAGAAAACTTCATCTTAAGACAGCAAGAGATCATGCAAATAGCTAAGCCAACACTAAGGCCTTTTTGTACATTTCTGTGATTGCTATAGGAATAGACAACCACTTCCTTCACTCACGTGATAGAACTAACAGCTGGAGGTCAAAACTCCAAAGTCGAGACTCAAGAACAAAACAGCTTGAGCAGGTCAGTCCTAATAATCATTGGATTATATCAACTCCATGGCTACCAAAGCTGTCTTTGTCTGCTACCCCGCACCCTCGTTCAGGAAACCCAGAAAACACATCAAGCCTTCTTAGTTCCATCCACTACGCCACTAACATTAAGTCCACCTTCAAAGAGTGGGGAGAGAACATAACTTCAAAGACCTTTTGTCCATCCAGGTGACAAGAACAGAAGGGAACGTATAAGATAGCAGGCAGACAGCTAAAGGACCAGATCAATCCTCCCTCTTTCTCCTTCCTGACTTCTTCTTTTTCTTTGATCTTGGGTGATCATAGACAGTAGAGTCAGAACCCCAATGAACAAAATCTACCTCTGAGTTTGAGTCTCCCTAAGAGATCTCATCAAACAGGTTAGCTTTCCTCTGTTTATATTCTATAGATAAGCCACAATTTTGCCATATCCTGTTGGCTTTCCAAGAATTCGATGACTCTTCAGTAGTTCTCCTATTAGGGAAAGGGTGAAGGGTCGATCGGTGATTTACCAGAACGGCGTCAAGGACAGTGTTCTTCACCTGCAGCATGATCTCAGCCACGGCCGCGTCGTCCTGTTCCTTTTCAGCATCAACAACGTTGGTGTTGGCGTCAAGAACTTGTGTGTCTTTGACAATCTGTCGAGCACCTTGTTTTCCAAACCGGAACTGGACTTCCTTTGTGGGGATTACGTGCCTGCTACCCAGGGGACACAATACCTATTTGTGTCCAAATCCCTTGCAACCAGAGCAGTAAAGGGGTTTCGACAGAGCGTTGACCTTCAGTTGCTTGGTCGCGCCGTCGACCTCCACCAAGGTGGCCTTGGGAATCTTGTCAGTACACGAGATTTCCACGCACACGGTAGAAGAGTCCTTGCAACCTGCAGTCAGTGTGGATTCAACGAAGTCCAGAGGCCTCCCGATAGTGTTGGCTACGCTAGTGATCCCATCAAGAGTCCACGGGACTCTGGGATTCTCCACCTCTAGCCATACTGGAATCTGAGAAAAGGAAAGGGGCTGGAGTGCAGATCCAGGTTCCCAGGCCTGAGCGATGACTAGAGCTCCATCCATCGTCCACGGCGCCTCATCGAGAATGCGATCCCTCTCAGTAGACGATGGCAGCTTTACGATGAATCCTTCATTCTCCTCGGCTATGATATCGAACGTCCCACTAGGTTTCCATTGCCTTCTGATCCAACCGCTAAGTTGTCCTTTGAAGGGCTTCCTACTGGCGAATCTTACCGACAAGTAGAGGTCCCAGTTGGGGATCACGCCATCCTGACTAGAGATCGATCCACATCTGGCTCCATCCCTAATAATCGACTCGACGAACTTGACAACGGAGACATCTGCAATCGGCCTTCCTTGGCGACTAGCACAAAGCCAGTCCGCGAAGGATGACGACTCATTTTCGGAGACATTCGTCGACGGACCTACTTGCGGGAGCTTAGGCTTTGGCTAGGCGGGGGGATCAACCAAGGACATGGATGTCTCTGGCGGTTGAGAAGTATGGGGGATACCTTGCACACTACCTTCTCCTTCGGCCGTCCCACCGCATCCAGGAGGAGTCGACAGAAACTCATCAGCTGCCTTCCCACCATTTCCATCTCCTCATCTGCTAGGGATTCCACGGCCGCCGCGCCCTCGCCCTAGCCCTCTGCATTCGTGAGCCATCCTAATATTTGTCTTGAAATCGTATTTGTAATTTTATTTGAAAATATAATTGTGAATTTTAGGTCAATCAGGTCAATTGGGTATAGAGTCCAAATCCAGACCTGACCCTAAATTAATTTCAGGTTCTTCGGGTTCGAGTAAATTTTGGGTCAGGTCAAAAATCTAAGACCCTAAACCCGCTTAAAATTTTGGGTTCGGGTCGGGTCATTCAGTTTGGGTCTTATTTTGCCAGCCCTACTCTCATGATAAAAAAATCCATATTCAAGTTTAAAACTTAACAAGTTCTTTATTGTTGAATTGTATTTTCTTTGATGACGTTCTCTTGTAAGAACCCAAAATTTTAAAGAAAATACAATTCAACAATAAAGAACTTGTTAATAATCTTGATTTATATTTCATATTGTATAATAATCTTCATTTTTCAATAAAATTTCAAAAAATGTACAATATTTATTATAAATTTCATATTGTTTTATCACACATCAATACAACTTTTGGACCCATTTCTTATTGTAATGTATATATAACTAAAAAAGCTTCAACTATAAATTGAAGCTCATTTATTTGTCTTCAAGTGGAGATAACATGAAAAAATATCACCTTTATGTCTTCCTTTGGATTAAAAATATTATGTTTCATCAAATCATATGGAAGAAATCTTCTCTTCTTTGTTCATAATCTTAATTTCCATTTCTTGATCAACTTATTTCCTCATTATTTATTATATGTTCCTGGGAATTTAATTATGAGACTTGTCATTTATATTATTTTTTTATTATTGCTCATTAAAATTTATATTAGCATTTTATTTGTCACTACGTAACCTAAAAATAAAAAATTCCTTTCATTTGTTCATAAGCTCATTTGTATTTGTAGCATTGCATGAATGCTTCAGAATCTATCTCATGTTAATCAATGCATACATAAGAAAGAGATTGTAACATTTTATTTATTCCAAAATAATCGTATGCTATGTGAAAACCACTTATTTGTCTATATTTGATGTCAAGTATTATTTCTTTTAAGTTGGTACTCTATTTATCAGTTTGCCCAACAATAATCTCTTGCAAGGCAAAACATGCCAACAAATTATTTTTCATACTGTAAGATCATATTCATATTTTCATTTACATCACAAAATGTTAAATATTTATTCCTCAGTTTCATTCAATTTTATATTCAAACACAATCAGTATATGCTTCTCTTTTTTAGATAATTTTTATTGTGGAATATTGTTTCTTTTTAATCTCTTGGTAAGATGGAAAGTCTTCATTCCAAATTGTACGCTATATTGAGAAAATATCCATTAATTTTGTTTCAGTTGCATTGCATTTTTTCTTATGCATTTATAAAACTGAATCATATGACTTTTAATAGTGTCCCAGTTTAAAAATTCCATAGTGTTTAGGTATAGGTGATATTGGAAAAGGCTAAGTAGGACTATCACGAGGGATAATTTTGCAAAAATAAAATGAATAAATGAAATCTTGTAGTATCTTTGCCATATGTACTCTATACAATGAATCATGACTTCACCGTTACTTCTTTTGCTCAATGGACATCCAAATGATAGTGTGCTACAAGTTACAACAACAACACATATTATTTTCCATACTATACAAGTGTACTCATGCTTAATCACCTTTTATATGGTGAATGTAAAAAATGTTCTCATATCATGATTGTTTTGCCATGAAGGCATATATGTCTTTGTGAGTCAAGTTATCATTAGTTTTTGGGTAAGCTTCCTCGCATTCTGCGGCAAACCTTGTAATATACCCTTGACCAAAAAAGAGTCCCAACTTCTATGCTATTAGTGGAGCCAATATTAGAAAATGTTGCTATCAGGTTTGTCTTTTCAGTCTAAACATTTTTGTTCATGTAGTACTGAGAGACTTGGTGACACTAAAGTACTTAAAACTACTCAAATTTATGTCCATGTGTATCCACTTTGGCATCAAGTTGATAGGCTATTTTCATATTGTTACTGACATCACTTCATGATTTTTCTCTTATGAAATGGGAAAACCATGTCTTCTTTCTAAATGCAAGTAAATCTACAAATTTATCTGGAATCGTATAACATGAGTCACATAGATGATTAGGTTTAGTAGGTTAGGAAATATACTACTTGGATGATTTTCCTAGACCTAAATTAACGACAATACATATGTTCACCATTATAGTAATGATGCCTCTTTTTAGCAAATAAATGTGTATCTGCTACAAGAACAATGGATATGTGAAGCACTGAATACCCATTTATGACAACACAAGGTAAATGCTAAGCTTGAGCCACATGAAATTTTTGTGAAGAAGTCTGCCCTCCAAAGCTTCAACATATGTTGGATGTTCCTATCTTAGGTATCTCCATGACATAACCTCCCATGGGCTCCGTTTCCCCATGTATATACTTCAAAACTATGACTTGGTACGAGCCATACACAACCTCTTCCAAAGAGTTCACTAGAAATCTTGTATACCATAGGGGATCTTTCGTCAAAATCAGGGTGGTCGAGATGGCCATGTACAACACTCTCCATATAGAAAACATAACCTAATTTAGTTGGCCATACTTTTAAGGCTATGGTGACATGCTATCTTACTGATATTATAATTCCTTGCCATTGTGACTAAGGCATTACTTGTCACTATAATCCCATGTTAACAAGTTTCTAGATATTATACTCACTATTGACTTTGTTGAAATAACTTTAACTAATGTTGCTATATACCACACTCCACATACTATGGCTACTGTCTTTAACTCTATTAACAATTCTACTTCCCTAGGACATGTGATTCTCTATCAATTGTCATGTATCAATGCCCCAAAGATTGCATCATCAAATGGGAGAATTTGCTATATTGATTAGTGTGCTAAGTATCATAGGAAACATAAGCCAACTTGAATCCCCTCTAGGAGGTTAGATACCTTTTTAGATTTCCAATGACTGACATCAATGTCATAAACTAGAAAACCAATATTATGGATGCCATCGCCCCATGAATACAACTCACTAGTTGATGTAACGACACATGCATGAAGATATACACAAGAAACTTGATCAATGTGGGACGTGATTACAGACTTCACAAGACGTATCACTATTGTTGTATAAAATTGATGTAAGAGGATGCACTACACATTTATGACCAACATGATTTTTTATTGGAAGACAAGCTTAAATTTAATTATGAAGTTATTTTCCCCCACTCACATTTTTACATGTAAGTGTTGGTTCTAGTTGACGATGGTACCTCAAATACAGTTGTAAATTAAGTACCCAAGTGGGAGGTTATCAATGCGCGGTCACAGATCCACTAGGGAGATCAAAATCTAACAATATGGGCCTTGAGTATATGGATTTGCTTTAATTATAATAGTTAGACATTCTATGTGGGATTTCCAACAATACGGTTGCAATGTCACCTTCATGTGATGGTATTGCCTTCCTACAACTGCTTATGTCTTAGATGTCCCCAAAAAAGGCCAACCTTTTTTGTGATCTTGGTTAGCATGTATTGTTGACCTACACACATGTGAAATGGGACAATAAGGCATATCTAGAAGCATTACATGTCTTTTTCTTATTAATGTGGGTTTTTTTGCTTGATCTTGGGCAACTAGGAGGGTTACATCTACATTTCTTAACAAAATCAATTATTAAAATGTGAGGTTTTATTTCATGCTTTGAAATAGGATCTTCTTACCTCATCATTTCCACCTCATGCGTTGTTGTTACTTTCTCTCAGCAACATAATTAGTAAGGCGTCATTATTCTAGTAGTTGTGTTTAATCATAGATAATAGTGCTCTAAAGTTCATTGATTCTATATGCTACAAAGAATAGAAATCAGTTCAAGGACCTATAGTTCTTCTCAATATTGTATATAGTAGGACAATTTGTTGATTACACTATAAAAGGAACTAAAGTGGGAACTCAATGGAGAACCATGTTAACAAATCAATGCTGAGAAAGTATGGGGAGTTTGAGAGTGTTGGGGTCATTCAGAAGAGATGATGTTAGAATTTTAGTTGCTTAGATGAGTGATACATTTTGGTGGTCAAAATAATGGAAATGGACCCAAAAAGGATCTGAAATAAAAGGTGTTGCCAACTTTAAGCATCATATATCATAGGCACATGATACATGTCAATAGACCTGTCAAATGGTTGGGTAAATTGGGTTTGAGTTGGGTCATTGCGGGTGCGGGTCTAATAGATGTGGATCCAAAAATACAATTCTAAATGGGTCAAAGAAAAGCACACCCAAACCTGACCCAACGGGTTGTTGATTGACCCATGGGTGCCCATTTATAATGTCTTAAATCAACAATAAGTTGCTACTTTCTTCCCTTAACACTAAAAACAATAATTAAAACATCTTGTTGATATTTTTTTTTATGTCTTATATATTGCAAAAAACTGACCAACTACTATATTTGACATCAAACCAATATATTACTTGTCGTCTTATGTTTATAAAAAATTGAAAGAAAAAAACATCATCTAGATGTTGTACTTAAATGTAAAATAGGAAAAGTCCATGTAATTATCATACATAAAATATTACAAAAATCAACACTTAATTTTTTCATTTAAAATTATATATTCTTAAGATTACAAGTCTTTTTTCTAATGCAATCACAAAATAAAGAGAATACAATTTTTGTAGTAAAGTTAAAGATTTAATTTATGCAAAATGGAAAACATCTCTTAAGTATGCATATAACATGTAAAATAAATACATTGACCTTCGTTAACTAGGTCACCCACCATGAAACCTGCTATATAAATGGGCAGGTATGGGTTTCGGTGATTTTTGGCAGGTGGCTAATTTCATCACCCAAACCCTACTTAAACGGGTCTACATGTCAATAAGCTAGGCTAAATAGCTGCACATAAATTTCATCAACAAGTCAAGCAAATGTGCAAAGAGATGATTGGTACATGGTGCGCTATATACCTACCATCTACAACTTGTGGGCTAAGAATAAATTATCACACCAAGGGATGCTAGAGGAGATGGATGGGGTTATTAGAGATATTTAAGTTTGTTGTCTTAGTATTAGACATTTATACTTGGTAATCAGTAGCCATTATAGGAATATCAACCCATAGGATGCCATGGATGTACACATGTGATTTTGAGAGAAGAAGCTCAAACTAAATAGGGGTTACACATATAATTTTCATAATGGTTTTCCTCAAGGATGAGGACTTGGATCCTTCATTTTAGGTTTCTAGAGAGAGACCGAGGAGGGGAGTGGTCTTAGATCTTAGATTGGTAAAGCATTTGTTAGAAGGATTGTTGAAGAACAAAAAGGTAGAGGATATTAGACCGTTAGTCAAGAAGATGAATGAGAAGGGATCTCTCAGATTTTAGGAGATGCTAAAGAAGTTTGAGGACAACCTACTGGGCCTAGAACCTGTGCTAGACACGATGGTTGTTTAGAAAAAAGTGAGCCTTTCTAGTTGCTAATCAAGTGTATTCATACCCCTCCATATCTAGTAATACCGACGGGCTTTCTCTAAATGGATCAGTTTACCACAAAATGAAATTAGTTCTGAATGTCAGAGGGGAATTTTGTCAAAGTATTTCTTAAAAGGGGTTTTCGGTTGGCTTTTAGTTATGTTTTTTGTTGAGGATTTGTTTGGAAGGATCACAATTTTCATTCTATCATTTCTATGTATCTATTCCAATAAAATAAACCAAACCTTTATTATTTTGTAATGATGTTCATGTTATGTTAGTTGGATGTTGTATATGTACATCACAATTTAAGTTGTCATATACAGACATATATCAATTTGAAAATTGTGCCTCTAAATCATCCTATCATTTTAGCCACATCATCTATATTTCAACGTGGTGGTGGGGACGTGTGGAATGGAGGTATGGAAAATAGAGCATGCATGCACAATTAACCCTTGGGTCCCAAGCCATTTTATTTGAAATTGTTGTCTCTATTTCTCATTGCAAAACTTAACAAATATTTCATTAGGGCACTATAAGATATTGTGGATTCGGTCCATGTCATTATAAGGCCCATCCATTTAGGTTATGTATTCCAATTTGGTCTCCACTCTCTGTGCAAGCCAAAACCAGGTAAGGTCATGCCACCACACAAATCTAGTTGATAGTAGGAACACAACCAAGTCATAAGCTCCTTACCACCAACGTCATCTTTCTTCATTTAAAGTTGAAGTGTTTCTACACATGGCAGACTCCTAAACATCTTGTGAAAAATTATAAAAACATGTATATAGACTCTAGAAAATACTTCCTTCATCTGATTCACATGAAATGACCTCCAGGTAAGATACTTTAACATATATAATAGAGAAATAAGTGAAAATAAATGTATATGTAAACACATTGATTTTTTAGGGGCATAAATTATATAGTACACGATCTTAATCTGCTAGACCACATTTGTAAGACCCCTGACCTAGCTTAGTGCTTGATCTTGCTTTCTTTGCTTAATAAGATGACTAAACCTTAATCCAATCATGTGATGCACCTTAAAATATGTGACGTGCTTGTGGTTTTAGTTTGGTCAACTTTGCATGGTGTTTGAGCTAGTTATACTTCATGTGTGCTTGTTTGAACCAAGTTGCAATCCACCCTGTTGAGGGTTTATTTTGTAATTTGTCACATGTTGGTTATGCCTTAGAATCATGCGAGTGATAATGATGCATAGGGGTGCCTTGTTGGGCCTTGGTTGATGAGGTGGCATCATGTGTGTTGATGTTAGGGTTTGCATGGATGCATGAGCTAATGGTGGTGTCGACCATGTTGATGATCCCTTTTTAGTAGCTCTTGATGTGCTTTGTGTCCTTGAGAGTGTTTTGACCAAAGTGCTTTTCTTGGTCGCTAGGTTTTGCTTGTGTTGATGTTGTAGCAACCATTTACTTTGGTTGACAAGGGTAGCAGTCACTACCATGTTGAGCCTCAGTTTTTTCTTCGACCGTTTGGATGGTGAGGACCTAAGTGGTCGCTACACTACCTAGGTTTTAACATTATTTCTTGTATGCATACCTTTAGTGCTTGCATGGTAGAGGTGTTTGAGGGACAAGTGTCATGAGTGGCTCTAGTATGTTGACACCTCAGATTTCTCATCTCTCTCCTACCCTTGGGTACTTATACCCCTTATTTTTCATGCAAGTAACCTCTTTGGATCTCTCTTCTTTCTCCCTTCTTGCCTGGAGACAACCCTTGAGCTTGGTGGTGCAAGTGGAGGTGCTTGATCTTATAGAAGAAGAAGGTTGAACCTTTAATTTGGTGATCCAGGGTTTTATCATCTCCCTTGTGGTTATTCTTGGTGATCCTTGATCTTGGTAAGTGGTTTATCCTTCTTGATTTCATTTTTATTAAAATCCCTACCCTCTCTCTTCTTCTCTTGGCCGAGACTATGGTTCTCCATGGTGTCTTTCTTGAGGAACTTCTCTCCAACAGAGGTAGAATCCATAGTTTTCCCATGGTAGTACCTGAGTGAGATGAAGATCTCCTCTTTCTCTTTCTTTTTTAGCCTAGGGTTTGTACCCTCTTCTCGTTGGGCTTTCTTTGACCTTGGTTTTCTCTTCTTCTCTTAAGGTGATCTTGCTTGGAGTTGGAGTTGATCCAAGCTTGGCATTTATTCTCTGTCTTGGAGCTTCTTGGCTTTTGAAGTTGGTCATCACCTCAAGGTGGGTTATATAACTCTCCCCTCTTTTATTGTTGCACTTGGATCTTGCATGCATGTTATATTATCTCTAAAACGTTATTATATGATGCTTGATGATGTTACCTTGATTTAGGGTTTATGATTATGTAGTAATCTTGTATAGATTAGTTCTTTCTCCTAAACCCTAATTTATGTACCCAAAACCTAGTAGATGATGGAGTTGATGGTTCTTACATGCATCTTGAATGTTGGTTTTAACACCATGTTTGTGCTTCATGTATCACATGTTATAAGGAGGTTTTGTCTTTTGCATGCATGATCCTAATGCTTGGTTTCATCTCTCATGGCATGGTTTCTTTGCTGATCTTAGTGATGGTCATTTTAGGGTTTTGATGTTCATCCTTTCATGGAGTTTTCACCTTGGTGACACTTTATTTACACGATGTTATACATATGTTTCGGTTGACATGCATTCTTGGTTCCTTGTGGTTGCTAAGACCATGTTGGTGGTGAGCTTGGGTTTTGGTTTGGTCGTCTTAACCTTAACCCTAGCTACCTTGGTTGCTACATGAGTTGCTTTTGGGGTCGCTACATATGATCCTCTTGTGATGGTCTCTACATAGGTTGGCTTGTTTGGTCGCAATGATCTTCTAGTCTATGGTCGTTACAAACCCTAATCCTAATCTGATTTGAGTGTTATGTTTGAGTTGGTTCACTTCTTGCGGTCGAAATGATTTTGGTTGATGGATGGTCGCTAGGTTCTAATAATTTGGTCAGAACAAACTATAAACCTAGTTTCTCTTACGGTCACTACATATGATTCAACTTGGTTGGTTCACTTCAAGGGTCTAAGTCCCATGGTTGCTTGGGCAATCTAAGCCTACTGGTCGTAAGGGAAGTCTAACCCTAATAGGTCACAATGGTTTCATATGATGAGGTCACTACATGGGAAAACCCTAATGGTCGCTACAATACCCCATCTTCATGTTCACTACAGATGGTCATAACCTAGATGGTTGACATGCTTTTCCTGATTTTCATGGGTTAGTTTAATGATGGATAATCTTATGGCTTCCAAGAATGTGGGAATGGTGTACTATAGGATATGATGCTAAGTGTTGTATGAGAAAACCAAACCCTAATTATGAGTACATGAGTAACGCTTATCTTTGTTGAAGTGATTAACATGTAATGATGTATTCTCTCTCCTATTTATGTAATGCTAATGTTGTAGGTTGAATGAGCATCATAGCTTGTGGTTGCTATCGTATCTCTGATGTGACACAAGGTGATGATTATGAGCCTTTATGAGCATGATGAGATAATGATGTTATGCATGAACTATGTGATTGGGTCTTATGACCTGGCAGAGGCTTTGTGCCTAGTTTGAGGTGAATTCCTCTAGTGACGTGATGAGGACGGTTATCCCATGATGATTTGATAATGGTGATGGCCTGTTATAAGGTAGTGAGATAGTATCATGTGATGATATGATCAACTTTATGCTTTATACGTTTTATATCTTCTGACATTATAATCTACCTCTACCTTTGTATAATTTGTCTATGGCTTGTACGTTGTAACTTGATTGATGTAATAAAAGATACCCAAATGTCTTAACTAATCAAGTGAAACCCTAATCATGTAGTTTCCCTAAGATATAGATCCATCTTCAGCGTCAATACTTACTGTATTGTGAAACGAGCAATTCTTAAGGGAAACTCAAAGCACATATTGTTGAATATGTGGGGGTACAATTTGAGGATATATCCTTGCATCCACAATTACATGATTGGAAGATGATTGCAGTCATGCCCCAATAGGAGAAAGACTGCAGTCATACCTTAGTATTGATGTGATAGAGGACAAGTGCGGTTGTACCTGGGATGATTGGGTTTTTATACCCTATTTTCTAGTGTCATGCCTATATACCAAGGCGGACTAGGCTGATTTGTAGTTTGACTCTACATGTCACTACAGTGGACTCAAAATGACCTAGGGTGTGGGAGATCTTAGAAGTTTGCTCTCCTAGATCTTGTATGACATTGATTTCAACTTAGCATTGGTCAGTTGGAGTATGAGTGGTATACCTCATCTCCATAGGGCATTAATAAAAGATGTAATACCGTCGTGTAGTATATTTTCTTAGAGTTAAAAACAATTCACATTGGATGACCCTTTTCCTTATTTCTCATATTGTTTAGTTGATAATGGTTATACATGTTCTTCATAAGAATATGATTTTCAACCGAGCAATTGTAGCTACTTAAACTGCTTAATTTGTGTTATCAATTTAAAGCATTCATTTAGCTGAATCTGCTCATCCTGTTAATAGTATTGCTTTCCTGTTATATATCTATTTGTGTTAAATATAGTTTTTGATGGAGAGTTATATCTCTCACTGGGATGTTAGTCTCATCCCATGGGTTTTTATATATTTTAGGTGGTCGTGTACGACGTGGTAGAGAACATGCGATTGAGGAAGATCAGCATGGAGATCAGTAGTTGTTGAAGGTGGGATATGCTTCTAGTGTTTTGTAGTAGAGTCCTATGTGTCGTCTCATGTCCTTGAGGGTGTTTTGTAGATGTTGTACAGTGATACAAGGTTTTTGGAAGTATGCCACAGTTGTACATGTATGGATTGAATATATAAACATGTTATCTATTGTGACAGGTTTGTGGCAAGATGATCACTATACAGTGATGTATATACCTTCATGGTATGATATGTGATAAAGATGGCACAGTTTGTGGACTTCCATGTAATGTTCTATGCTTTTGTGGTTATATAAAATTGGTTTTAATTTACCATATTTTCTAGTAATATGGATGTTTAATGTTAATTCCACACTTTAGTTTTGAGTAATCTTGCTTTAGTATGACCGATGTGTCACACTTGGGTTGGTATCAGAGCTCTAGGTTGGCTAAGTCTATAGGGACATAGGACTAGGGTTGTGTATGTTCTCGTGTATCCAGTATATTTGATTACAACATCTGCTTGTACAAAAGAAGAAGAAGATATGTCTGGAGAACACAAAGAACATGCTGAGAGTAGTGTTGCTGCACTAGGAGGTGGTGCAACGAGGAAGGACATGATACATGGAGAGTGTGAGATGCCTCAGTTCGACCAAACCACTATGGCCAATCCCACTTTCTAGTCCATGTTTGGATAGTTCATGGCCACGATGACGCATATAGTGGATAGAATGCCCATACCCCAAGAAAGGACAATTGTCCCCATTGTGGAATCCTAGGGTTCCAGAAGACCTTCAAGAGGTTAAGGCATGTGGGGGCAATAGAGTATGATGGTATGGCAGACCTGACGGACTCAAATATGTGATTGAAAGAGTTGAAGAAGGCCTTTAAGGTCCTCAACATCCCAATAGGGGATAAGGTGAAGCATGTTGTCTACCTATTGAAGGACAGTGTTGGACATTGGCGGGCCATCAAAGAGGAGAAGAGACCCAGAGTGGTGATCAATTGGGAGGAGTTTCAGCAAGATGGATACATTCTGTGACAGGGATGTTTCTTGGATCTTCCAAATAGATAGGAAGATTCTCCCAACATGATTGGTGTCAGCAATGACAGCAGAGAGGCTGATGAGGCAAGGTTGTACAACTTTTCTAGCACATGTGATAGATACCAAGGTGAGGAGTCTTGGTATACAAGAGGTGCCCATTGTTTGTGAGTTTGAGGACATGTTTCTTGATGAGTTTCCTAGAGTCCCCTCTACTAGCAAGGTTGATTTTGAGATCAATCTGGTTCCTGGTCCAAGCCAATACCAGAGACATCGTACATGATGGAACCACCTGAGATGCAAGAGCTGAAGAAGTAGTTGTAAAAGCTGTTAGAGAAGGGCTTTATCAAGACAAACACTCCCCTTGGGGTGCTCCTGTGTTATCTGTTAGGAAGAAGGATGGTTGTATGAGGTTGTACATCAATTACTGATAGTTGAATAAGGTGATGATCAAGAACAAGTATCCCTTACCACAGATAGAAGACCTATTTGATTAATTGAGAGGTGATGTAATGTTCTCAATGATAGATCTGAGGTCAAGATACCATCAGTCACGAATCAAGGAAGATGACATACTGAAGTTGACTTTTAGGATTTGATATTGCCACTATGAGTTTGTGGTTATGTTGTTTGGACCAAGCAATGCACCAGCAACGTTCATGGATCTGATGAATAAGGTGTTTCAGCCTTATCTTTACCAGTTCGTAGTAGTGTTCATTGACGATAAACCTGATATACTCTAGAGATATCCAGCAACATGAGCAACATCTACAACAGGCGTTGACCTTGTTGAGACAACATAAGTTGTACGCCAAGTTCAACAAGTGTGAGTTTTGGCTGAAATAGGTGTCTTTTCTGGGGCAAGTGATATATACTGAAGGTGTTCGTGTGGATCCCAAGAATGTGCAGTCAGTGCTAGAATGGGAGAAACCTAAGACACTGATGAAGATTTGCAGTTTCCTATGCCTGGCATGCTTCTATTGAAGGTTTATTAAGAACTTCAGTGTTGTGGTGTTATCCCTAATGAAGTTGACAAGTAAAGGTTTGTCATTTGTCTGGGATGACAAGTGTCAGTGTTCCTTCCATCTTTTGAAGGAGAAGCTGACCATTGCACCAGTGTTAGTGTTGCTTGAGCAAGGGAAAGGTTATATTGTCTTTTGTGATGTGTCGAAGAATGGTTTGGGTTGCATGCTGATGCATGATAAAAATGTGATTTCTTTTACTTCATGGCATCTTAATAAACACAGGGAGAACTACATGACACATGAACTAGAGATTTCCGCTATGTTCCATGCTTTGAATATTTGGAGACACTACCTTTATGGTGAGAAATGTCAGATCTTCACTGACCATGAGGATCTACAACACATCTTCTTGAAGAAGGAGCTGAATATGTGGTAGCAACGATGGATGGAGTAAATCAAAGATTATGATTGCACCATAGACTACCATCTAGGGAAGGCAAACATGGTGGCATATGCTTTTTGAGCAGGAAGTCTTCTTTGTCATCAACTGCTAATAAGGAACAATTGTGTTCCTTGGTATGTCATAAGAGAGACATGTTGGTGTCACTTCGCCAGATGAATGTGAAGTTGGATATCTCCTTGTTGGTAGGCTTATGGATTAGTTACAGGTGAAACCTATGATGAGGCAGCATATCAGAGATGTGTAGTGGAGTGATATTGTGATATAGTAGATTTGAGTAGAGTTTGACATCGAGAAGCGTGATGGCTTCCATGAGTCAGAAGATGGGATAGTGTGTTGCCACGATAGAGATGTGGTTCCTTATGTTGATAATCTAAGGAAATTGGTTCTGGAAGAAGCACACTCTTTGATGTACGCTATGCATCCGGGCAGTACCAAGATGTCGTGCAATCTGAAAAAATCTGTAATGGTGGCCTGGTTTGAAGTGTGACGTAGCTGAATTCATGGCGAAGTGTCTTGTGTGTTAGTAGGTTAAGAATGAGTATCAAAAACTTGTAGGGACTTTGCAACTGTTACCTATACCACATTGGAAATGGGATCATATCACGATGGAATTTAAGGTTAGACTTCCTAGGAAAGCCAAAAGTCATGATTCCATATGGGTGATAGTGGACAAGTTGAACAAGTCAACACACTTTCTCCATGTGAAAACAACATATACAACTGAGAAGTTGGCACAAGTGCATGTTGTATGTCTGCACGATATTCCTGTGATGATAGTGTCTGATAGAGGTCCTCAATTTACCAGTCACTTTTAGGTGCGTCTACACACTGTTATGGGTACACAATTAAGGTTTAGTATAACTTTTCACCCGTAGACAGATGGATAGTCTGAGAGGACTATTTAGACCTTGGATGATTTGTTGAGAGCTTGTGTTCTACAGTTTTTGGGCAATTGGGATGTACACCTAAGTGTGATAGAGTTTGCTTACAACAACAACTATCAGAGGAGTATCAACATGGAACCGTTCAAGGCTTTACATGGGAGACATAGTAGATCTCCATTGTGTTGGTACAAAATGGGTGAGTATCAACTTTTGGGGCATGAGCTTGTACATCAAACAAGAGAGAATATTAGGATGATACAACATCAGCTGAACGCAGCCCAAGACAGACAAAAATCTTATTTTTGATAATCATTGGAGACCGTTGGAGTTCTAAGTGCGAGACAAGGTGTACCTCAAGGTCTCTCCTTGGAAAGGCGTGTTGAGGTTTAGGAAGAAGGGTAAGTTGGCCCCAGGTATATGGGACCTTACCCTATGGTGGCATGTGTTGGGAAGGTGGCTTATAGGTTGGAGTTACTGCCTGAGTTATACAACTGCATCTAGTCTTCCATGTTTTGATGTTGAGGAATTGTCACCCTGACACAGAGTTGATGCTGTAGTCTATGGAGGTTGAGTTGTAAGAGGACGTTTCGTATGTGGAGGGTCCTATTTTGATTTTGGATAGAAGGGTTAAGAAGTTGAAGAAGAAGGATATAGTGTTGGTTAAGGTTTTGTGGCATCATCGTGGAGTGGAGGAAATCACGTGGGAGTTGGAGGACAAGATGCATAGGAAGTACACATCTCATTTTGCGTAGGATTTTGGGGGCAAAATCCTTGTTAGGGGCTATGGTTGTAAGATCCAAGATCTAGCTTAGTTCTTGATCGTTCTTGCTTTGCTTAATAAGATTCTTAAACATTAATTCAATCATGTGATGCACCTTAAAAATATGTGACATGCTTGTGCTTTCAGTTTGGTCCAATTTGCATGATGTTTGAGCTAGTTATGCTTTATGTGTGATTGTTTGGATCAAGTTGCAATTTACCCATATTGATAGTTTATCTTGCAATTTGTCACATGTTGGTTATGCCTCTTGTGCCTTAGAATCATGTGACAGAGAATGATGCATAGGGGTGCCTTGTTGGGCCTTGGTTGATGAGGTGGCATCATGTGTGTTAATGTTAGGGTTTGCATGTGTAATGCCTTTCCAAGTATATACATACGTCAGTGGAATCATACCCTATGTTGTCTATAACATGGGTCACTTGGCTTGGAGGAACGTCACAAAACATGATATACATAGCAACAAGATAAATGAAACAACATGCAATACTCAAAATATAGATTCATACATTGTTCTTAAAAGGGAAACATAAGTTGATACATCTTAATCTCAAACCTAATACAATTAGGCTAAGTAAATCTAAAGCATGAAATGATAAACTAAACTAGATAATCCACTGAGTAGTAGATGGCACCCCACCAAGATAAAGTATCCTTGATGTTAGCTACGCCGAAGGGATCGCTTCAGTTCTCCTTTGCTCCTTGATCTAGGGACATCTCGTCCGATGACCATGCGAAAACAAAGACATATACCAGTAAGCGACACTGTACTTTTTATAAGAACTAAAAATTAAGCATATAAACTTGACTTGAAAGAAAACCTTGACATGTATTTGACTTAAACATTCTTGATTACTTGATCATTATAACATGAAGAATTGAATAAGTAAAATATGCACTCTCTATGATTTGCCCACTTAAGAGCCCAAAATTGGCATGAATGCCCATGATTTGTCTAAAAATCCCATAAAGACCCCTTGAGGTCCATAATTGGCTATAAAATCCCATAATTGGCATGAAAGCCCATAATGACGCCTTGAGGTCCATAATTAGCTATAAAATCCCATAATTGGCATGAAATCCCATAACGACCCCTTGAGGTCCATGATGGCGAGAGCATATAAACTTAGTCAAATTATTATAACATAATTCTTCTGATGAACATTATCATAATCATGAACATCAAATCTTTAACATGATATGATTTATCCCTCTTGAACTTGAACATTAGTTTCATGAATCATTATCCCTTAATCATTAATCATAATCTCTAATCTTAATAAGCATGATAACCATAGGACATAAGATATATAAACCATAAAGAAATTTTTTTATATATGCACATGATTAGAGCATCGAACTTGAAATTTGAGCATAATTCATAAACCATACATATCATACAAATCAACCAAGGTACATATGTATAGTGGCATGACCCGCTTACTTGGAGAAAAGCAAATCCTATCTTAGTGTATTTGATCTTGATCGAATCCAAGGTTGGTATCTCTGATTTTGAGTCAACCCTAAGTCTCCTAAAAACAACATGATCCTTATTAATTATCACTTTAACTAACATATTAAACCCTAATGTGGTCTTTAGGAAAACATTATCTTATTATACTTTATTAGGGTTAGGGTTATTGATTAGGTCAGACCATATGAGAAAATTTGATTTAATGCTAATAAATTAATGATCATATTACTTAAAAGTTAGGGTTTTGGAGTTCCTCCAGAAAACATCAGAACAAGGAGTAAATCGTGGTTTGAAAACCTAAAACCACATTCTACTCAAAAAATCCTTTCCAATGTCTATGTATTTGTATTTTTCTGAGCAGTGGTTGGATTACTGTGAATTTCCAAAGATATAGACCAATCAAGGGCAACTTAAAAGCACTTGATCATTTTCTTGGGATCAAATACAAAGAAAACAAAATGGCTGATATGTCCATTACTACAATTACTGACGAATTGTGTGACATGGGGTAAATTTGTCAAAATTGCATCTCAAACCATGGTGTGCCTGCTTGATTAAAAAAAAGAAAAAAACCCTAAAATACCCTAGATATGTGTGACATATTGATTGAAATCCAAAGGGTAGACATGTAACATCCCCATACAGATTCTCCGATCCTTGTCCATGGCACGACTAGGCTGCTTGAGCACCAAGTCACCATGCCAAATTGCGACCAAAGCTTGATCTCACAGAGCCATCATGCCCCAGGGATTCCCCAAGCTTCATTGATCTTGGCAAGCCAAGATTCAGGATCTGTGATGCCAGAATACGATGGCTCTTGACTTTAGACCGTGAAAAATAGAGCGATGACTCTTGAGTCCAAGATCATCGTACCAGGGCGTGTGAGTGCCCAAAAAGGTTGGGGAAACAAATGTCAGATCAAGGCAAAAACAAAGACGCGACCATGGTTGAAGGGATACTAGGTAGCCATGGCAGTGACCACTAATGAGAATCCCAATCACGTCTAAAGGATGTGACAATTCAAGGCAAACCAGGGCAAAACAAGTACAAAGAAACAGAGCTGGAGGTCCAAAGATGCTTACTTGGCGGTCAATTCGACTGGATGTAGATGAGAAGCTGGGTTAGTGAGGTGTTCTCTGGAGATGCAAATCTTGAGTGGGTGAGGGATCTTCAGAGTGCAGATGATGAAATTAGAGTGAGAGAAGATGTAGGTGTGATTCAGTGGTCGTTTAGGACCCCATATATATGGGTATGTGAGTCGGTACCGGCTTCTGTGAAAACCATGGTGGAAAGGAGAGGAAATCCCTAATGCACGTTTCATATATAGGGCACAGAACCCCTAGTAAGTAGTGATGGTTGGGTTTGGTGGAGAGAGAAGAAGAGGATGGTGATGAGATCTTATAGAGAGCAGTTAAAAATTACTGAGAATTGGATTGGGAAAGCAATCACTGTAAATCAGTTTTGACTTGCCAAAAATGCGAAGGTAGTTGACAACTCTAGAATCGTCGGACCGTGAGTACATTAAATAACAGTCGACCAATCACACCCAAAAAGGAAAAACAAAAAAGAAGCATGTGATAGTGAAAATAAAATCAAACTTTAGAGAAATTTGATGCTTTTTATGCATATTCGAATAAAGTGATATGAATTCAATTTCTTTCCTTTTTCTTTTGAATTGGATGAGCAAATAAAGTCCAATTAAGACCAAAATTGGTAGGTAGATAATTAGAATTCAAATAATCCTATTCTAAATTAAATTTTGCATTTTGGGAAACTTTAATACTTAAAACACACAATTTCAAGGAAAATCTATTTTCTTCATATTAATGCATTTCTTTAGTATTTGTTAACCAAATTTCGTGTGTACCTCTATCTTCACTAAAGGTGTCAATAGGAAAAGTCTAGAATAATGATTTTGAACTGAAATGCCTCTAATTGATATTTTGCACAAGTTGTGCTCATATTAGCCATGTAATGCATTAGTACTTTAGGTAATTTGGGGAACTACTTCCCTTTATGATCCCATGGGTCAAAATTCGAATAATGACTTATTACCCACTCAAAAGTTATATCATGTACCTTTTTATGCCTTTATGAGCAACTTCTTTGGAGGAGAGAGAAAAGTAAAAAGGGAACACATGAATATAACATTTTAAGTTAATTGCCACTCATCATGGCATATCCATAGGAGAAAGTATATTTTTGGTTTTCTTTTTATTTTTCCCACTCTAATTTATATAAGGAGTATACCTTAATGGTCTTTTTACATTAAACCACTCAACTATGAGCATTTAGTAAAACCCCATTCTAAGGTTTAAATTAAATCTAAAAATTGGGGTGCGATAGCATTGATGCATGAGCTCATGGTGGCGTCGACCACGTTGATGATCCTTTTTTAGTAGAGCCCGATGTGCTTTGTGTCCTTGAGAGTGTTTTGACCGAAGTGATTCTCTTGGTTGAGTTTGTAGAGACCCATGTGCTTTGCTCTTGATCTTAGTCTCTAGGTTTTGCTTGTGTTGATCTTGTAGCGACCAATTGCTTTGGTTGACATGGGTATCAGTCACTACCATGTTGAACCTTGGTTTTTGCTTTGAGCATTTAGATGGTGAGGACCTAAGTGGTCGTTACACTACCTAGGCTTTAACACTCTTTCTTGCATGCATACCTTGAGTTCTTGCATGGACTAGGTGTTTGACGGACAAGGGTCATGAGTGGCTCTAATATCTTGACACCTCATATATCTCATCTCTCTCCTACCCTTGGGTACTTATACCCCTTATTTTTCATGCAAGTAACCTCTTTAGCTCTCTCTTCTTTCTCTCTTCTTGCTTGGAGACAACCCTTGAGCTTGGTGGTGCGAGTGGAGGTGCTTTAGCCTGAAGAAGAAGAAAGTCAAACCTTTACATGTGGTGATCTAGGGTTTGATCATATCCCTTGTGGTGATTCTTGGTGATCCTTGATCTTGGTAAGTGGTTTATCCTTCTTGATTTTGTTTTTCTTAAAAACCCTACACTCTCTCTTCTTTTCTTGGCTGAGATTATGGTTCTCCATGGTGTCTTTCTTGAGGAACTTCTCTCCAACAGAGGTTGAATCCATGGTTCTCCCATGGTAATACTTGAGTGAGATAAAGATCTCCTATTTCTCTTTCTTTTTCAGCCTAGGGTTTGTACCCTCTTCTCTTTGGATTTTCTTTGACCTTGGTTTGCTCTTTTTCTCTTGAGGTGATCTTTCTTGGAGTTGTAGTTGACCCAAGCTTGGAATTTCTTCTCTCTTGGAGCTTCTTGGATTTTGAAGTTGGTCTTCACCTCAAGGCAGGTTATGTAACTGTCCCCTCTTCTATTGTTGCACTTGATCTTGCATGCATGTTATCTTATCTATAAAATGTGATTATAAGATGCTTGATTATGTTACCTTGATTTAGGGTTTATGATTATGTAGTAATATTGTATAGATTAACTCTTTCTCTAAAACCCTAATTCATGTACCCAAAACCTAGTAGATGATGGAGTTGATTGTTCTTACATGCATCTTGAATGCTGGTTTTATCACCATGTTTATGGTTTGTCTATCACATGTTAGAAGGATGTTTTGTCTCTCACATGCATGAGACTAACACTTGGTTTCATCTCTCATGGCATGGTTTCTTTGCTGATCTTGGTGATGGTCATTTTGCTTCTTGCAATTTTGATGTTAATCTTTTCATGGAGTTTTCACCTTGGTGACACTTGAGTTTCTTGATGTTATACATCTATTTTAGTCGACATGCATTCTTGGTTCCTTGTGGTCTCTAAGACCATGTTGGTGATGAGATTTGATTTTGGTTTGGTCGCCATAACTTAACCTTAGCTACCTTGGTCTCTACATGATTACTTTTGGGGTCACTACATATGAGCTTCTTGTGATGGTCGCTACACATGTTGGCGTGTTTGATCGCAATGACCTTCTTATCTATGGTTTCTATGGGGGTTTGGTCACTACAAACCCTAACCCTAATATGTTTTGAGAATTATGTTTGTGTTGGTTCACTTCTTGCGGTCGAAATGGTTTTTGTTGATGGATGGTCGCTAGGTTATGATGGTTTGGTCGCAACAAACTCTAAACCTAGTTTCTCTTGTTGTTATGACCCACTCTGTGATTAATTAGTAAGTACAATGATTAGTGTATAATTAAGTAATTGAGATAAGTTAAGTGCTCATGTGGTGGTTAGTGCATCATCAAGTTGATTAAGTTGAATTAGATATATAAGATACAATTGGTGCTTAATTAAGATAATTAAGTAAAGTTAAGTGATCACATATGTGATTAGAGTTTTGATTTGCCGAGACAAGCTAAATAGCATGATTTCTTGCACTGAGGGTGTAGAGGATCTCACGCTTGAAATTTTGCAAGAAAAATCAGTTGAATCGGATATTCGGGGCAAAGATTATGACAGTTTTAAGGTTTTTAGACCTGGGAGCAATTTTTCTATTAATTGAACTTTGTTATTGTTTTCCCTAGAGGGTCGGCTACCCTCCTCTTCTTCCTTATCTATCCCGATAGAACAGGACTCTTTCTTCTTTGTCAGGTTGAGCGGCGCCCAAGAAGTAGCGCACGGTCGACCATGCTAGTGGAGAAGAGGAGCAGGGGTTAAGCTCGGATTTTTCATCATCGACCAGCGGCGCCACCACTCTCTTCTCCTTCCTTCTAGCTCGCCCAACACCATCTCCAAATAGCCCTAGCCAGAGCGCCGGCCGACCTACAGGTTGTAGCGGCTGGTTCGGGGCCGATCTAGGCTTCCTTGCTTTGGTTCACCAGCGCCCTGCTTCTCACCTCCTTCTTCTTCCTTTCTTCTCTATTCCATGCCCTAGCGGCGCTTCCAACCGCAGCTCGCCCTAGCCATGGCAGCCGGCCAAGCAGCAGCTGCTGCTGCGCGGGGCAGCAGCCAGAGGCCTCGATGGGCACGCAAATCTTCAGGAAAAGGGGTGATTGACTTCGGCCCAGAGGCCTAAACAAGAATCTGCCACCATGAGCCCTTGAGCAAGCAACTACAACACTACACCTCCATCTGCGCCACCTGTGCTTCATTCTGGCAGGGTCGGCGCCCATCTATGAAGCAGCAGCAACTGCTACGATAATGGTCAGGATCCTTTGGGCGAGCAGTAGCTTTAAGCAATGTTGCCCTTGAGCTCTAGCCTTGAGGCCTTGAACTGATTCCTCCGCCATCAAGCCCTCAATCAGCACCAGGCCAAGTCGTTTATCCAACCTGTACGTGTGAAGTAGAGCTCCTTTCAGCAGCAGGTTCGGCTAGGGGCAGATTTGCCCAGGAAACACTAAGATAACGGTGTCCTTGAGTTCGTCTGAGGTTCGTAAGCACAAACCAGTAGTTGTTAGTCCTTGATTCGGCTTTAATCGAGTTCATCTTCAATGAATTTTCCGTTTCTGCGCAGGTTGCACGGCGTGCAAATCAGTTTGCACGGCGTGCAAAGTTACAGATAGCGGAACGAGTTTCTGCCCAGGTGCACGGCGTGCAAATCAGTTTGCACGGCGTGCAAAGTTGCAGAAAAGTAGAATAAAAGTGCACTGAAGGTGCACGGCGTGCAGCCCAGGTGCACGGCGTGTACTCTGCTATAAAGGGCAGAATTAGGCGTAGTTGTGGACGTTTTTCGGTGTATACGAACACACCGAAGTGGGTGAGTAGTAGTTCATTCAGTAATCATTAATTAACTCAATTTAAATGTTGAATTGCCTCTGTATCAGTTAGTATAACTTTTAAACAGTGCAGTACATACAATAGAGTATGTTAGTTTCATTGGAACTTGAAATACCTAATGTGCTTAGTGAAAATGATGAAATTTCCTGTATTATACTTGCAATGTATTTGCTGATTTAAAAATAGATGATTAGCATCGAAATTGGATAAATGATACTAAAACATGTTTAATGATGATAAAGGATATATATTTGCTTCATGTGATATTTATATTGTGCAATATGCATGAAATGTGATTTCCTGTTTAAATGTTTATTTGTTAATCAGTTAATAGACTTAGGTGCCCTAACACCGTAGAACCCCTAAGAGAGATCTGCTTCTTAGGGGGGAAACTCGTGTTGCAACATCATACGTTCTTGTGTCACGGACAAACGAGGAAAGAGAGGCAGTGTCTAACAACAATCGTTCTTGTGTCACGATGGCACTGGGGAAAAGGGGGTTATCCAACACCATTCGTGCTTGTGTCACGAAGGTAACCCTGTGAGACTCTCCGCCTGTGTGCTCAGGTTTGTCAGGAGGAGTCTGGAGCACACGTGGTTGTGCAACACACGTGGTTGTGCATTGAGGCCGTGGAGCCTGGGGTCCTGTAGCAGAACAGGGCTGGCGTCAGACTTAGCATTTCCCGGGTGTGTCGCTAAGTCTTGTACGGTGGGATCGTAGCATGAACTTGTTACGGATCTTTATATGCAGAGTACACTGCATATGATTAGGGCATAATAATATAAATATGTAATCATATAGGATCACAGTAAATTAAAGTATTCGAACTTGTGTGCTATTCTTTATATCTGTTTATCTGTTCAAATTATGTGCTATTGCATGGAAATGTGATTATATTCTGCAAATCTGTTATGTTATTAGAACTGCCCTGCTTAGTACTGTACTTATGTTTTATTTCAATTTATAAACCTGATGAGTTGTTTAGTGATAGATAAGTGAAATGCTATTCACTGAGCGAGTAGTCTCATACCTCTACTCAAAACATTTTCAGGTCATCAACAGCAGGAATCTGAAGGATCATTTCATCCTAGCGCTTAGTCTGTAGAAGGTATATGTAGTTAGTAGTTAGAGGTCTCTTAGTCCTTTCCCCTCGATCTTTGGGACATGGTGTGGGTGAGAGAGAATGTGTATAAATATGTAAATTAACTGTCATGCTTTATGTCGAACAATGTAATATGCTGTAGACTTTCTGTATATTGCTAGTCAGATTAATTGAAATGCTTCCGCAGTTTGTTTAGTTTCATTTTACATCATAAATCAGATTATCCTATTAATGTCTTTAAAATGTTTTAAAAAGTGAGGAGTGGTTGGCTTATGTGTAAATCCCATCCTGTCGCGCCCTAATCTCGTGATGAGTGGGTAATGTGAGATCGGGGTGTGACACTTGTGGTCACCACATATGGTTCAACTTGGTTGGTCTCTACAAGGGTCTAAGTCCCATAGCTTCTAGGGAAATCTAAGCCTAGTGGTTGTAAGGGAAGTCTAACCCTAATAGGTTGTGATGGTTTCATCTGATGAAGTTGCTACATGGGTAAACCCTAATGGTCACTACAATAACCCATCTTTATGAACACTAAAGATGGTCTTACCCTACATGGTTGATATGCTTTTCCCAATTTTCATGGGTTTGGTTAATGATGGCTAATTTGATGGCTTCCAATAATGTGGGAATGGTGTACTATAGGATATGATGCTAAGTGTTGTATGAGAAACCATAACCCTAATTATGAGTACATTATGTAATGGTTATCTTGCTTGAAGTACTTAGGATGTAATGATGTATTCTCTCTCCTCTTTGTGTAACATTAATGTTGCAATTTGAATGAATATCATTGCTTGTGGTTGCTATGGTATCTCTAATGTGACACATGGTGAGGATTATGAGCCTTTATGAGGCATGACGAGATAATGATGTTATGCAGGAACTATGTGATTGGGTCTTATGACCTGGCAGAGGCTTTGTTCCTAGTTTGAGGTGATATACTCTAGTGATGTGATGAGGTATGGTTATCATATGATGATATGGTGATGGTAAGGGCCTAGTATAAGGTAGTGAGATAGTATCATGTGATGACATGATCAGCTTTATGCTTAATACATTTTAATCTACCCCTATTTTTGTAGAATTTGTCTATGGCTTGTATGTTGTAACTTGATTGATGCAATAAAAGATACCCAATTGGCTTAAATAATCAAGTGAAACCCTAATCATGTAGTTTCCCTGAGCCATAGATCCATCTTCAACGTCAGTACTTGCTGGATGGTGAAATGAGTAGTTCCTAAGGGAAAATCAGAGCACATATTTTTGAATATGCGGGGGTACAAGTTGAGGATATATCCTTGCATCCACAATTACAAGATTGGAGAATGATCGCGTCATGCCCCAACAATGGGTGTAGTCATATCTCAGTATGTAATGTGATAGAGGAGATCTACGGTTGTACCTCAGATGATTGGGTTTTTATACCCTATTTTCTAGTGTCGTGCCTGTATACCAAGGCAGACTTGGCTAATTTGTAGTTTGACTCTATATGTCACTTCGATAGACTCAGACTAACTCAGGGTGTGGGAGATCATAGGAGTCTGGATCTTCTAGATCTTGTATGGCACTGATTTTGACTTAGTAGTGGTCAGTTAGAGTATGAGTGGTATACCTCATCTCCACAGGGCATTAATAAAAGACATAATATAGTCGTGTGGTATATTTACTTAAGGTTAAAAATGATTCACATTGGATGACCCTTTGCCTTGATTCTCATATTTTTCAGTTGATAATGGTTATATATGTTCTTCATATTCCTTCTAAAAGTATATGATGTTCTACTAATCAATTGTAGCTACTTAAACTGCTTAATCTATGTTATTAGTTTGAAGTATTCATTTAGCTGAATCTTCTCATCCTGTTAATAGTATTACTTTCCTACTATATATCTATTTGTGTTAACTATAGTTCTTTGTGAAGAGTTATATCTCTTGCTGGGACATTTATATCATCTTATGGGTTTCCACTTCTTTAGGTGTTTGTGCATGATGCGGTAGAGAACATGCGGTTGAGGAAGAGAAATAAGGAGAAACGTAGCTGTTGAAGGTGGGATATGTTGCTAGTGTTTTGTAGTAGATTCCTATTTTTTGTTCCTTTTTTCTCAGGTCCTTGGGGGTATTTTGTAGATGTTGTATATCGAGATGAGGTTTTTGGCAATATGCCATAGTTGTACATATATGGCTTGAGTATATAAACAAGTTATCTTTTGTAACTTGTTTATGGCAATATGGCCACTGTACAGTGATGTATATACCATCATGGTATGATACGTGATAGAGGTGGCATAGTTTGTGGACTTCCATGTAATGTGCTCTGCTTTTATGGTTATATAAAATTGATTTTAATGTACTGTGTTTCCTGGTAATCTGGATTTTTAGTGTTAATTCCATGCTTTAGTTTTGAGTAATCTCACTTTGGTGTAACTGGTGTGTCACAACATTACCTCTAGATTTTGGGTATGTTTCTAATTCGATGGATGGTTGTTCTTAAAAGTTCACTTTTGAGGAGATGAAACTGTAGTTGTGGAAATGTGGTGCTTTTGATTTATAAATTGTCAGTTTTCTTTTTGTTACTCTCAATGACTACAAGCTTGAAAATTTGTTCTACACATTTATGGTGAGAGTTATCAAAGCAAATTTACATTTTAAATCACAATATGATAGGTATAATCATGTTCCAAAAATAGGTTGTCAATATCCTAACATGAAGTTGTCCTTTCTTATGTACTTGTGTCTAGACTTTAGTTGTAAACCAAGTGTTATCTTTGATGCTAAACATTTTGATTATCAACTAAATTATAGTCAAGTAGACATGAAATGATAGTGTCAAGGCCCTGCATACTAAACTCTTTTGATCTCATAAAATATTTGAAAACCTGCAAGGTACTGCTAACTACCTTTTTCCTCATGGTCACAGCTAACCTATTTTGATCTCATAAAATTCTAACTACCATTTTCCTCTTGGTCCCCTCACGAGAGTGTACCTTTTACCTCTTAAGACATGCCTAAGGGCTTGTAATAACAAGGCTCCCAAAGGACACATCCTAAGAGTTTTTTATCATTGATTCAACTATCAAACTTTTAAACCTCTTGAAATCAATTTTCCATCCAGATGTAGCTACAACCTAAACCAACTATTTTGCTTACCCATTTTCTTTCACTACATTTTCCTAGAATTTTGTTGTTTTAAATCTTTTGTTGTTGTGTTGTTTACATGTTAAGTTTATGTATTTTGGTTCTATATTGGTTCTAAACTTTATTTTCTGTATATTTGTATGTTGTATCATTGAATTAGATATCTCGTAATATAATTTGTTTTAATGCATCATGGATATACACAAAGATATATGTCATAAAGGCATGACATAGGTACAGAAGCCCGAAGGTGGAAGAGATACCCTTAGATACCATAATGTCATTGTGTCTCAACGTAAAGTGTGTATTTAAAGATTTAGTGGGAATGCATCAATGGCACAAATAGTAAACCAAGAACAATATCCTAAGTAATTAGTAAGTAAGCACGCCACTTTATTAGCTGAGTGTGACTACACTTTGTTATCATTCATTGATTGAGTTCAGTTGGTGCACATCTACAATTGATGTCTAGGAGATAATGGGTTCAACATAATGTGGGATAACCATTTTTCTTGGGTAAATATGTTTAGTGGTTACCTAAAAAAGCATGGCCTAGTTATAAGTTTTAATAGTTCATCTGCCAATGTAAACAAGGTGGGTGATTAGCTGAAAAAAACCCAGTTGGCATTGCTTGGTTAATAGTTCATCTGTTGATGTAATTATGCAATGCACAACTCAACTGACAATTAGGGGGTACTGGGATGAGCTCAAGGTTAGTTTGCTACTTCAACCAATGATACTTTGCTATGTTTTTTCATAAAATATTTTATAGACGACATCTAAAGCATGCAAACACATTATTTTAATAATACTCTAACAAACATGTAGCTTCAATTTGTTCACAGAGAGTCAATCATAGATTATGTTTCAACAATACTCTGAGCATCATCACTAGAGTTCAGTTCACATTCTGCTTGTTTGGCCTATATTTTACTTAGTGATTCAATGAAAAACTCCATTGACAATGGAACTTGTCTTAGTTAACAACTACCAAAAGAAACCAATCCAATAATTGTATAGGAAGTCATGTAGACCAATTTCAACTAGGATCTCAATTGTATGTTCTCCCATTGGATTCTTCAGTCAGACATTATATGGTACATCAATAAAATAAGTTGAACACCTTAGTGCTAACTGGCCTATGTAGAACTTGACTTTTATTTTTATCAATAAAAATAGGTTACTTCCAATACAATTTTATAGAAATATGCAAATTAAAGCTCAGTTTAGTTGAGATAAGACATTTTGAATATCAAAGTAACATTTTAGGTCAAAAATCAACTAATCATATTCAAATCTCCTAGGTTTTAAGTCTTGGAACCCACACTAAATCAACATCCTTTTTCTTGTATGGGCATGAGAAAGAATAATGTCCAAGACGCAAGCAATAATGACAACAAAATGGAATCAATTTCATTTCTCCTTTGAGTTGAGTTGTTCTTGGGTACAAATATGGCCTTGGACTTGGGTTCTTGTGTTCTTCTAGATTTAGGATGAGATTTTCCTTTTGGAACATATCCTAAACCTCTTCTTCCAATTTGGCCAGAAGAATCCTTTAGGATCTTATCAAGAATACCATTGTATTTCAAGCTACTAATTTCCTTTTGTAACTTAGCAATTTCATCCATTCTCCTTTTAATTTCTAACTTTGCTTGATCTAGATTAGATAAAAAATTATCTCTTTCTTTGATAATAGCATCATAATCTAAATGAGTACACAAGATAGGTTGAGTTTGAAGATCATTCAATTTTGCAAGTAGTTCAACCTTTTCTTGAGAAAGAAATCATAGTTTGTTTCTAGTGTAAGAAACTTCATATTGCAATCATTAAAAGATGATTTCAAGGTAGAATTTTGAGAAATAATACTTTCCTTTTCAAAAGCAAGATAATTTAATTGAACATATAATTCTTCATTAGTTTTTATAACTCTTTTAGTTTCTTTTTACAATCAATGTATTTATCATGTAATTCTTCAATGCTAGCAATTAACTCTTCTTTAGAGGGGGGTGAATAGAGATTTTTGGAGTTTTAAAGTTAGTTAAACAATTAAAATACTTGGAAAAGAAGTAGGAGGAAACAAGGAAGACACAAGGATGTAGAGTGGTTCCTATCTTATAAATCTAAGGTAGTCAGTCCACTACCTGATTGTTTCCAACTGGGATTTTGAAAGCAATTTATTTTATTACCTCGCAAGGATGTTAAATAAAATACAATCACCTTCCTTCTACACCCTTGAAGTAGCCTTCACCTTGAAGTAGCTTCAACCTCCTTGAAGCAACCTTCTTAAAGTAACTTCAAGTCCACCTTGGAGCAGCCTTCACCTCCTTGAAGTAGCTCCAACACCTTGAGATAGCTTTCACCTTGAAGTAGCTCCAACCTCCTTTGAAGTGCCTTCTTGAAGTAACCTCAAGTCCACCTTGGAGCAGCCTTCTCTTGATGAAGTAGCACCAAGAAACCTCCTTTCAACAACCTCCAAACCTAGGAGTCGTCAAGGAGAACAATATACAATATAAAAGAAAAAGGTTGGAAGAAAGGAAATACTTAATCAATGAAGTACATTGCGTTGATACTATATCAAGCATTTAGATCTCCAATCCACTTAAGATGGATGTGTCTATATGTGGTGGCTAGGAGATTGTAGCTATAGGACAGAACTCTAGAGCACAAGGAAGAAGATAACAAGTAAATCTCAGCATTGTTGCTCTAAAAAATGGATGCTCAAGTGTAACTTGTGTGTTGTGTATGCAAGTGATGATTTGGGTGTCCTAAGGCCTCTCCTATTTATAGGAATAGTTTACAAGTGTTTAGGGACATTTTAGCGAGTGTCTAGAGTGTTCTTAGTGCTTAACTACCCGTTAGGTATAAAGTAGTTTGTATGCAATGACTAAATTCACATTAAATGCAAAGTTTCCAGAACTTTTCTTGGTCGACAATATTGTCGACCGGATAAAATTTTGGTCCACAATATTGTCGACCGGATGACTGACTAGTTCTAACAACTAAACCTATTACAACGGCTATATTTCGGTACACAATATTTTCGACCGAATTTTGGCTTAGAACTAAAGATTTGCAAAGTTTTGCAATGTGTGTGAGGTCCTATTGATGACTCATATGAGACCTATCAACCCTAAAGTATTCATGTGAGTGTGACATAGGGTTTTGGGTAGATATGGAAGATCTAACACTTGATTTACATGATATCTAAGTACTTGTACATTATATAATTGTACAAGTTTTTACATTGAGTACAATCATGAAAATATTAAACATTTAAGTGTATTGATCTTCAATTTGTATTGATCTTCAATTATCTACTTAGTATGATCTCCTTATTTTCCTGAACCCTGAAATACTCAAGTAGCACGTTAGATCCACAAGAATGAAATGTTTTTCATCATCAAAACAAAGGGTATGCTAATGTCCAATTTAGACAACAATCTCTCCCTTTTTGAAGATGACAAACATTACTAAAAATATAATCAAAATGATAAAATAAGATGAGTTTCATACCTGCGATTTACCTTAGATGAATACATCCTCTTGTTTTCATGAAGAGTGTGCTAATTATTCCTAAAGAGTTATGGAACATAGTATCTAACTCTTTAAGGAATATAGAAACAATTGATGTGTAGCCAAGAGATTATGAAACTCATTTAATTTTGATTTATATAATTTCTCCCCCTTTGTCATTTCAAAAGATAGCCATATAACCAATTTGCTCTCCCTGAATGAGATACTCCCCCTTAATTGTATACTATAACAAGAATGTCAAATTTAGCCACAATTCAAAAATCATGATTTGTTTCTCAATCATTTGCAAGGGATGTTAAGCCCTGAAATGATATGAGAATTCTTTAGACTCATGGATATATTTTATTAGTTTCTCAACCATTTACAAAGGATGTTAAGCCTTGAAATGATATGAGATTTCTTTAGGCTCATAATAGGATCAATGAATATTTCCCAACCATTTACAAGTGATGTGAAGCCCTAAAATGATATGAGATTATTTTAAGATCATAGTAGAACCAATGAATGTATCTCTAACCAAATACAAGGGATGTTAAGCCCTAATCAGTGTAGAGAATTCAATTAAGAGAAAGATATACATTTTATTCAAGAATGTTGTAAGCTTCTTAAAGATACTAAGGTCATAACTAATTTTGAGGTTCAATTGAATAAGTAAAGTAATGAATCAATAATCATGATGAGCAAATACACTAAGGTTAAGTGAAAGTCAATGATTTGATTTCACAAATAAGTATTTTGTTAGGCTTATTTTTGGTCGACCATGACTTCGACCGGGAGGCATTTATGTAGATATCCAATATATGCATTTTCATAAGTTATCCAATGAACCACTTCTTCTAGAATATGATTTGATCTTGTTTTGTATGATTATTATTAGTTCTTCATGTTGCTCATATAGGAACTTGTGAATGTTGAATAATCTAAGATAAGACCTTTTTGTGACTTATAATTAAGTTTGCCTTTTAGAACTTAATTCATGTGAGCAACATTTTGAAAAGATATATAGTCTTAATTTTTAAGAATGCTCAAACTTTAAATTTTCTCACAAAATGGTGATGATTATTAAACCAAGTTCCTTGTATGGTCACTTGTTTTGTTTTCAATTTTGATTATGTTAATGTTGAACAAAATCTCCTATGCCAATAGATTTGCCATTAATACTTTTCTTGAATAAAACCAATCTTTTCCTTTTATATGCTTGTTTGGGACAATTTAATCATGCAAAGTATAAAGTTTTGATGCCCATATATTCTTCCTTTTGATTAGGGTCATTCAAATATTTAAAGAAATGTAATTTGTAAAGTTCATTACATATTTGAGTTACTTAAGTTAATTGCAATTGAAGTATCTTATTGTTATAAAACAATTTTGACAGAGTTTTCCTCGATCGACATAGATCTCGACCGAGTAAGGTTTGGTCGACTTATTTCTCAACCGGATGTTTTTCAAGTTTTTGTAGGCTTAAAATAGTAACTTACTCGGTCGACTATTTTCTCGACCGAAATATTCTTTGTCGACAACTTTCTCAACCGATAATTTTACTATTTCTCCAGAAAATGCAGGCTTGAGACAGAAACTTCTTTGGTCGAGAGTTTTCTCGACCGAAAAGTGTCTTGGTCGAAATTTGTTGTCAACCGAGATTGTTTTTGTTTTATTTTCTGTAGTTATTTTCAAGTAAAAACATAGGTTAATTCCAATACAATTTTTTTACAGAAATATGCAAATTAAAGCTCAGTTTAGTTGAGATAAGACATCTTGAATATCAAAGTAACGTTTTAGGACAAATATCAACTAATCATATTCAAATCTCCTAGGTTTGAAGTCTTAGAACCCACACTAAATCAATATCATTTTTCTTGTATGGGCATGAGAATGAACAATATGCAAGACACAAGCAATAGTGAAAACAAATGGAATCAATTTCATTTCTCCTTTGAGTTGAGTTGTTCTTGGGTACAAATATGGCCTGGGTATTGGGTAGGATGAGATTTTTCTTTTGGAACATATCCTAAACCTCTTCTTCTAATTTGGCCAGAAGAATCCTTTAGGATCTTATCAATAATACCATTGTATTTCAAGCTACTAATTTCCTTTTATAACTTAGCAATTTCATCCATTCTCCTTTTAATGTCTAACTTTGCTTGATCTAGATTAGATAATAAATGTAACATCCCTGACCTGGGTTATGAGTTAACCCTAGGTGTTTTGCCTAAATATGTAATTAAAACTTTGTGATTAACTCTGAGCATGTAATTAAGTTTCTCAGAAACGTATATTTCAGTATTTGCTCCTTTTTATTTAAAGTTGTAGCATTGTTTTGATATACAGGGACTTATGTGCAATTTACCCAGTTAAAAAGGGTTAGTTTGAAATTTTGCACATGTTGAGATGTTCCTCTGATGTTGAGACATCATGAGAATCTCTTTGGAAAAGTTTGAGGGATTTCCCAAGCTAGAGCACCAAGGTGCAGCTGTGGAAGCAATCCCAGGGCTTGAAACCCTAATTTGGGGTAAAATGCAATTTACCCAAATGATGGGATGCAATTTGTAAAGAATGTCATCTAATGTATCTTTTTAGACTTTTTCCATCATTTAGAGAATAAATGATGAGGAATTCACCTCAATTGAGTTATGAAGTTAAGAAATAGGCCTTGTGATTGAATAATCAGGGTATATGTGCAATATCCCTTTAAGTATGAACTTTATTATTAGATTGTTCTTCCTTGCCTTCTTTTCTATAACTTAAGTTAAGGTTTGTCCTTAGAATAAAGAGGAAGGGACGAGCAAGTAATAAAGGAAGGATTTAGTTGGAATTAAGGGAAACTTATGAACTAATGTTGAAAATCCTATCCCATGTATATAAGCTCTCCTTCCCTTAGTTGCAAGGGAACTTACCCTTTGTTCCCTTACTGTTTCATTTCACCAAAGATGACCAAGGACTTCCTTGGAGCTAAGGAGGACGAACAAGGGGTGCAAGGTAGGTTAAACCCCTCTTCTTGCCTAATTCCATGGTTAGGATTCGAATTCAAGGTCAGCTTCATGGCTAATTCTCGAAACCCTATCTTTCTAGCCGTCTCTTTTCATCCTTCCTTGGAGTTTTCACCTTGGCCGACCTGTGGGAACTCAAGGACGCCATTAGAGCTTGGAGCTTGAAAACGTGGAGCTCAAGAAGAAAGCTTTAGGCGGGTTTTATAACTCTAAACCTATGCTTTACTATGTGCATCTTTATATGCGTTTTAATGATAGCTCTTAGTATTTCCCTACTTTTCCCTGCTATTTTGCAAGAAAACCCGTGGGATATCTGTACTGTTCTTGAGATAGAATATGAAGGCGTGATTTCCAAGAAAAACCCACCGCTTTTCTTTTCCTTAAACGGTCCTAACAGTTTGCTCTCTCGGACTCAAGACCGCGAGGTGAGCAAACGGTCTCGAGACCGCGACAGGGCAAACGGTCTCAAGACCGTTTGGCCCCGTTGACCGAGCGTGGACTGTATAAGAAATCTATTCCTAATTATATAGGCTAATTACCCTCAAAATTTGGGAGACTAACTCCAAAGGAATCGGGAGATATGACCTTTTTAAGTCACAACTTTAAATGAATTAATTGCTGATTCTCAAACGGTCTGAAATTGCCTTTTTGGGCAAACGGTCTCAAGACCGTGTAAGGTCGTTGACTAAGCGTTGACCGTATGAGATTACTGTTCAAAATTATGTTAGTTAACAACTCACCAAGTTTGATGGTCTAATTCCAAACGGGCTAAGAGTTGAAGGGTGAATACTAGTGCTAACCCTAGATAAAATCAGTACTGAAATTATGGTGACCTAATTAGGGTTTTTAGGGTTGATTGAACTAAACGGTCTCAAGACCGTTTGGGGGTCACCAAACGGTCTCAAGACCGCGAGGGCAATCAACCAAGACCGTTTGGAGGTCTGGGGTCAAGATTTGTTGACCAATTGAAGGTACTTTTACACCAAATTACATTGCAATTAAATATTGACATGATCATCAACTCAATGGGTCAGACCTTGATGAATTTGCACTAGAATCCAAAATTTTGGATGGGCAAACGGTCTCAAGACCGTTTGGAACTCATCCAAACGGTCTCAAGACCGAGAGGACAATCACCCAAGACCGTTTGAAGGTCTAGGGTTGAGTAATTTGACCAATTGAGGACCCAATTGCAAATAAGTTATCAATTTAATCAAAATTCTGTTTTGTGGTTCAATCATGGTTCAACCCCTATCAAATCACCTTAGACTTTGATGAAATCTTTGGAACACGGTCTCAATACCATGTGGGGTCCACCTACATGACCTCAAGACCGTTTAGGCCAAGTTTGGGCCCAATTGGAGCTCAATTGAAGGGTTCAACCTTGTGTTGATGCACACTGTTGAGTGTTGATGGGTGAACATTGATAGACCCTAATTGAATCGATTTCAACCATAATTGGTTAACTATTATGAGTCAATTGAATGACCAAGTGATCAAGCATAACCTTAATTGACTAAATCCATAAGTGGTCAACATAGATTTGACCATTTGAGGGCTTCAACATGGGTTGACATTATCGGTTGCACCTTTGAGCCTTGTTGAAGGACCAAGCGGCTGAGACCATGAGAGCCTCGCGGTCTCAAGACCGTGAGAGGGCTCGCGGTCTCAAGACCGTGAGGGGGCTCATGGTCTCAAGACCGAGAGGAGGCTCACGGTCTCAAGACCGCGAAGGGCCTCGCGGTCCTGAGGTCAAAGAAGGGCAAACGGTCTTCATGACCTTCACGGTCTCAACTCAAATTAGTCTTCGCGGTCTCAACATTAACTTGAACCAATGGGAGGCTTCGCGGTCTTGAACCCTTGAAGAGGCTCGCGGTCTTGAATGCATCATGGCTCGCGGTCTTGGGGTTAGAAATAGGCTCGCGGTCTTGGAGGGTCAAAGTGGGCAAACGGTCAACACTTTCAACCAATTTCAACCCAATTGATGACTAATGATTGAAATCAATCAATGTGATTCAAGGTTGACCTCATTCAATCACTTGATGATGTGAATGGTTCAATGTTGCCCAAATCAAACCCTAATGATAATCTAGGATAGTAAGGGGTTATTTGACTAAGGTTTTTGACCATGATGATGATCAATGGGGTGAATTACCAAAATACCCCTGAAGGGTCAATTAAGTTATACCTTGCTCAATTCAAACCCTAATTACATGAGAATGATGTTTTAGTCATAATGACTCTATCCAACTTGATCTAGTGTAATGTTACCATCAACCATTAGTATGATGAAAGAGAGAGTACTCTAGAGAGAGAAAGTAACCTAGAGAGAGAAAGTAACTCTAATCACATAATGGTGATGTTTTTGGCTATGTTAGCCTATGATGACTCAACCCAACATGTTTCAGAGTGATGATGACATCACCTAACCTTATGATGAGAGAGAAAGTACTTCTAGAGAGAGAAAGTACTTCTAGAGAGAGAAAGTACCCTTTTTAAGTAGAAACTCAACTAAAGCACCTCCAATGCACATGAGTGAGTATAATTAGGGTATGATCCACCTGTGTGAGGTCATAGAAACCCTAATTATGATAAATGATGAACCTTTAACCAATCTAAGAGTATCAATGAAGATGTTACTCATACATGATGATGTTATGAGTTTAATTCACCTTAATGTGAATAGTAAACCCTAATTCAAGGGTAATGGCATGCTTTTGAGTATTAAACTCCATTTGATATGAATTAGAGATTTAACTCTTATGACAAGAGTAGGAAGTACATTCTTTATTGTTGTATTACCTTTATCAGATGTATTAACCATGCAGGTTCTGATATGAAGGTAATCATATCCAGGTATGGATGTTGATGTTATATTCATTAAGGGCATGTTGTTAGCCTTATGAATGAGTAAAGTAATTTGATGCCTTGCCAGTAGCATCCTATGCTGATAATGGGCTATGAGAGCCATGAATACCATCAAAGTCATGCCTTAGAGATGACTTGTGATGAGGATAATGAGAAATGATGATTGATATGAGTTAGGCCTGTTACATTTAGTATTCTTCTTTTATAGCTGTTATGCTATTGTTATTATTTGCAGAACAATGTATGCTGTTAAAGAATACTGAATGTACCTAACTAATCAAGTATAATGTAGAGCCCTGATCATAGATCCATCATTGTCAGAAATTAAGTGATGGTGAAACAGGTTTTCCTCAGGGAACTCCTGGAGCACATACTTTTGAGTATGTGGGGTACATGGATGTGTAGAACCTTACATCCTGGTGTAGGAAAGTGATGTAGATGTGGAATCCATCCATCCTTCACTATAGTTCCATACCGTATCAGTGGTAGGTAAATATGAAACCTCCTGATAACGAAGAAAGTACAGATATCCGTATCAGTGGTAGGTAAATATGAAACCTCCTGATGACGAAGAGAGTACAGAACGCCACTGTGACTCTAGAATAGCGAAGGACCAGTTTACCCTGGTGAGCTATAGTAGTAGAGACATGAGATGTCCTACAAGTGATCCTCTTACTGACTGAGGAAGGTGAAGGTCATGAGAATCCGGCTCTCTTAATGACCTATGTATGATACTGATGCGGCTTCTCAGCGATCAGTTGGGGTATGAGTGGTAAGCCTCATCTCCACAGGGCATAATGTTGTTTGCAAAACATAATCAACCATGTAGTATAACTTGTTAGAGATGACTCCAAGTTAGTTGATTGATGTTACATTGCAATAATGTTGATATTCTCCATATCTCCTAAATTGTAGAGATCTTGTTATACCTGCAACTGTTATAGAATGCTTTGAAGGCTTTACTGTTTAAGATATTCTTTGATGTTATAATAAAGCTTCTGGCGAAGAGTTATAACTCTCGCTGGGACAATTATGTATAATTGTCTCATCCCGTAGGCTTCAACTTTTTAGGTGGACGTCGGAGACGAAGGAACCAACCTACAGGTGACCAGTCTCAGCAGCAGCAGCACCAGGGGCAGCAGTAATCTCAGGTGGAGATTTGTCCTGCCATGTGGTGTAGTTAGAGTCAGTCCTATGTGTCCTCTGTACTCTCAGGTCTTGGAGTCTTGTGTTATGTGATCTTGAGATTTTGTATCTTGATGTATATAATTACTCAAGAAGTAATTATCCTGAGATGTAAACAGTTACCTCTCTTTATGAAAGGGGTTTTTATGGATACAAGTTCTTATCTCGAAAAGTTTTAATTTCCCGTGATTTTTGTCTTCCGCTGATTACCGATTCGCTTCCGCTAAGTTTTAATCATGTTTATGTCATGGTTTGGAGATCAGAGCCCACAATTAGTGGTATCAGAGCTCCAGGTTCAGTTGAGTCTACAGAGGCATAGGACTTAGGATGTTGAGTCTACCTTTAGTACTCCTTTCTTATCTAATAGAATCTTCTGCTCCTCAGGAGAAGAAGATACATAAGAATGTCAGAACATCACGATGAGCACGTGGCAGAAAGTAGTGCTAGTGCACCTCGAGGCGGTGCAAGAGTTCCGAGAATAGAACAACCTGCACCTGAGTTGCCAAGAGAGCCACCCCAGTTCGACCCAGCTGACATGAGTGATCCAGCTGTACAGACGATGTTCGGGCAGTTCATGACTGCCATGACACATATAACCGATAGGATGCCCATTCCTGCACCTAAGGCACCTGTCCAGCATGAAGCACAAGGTATCAGTAAGACATTCGAACGACTTCGTCGTGTCGGAGCTACCAAGTACTTCGGAACTGCCGACCCTGCAGATGCTGACTTATGGTTGACAGAGTTGGAGAAGGCTTTCAGGATTCTTATGATTCCGGAAGCTGAGAAGGTTAGACATGCCGTCTATCTTCTCAAAGGCAGTGCTGGTCACTGGTGGAACATGGAAGAGCAGAAGAGACCTGGAGTAGAGTTCTCATGGGAAGAGTTTCGTCGGGAATTTATCAATAGATATTTTCCAAAGACCTTCCTAGATGAGAAGATCTCTCAGTTTGAGAAACTGAGGCAGGGTATGATGAACATTAGTGAGTATGAAGCTAAGTTTATGGAGTTGTTGCGGTTCTGTCCGCACATGGCTGCTACGGATGAGGAAAGAATCAGAAGATTCGAAAAGGGTTTGAATTCTGATATGTCAACCCCTGTGTCTGCCTTAGAAAACAGAGAGAGATTCTCTACCTTCGTTGAGTCAGTCCGAAGGATAGAGAGATCTGTGGTTGAGAAAAGACAAACCCATAAAAGATATCCACAGTTCCAGGGTTCTTCATCTAGGGATTCCAAGAAACCTAGATTCTCTGCACCTAACCCTCCACCACCCAAATCGAGTTTTCAAACTCAATGGACACCAAGCAGAGGTAGAGGACGGAGTCAACCACTTCAAGGGACGCACAGTTCTGCATCAGTGTCAGTTACTGGACCACCTAGACCACAGCAACAGGAGAAGAGTTGCTACAACTGTGGTAAGGTGGGATACTTGATGAAGGATTGCCGTTCTAGGCCTGTCGGTATGACACAACAAACCCCGAGACAGAATCAACAGGGATCTCAGAATAGACAACATCAAGGAGCAGCTCGAGGACGTGGACAAGCGTCTCAAGCTGGATCATCAGCACCACCTCAACACCAGGCGACTGCGAGGTTCTATGCTATGAACCCACCTGAGGCAGTGGTCAATCCACGGGTAGTGGCAGGTCAGATGAAACTTTTATATTCTGATATGTCTACATCCTGTATTGTATCCGTTCTGATTGATCCGGGTGCTACGCACTCTTTCATCACTCGTGAAGTGATTCGTAACTGTAATATGACTGTTAGCCATAGAGCAGATAGTTTGTTGTTAGAGACTCCGTTGAGTGGGTCTGCCGTTTTGCAGGAGGTATGTTCTCCCTGCATCCTTTTCTTTTCTGACCATCGCATTCAAGTGGATCTTATACCACTTGATATGCAGGGATTTGATATAATCCTCGGAATGGATACCTTAGAAAGGTATAGAGTTGTCTTGGATTGTGAGTCCAAGTTGGCTGTGTTTGCTGATGAAAGCAACACATGGATCTTTCAAGGTGAAAGAAAGATTCTGCCCACCTGTCTTGTGTCAGCTATGGTTGCTGATAAGCTGTTGAGGCAAGGATGTTATGCATTCTTAGCCCATGTGGTAGATGTTACCAAGGAAAGTTCTAATCCTGCTGAAGTTCCTATAGTCAGGGAATTCGAAGATGTGTTTCCTGAAGAACTTCCTGGTATACCACCACCTCGGGAGATTGATTTTGAAATCAATCTGATCCCAGATACGAAACCCATAGCTCAAACTCCGTATAGGATGGCGCCTGCCGAGATGGCAGAACTCAAGAAACAGCTTCAAGAGCTACTTGAGAGAGGTTTTATCCGACCGAGTACTTCACCTTGGGGTGCTCCGGTCTTATTTGTTAAAAAGAAAGATGGGTCAATGCGGTTATGCATCGACTACAGACAACTCAATAAAGTAACAATAAAGAATAAGTATCCTCTGCCGAGGATTGATGATCTCTTTGACCAGTTGCGTGGTGCGACAGTCTTTTCAAAGATAGACTTGAGGTCTGGATATCATCAACTCCGTATTAAGGATAGTGACATATCCAAGTCTGCCTTTAGGACAAGATATGGTCACTATGAGTTCACGGTTATGTCGTTTGGACTAACCAATGCACCAGCTGCATTTATGGAACTCATGAATAGAGTTTTTCGACCTTTCCTTGATCAGTGTGTTGTCGTCTTCATAGATGACATACTGATTTATAGTAAGGATGCCCAGCAGCATGAGCAGCATCTTCGCCAGGCTTTGACCTTGCTAAGAGAACATAAGCTGTATGCTAAGTTTAGCAAGTGTGAGTTCTGGCTGCCGGAGGTATCTTTTCTTGGACATGTAATATCCGTCTCGGGAATTCGAGTTGACCCTACAAAGGTAGAATCTGTTCTACAATGGGAACAACCGAAAACACCGACGGAGATTCGAAGTTTCTTGGGGTTAGCTGGCTATTATCGAAGGTTCATTAAGAACTTTAGTTCTATAGCTTTACCTTTGACCAAGTTAACCCGGAAAGATGTTCCTTTTTCTTGGAGTGATAAGTGTCAACAATCTTTCCAGTTGCTGAAGGAGAAGTTGACAAGTGCACCTGTGTTAGTGCTACCTGAACAAGGAAAAGGATATGTAGTTTTCTGTGATGCTTCCAAGAATGGGCTTGGATGTGTGTTGATGCAGGATAAACAAGTGATTTCTTTTGCTTCCCGACAACTTAAGAAACACGAGGAAAATTATCCGACACACGATCTAGAGTTAGCTGTTGTGGTTCATGCCTTGAAGATCTGGAGGCATTATCTCTACGGAGAGACATTCCAGATTTTCACAGACCACAAAAACCTTAAGTATATCTTCTCTCAGCATGAGCTCAACATGAGGCAACGTCGCTGGATGGAGTTAATCAAGGACTATGACTGTACAATTGATTACCATCCAGGTAAGGCCAATGTTGTTGCAGATGCCTTGAGTAGGAAATCAGCAACATCAACCATGAATAGGGCACAACTAAACTCTTTAGTATGCTCTAGAAGAGATATGCTTATCTCTTTAAGGCAAGACAATGTACAATTGAAGGTGTCATTGCTAGCCGGTTTGTTAGCTGAGATGCATATTAAACCTACCCTAAGAGAGCAAATTAAAGAAGCACAGCTAGGTGATGCTGCAGTTCAACATATAAGATCTGAGTATGGGAATGAGAAGCAAGATGGGTTTCATGATTCAAAAGATCAAGTAGCTTGTTATAATGGAAGAATGATAGTGCCGGATGTGGACAACTTTAGGAAGTTAGTCCTGGAAGAAGCCCATTCTTCCATGTATGCTATGCATCCAGGGAGCACCAAGATGTATCGGAATTTGAAGGATCTGTATTGGTGGCCTGGGATGAAGAAGGACGTTGCAGAGTTTGTTCTGAGGTGTCCTGTGTGTCAGCAAGTTAAAGCTGAACACCAGAAGCCTGCAGGAATAATGCAACCTTTACCCATATCACAGTGGAAATGGGACCATGTGACCATGGACTTTGTTGTTGGCCTACCCAGGACAAGCAAAGGGCATGATTCCATTTGGGTAATTGTTGATAGGTTGACTAAGACAGCACATTTCTTACCTGTCAAAACAACCTATTCTGCTGAAAAGTTATCAGAGTTATATGTTCAAGAGATAGTGCGTTTGCACGGAGTTCCTGTCACAATAGTTTCTGACAGAGGTCCTCAGTTTACCTGTCGTTTTTGGGAACAGTTGCACAGAGCCTTAGGCACTAAGCTGAGGTTTAGTACGGCCTTTCATCCACAGACTGATGGACAGTCGGAAAGGACCATACAAACCTTAGAAGACCTGTTGCGAGCATGTGTTCTCCAGTTCACCGGAAGTTGGGATCTACACTTAAGCCTGATAGAGTTTGCCTATAACAATAGCTACCAGCATAGTATTGATATGGCACCTTATGAAGCCTTATATGGTAGACGTTGTAGATCACCCTTGTGTTGGTTTGAGACTGGTGAGCACCAGTTGTTAGGTCCTGACCTGGTGCAGCAAACCACAGAAAAGATTAAAGTTATACAACATAAGATTAAGACTGCTCAGGATAGGCAGAAATCTTATGCTGACAAACGTCGTAGACCCTTAGAGTTCCAGGTTGGAGACAGAGTGTATCTTAAGGTCTCACCTTGGAAAGGGGTCCTTCGTTTTGGAAGGAAGGGGAAGTTAGCTCCTAGATATATGGGGCCTCATCCAATCATTGAACGGATTGGAAAGGTAGCATATAAACTAGAGCTTCCCCCAGAATTACAGAGGTTACATCCTGTGTTTCACATTTCTATGTTGAAGAAATGTCACCCAGGCACCGAGTCAGTTCTACAACCTATGGAGGTAGAATTGAATGATGACATATCCTATGAGGAGGGACCAGTGTCAATCCTTGATAAACGAATTAAAAAGCTAAAGAAGAAAGATATAAGTCTTGTGAAAGTCCTCTGGAACCATCGTGGTATTGAAGAAGCCACTTGGGAATTAGAGGATGAGATGAGAAGAAAGTATCCTGCCCTTTTCTCTTAGTATGTTTTATCGATTTCGGGGACGAAATCCTTGTAAGGGGTGGATAATTTGTAACATCCCTGACCTGGGTTATGAGTTAACCCTAGGTGTTTTGCCTAAATATGTAATTAAACCTTTGTGATTAACTCTGAGCATGTAATTAAGTTTCTCAGAAACGTATATTTCAGTATTTGCTCCTTTTTATTTAAAGTTGTAGCATTGTTTTGATATACAGGGACTTATGTGCAATTTACCCAGTTAAAAAGGGTTAGTTTGCAATTTTGCACATGTTGAGATGTTCCTCTGATGTTGAGACATCATGAGAATCTCTTTGGCAAAGTTTGAGGGATTTCCCAAGCTAGAGCACCAAGGTGCAGCTGTGGAAGCAATCCCAGGGCTTGAAACCCTAATTTGGGGTAAAATGCAATTTACCCAAATGATGGGATGCAATTTGTAAAGAATGTCATCTAATGTATCTTTTTAGACTTTTTCCATCATTTAGAGAATAAATGATGAGGAATTCACGTCAATTGAGTTATGAAGTTAAGAAATAGGCCTTGTGATTGAATAATCAGGGTATATGTGCAATATCCCTTTAAGTATGAACTTTATTATTAGATTGTTCTTCCTTGCCTTCTTTTCTATAACTTAAGTTAAGGTTTGTCCTTAGAATAAAGAGGAAGGGACGAGCAAGTAATAAAGGAAGGATTTAGTTGGAATTAAGGGAAACTTATGAACTAATGTTGAAAATCCTATCCCATGTATATAAGCTCTCCTTCCCTTAGTTGCAAGGGAACTTACCCTTCGTTCCCTTACTGTTTCATTTCACCAAAGACGACCAAGGACTTCCTTGGAGCTAAGGAGGACGAACAAGGGGTGCAAGGTAGGTTAAACCCCTCTTCTTGCCTAATTCCATGGTTAGGATTCGAATTCAAGGTCAGCTTCATGGCTAATTCTCGAAACCCTATCTTTCTAGCCGTCTCTTTTCATCCTTCCTTGGAGTTTTCACCTTGGCCGACCTGTGGGAACTCAAGGACGCCATTAGAGCTTGGAGCTTGAAAACTTGGAGCTCAAGAAGCAAGCTTTAGGCGGGTTTTATAACTCTAAACCTATGCTTTACTATGTGCATCTTTATATGCGTTTTAATGATAGCTCTTAGTATTTCCCTACTTTTCCCTGCTATTTTGCAAGCAAACCCGTGGGATATCTGTACTGTTCTTGAGCTAGAAGATGAAGGCGTGATTTCCAAGAAAAACCCACCGCTTTTCTTTTCCTTAAACGGTCCTAACAGTTTGCTCTCTCGGACTCAAGACCGCGAGGTGAGCAAACGGTCTCGAGACCGCGACAGGGAAAACGGTCTCAAGACCGTTTGGCCCCGTTGAACGAGCGTGGACCGTATAAGAAATCTGTTCCTAATTATATAGGATAATTACCCTCAAAATTTGGGAGACTAACTCCAAAGGAATCGGGAGATATGACCTTTTTAAGTCACAACTTTAAATGAATTAATTGCTGATTCTCAAACGGTCTGAAATTGCCTTTTTGGGCAAACGGTCTCAAGACCGTGTAAGGTCGTTGACTAAGCGTTGACCGTATGAGATTACTGTTCAAAATTATGTTAATTAACAACTCACCAAGTTTGATGGTCTAATTCCAAACGGGCTAAGAGTTGAAGGGTGAATACTAGGGCTAACCCTAGATAAAATCAGTACTGAAATTATGGTGACCTAATTAGGGTTTTTAGGGTTGATTGAACTAAACGGTCTCAAGACCGTTTGGGGGTCACCAAACGGTCTCAAGACCACGAGGGCAATCAACCAAGACCGTTTGGAGGTCTGGGGTCAAGATTTGTTGACCAATTGAAGGTACTTTTACACCAAATTACATTGCAATTAAATATTGACATGATCATCAACTCAATGGGTCAGACCTTGATGAATTTGCACTAGAATCCAAAATTTTGGATGGGCAAACGGTCTCAAGACCGTTTGGAACTCATCCAAACGGTCTCAAGACCGAGAGGACAATCACCCAAGACCGTTTGAAGGTCTAGGGTTGAGTAATTTGACCAATTGAGGACCCAATTGCAAATAAGTTATCAATTTAATCAAAATTCTGTTTTGTGGTTCAATCATGGTTCAACCCCTATCAAATCACCTTAGACTTTGATGAAATCTTGGGAAAAAGGTCTCAATACCATGTGGGGTCCACCTACATGACCTCAAGACCGTTTAGGCCAAGTTTGGGCCCAATTGGAGCTCAATTGAAGGGTTCAACCTTGTGTTGATGCACACTGTTGAGTGTTGATGGGTGAACATTGATAGACCCTAATTGAATCGATTTCAACCATAATTGGTTAACTATTATGAGTCAATTGAATGACCAAGTGATCAAGCATAACCTTAATTGACTAAATCCATAAATGGTCAACATAGATTTGACCATTTGAGGGCTTCAACATGGGTTGACATTATCGGTTGCACCTTTGAGCCTTGTTGAAGGACCAAGCGGCTGAGACCATGAGAGCCTCGCGGTCTCAAGACCGTGAGAGGGCTCGCGGTCTCAAAACCGTGAGGGGGCTCACGGTCTCAAGACCGAGAGGAGGCTCACGGTCTCAAGACCGCGAAGGGCCTCGCGGTCCTGAGGTCAAAGAAGGGCAAACGGTCTTCATGACCTTCGCGGTCTCAACTCAAATTAGTCTTCGCGGTCTCAACATTAACTTGAACCAATGGGAGGCTTCGCGGTCTTGAACCCTTGAAGAGGCTCGCGGTCTTGAATGCATCATGGCTCGCGGTCTTGGGGTTAGAAATAGGCTCGCGGTCTTGGAGGGTCAAAGTGGGCAAACGGTCAACACTTTCAACCAATTTCAACCCAATTGATGACTAATGATTGAAATCAATCAATGTGATTCAAGGTTGACCTCATTCAATCACTTGATGATGTGAATGGTTCAATGTTGCCCAAATCAAACCCTAATGATAATCTAGGATAGTAAGGGGTTATTTGACTAAGGTTTTTGACCATGATGATGATCAATGGGGTGAATTACCAAAATACCCCTGAAGGGTCAATTAAGTTATACCTTGCTCAATTCAAACCCTAATTACATGAGAATGATGTTTTAGTCATAATGACTCTATCCAACTTTATCTAGTGTAATGTTACCATCAACCATTAGTATGATGAAAGAGAGAGTACTCTAGAGAGAGAAAGTAACCTAGAGAGAGAAAGTAACTCTAATCACATAATGGTGATGTTTTTGGCTATGTTAGCCTATGATGACTCAACCCAACATGTTTCAGAGTGATGATGACATCACCTAACCTTATGATGAGAGAGAAAGTACTTCTAGAGAGAGAAAGTACTTCTAGAGAGAGAAAGTACCCTTTTTAAGTAGAAACTCAACTAAAGCACCTCCAATGCACATGAGTGAGTATAATTAGGGTATGATCCACCTGTGTGAGGTCATAGAAACCCTAATTATGATAAATGATGAACCTTTAACCAATCTAAGAGTATCAATGAAGATGTTACTCATACATGATGATGTTATGAGTTTAATTCACCTTAATGTGAATAGTAAACCCTAATTCAAGGGTAATGGCATGCTTTTGAGTATTAAACTCCATTTGATATGAATTAGAGATTTAACTCTTATGACAAGAGTAGGAAGTACATTCTTTATTGTTGTATTACCTTTATCAGATGTATTAACCATGCAGGTTCTGATATGAAGGTAATCATATCCAGGTATGGATGTTGATGTTATATTCATTAAGGGCATGTTGTTAGCCTTATGAATGAGTAAAGTAATTTGATGCCTTGCCAGTAGCATCCTATGCTGATAATGGGCTATGAGAGCCATGAATACCATCAAAGTCATGCCTTAGAGATGACTTGTGATGAGGATAATGAGAAATGATGATTGATATGAGTTAGGCCTGTTACATTTAGTATTCTTCTTTTATAGCTGTTATGCTATTGTTATTATTTGCAGAACAATGTATGCTGTTAAAGAATACTGAATGTACCTAACTAATCAAGTATAATGTAGAGCCCTGATCATAGATCCATCATTGTCAGAAATTAAGTGATGGTGAAACAGGTTTTCCTCAGGGAACTCCTGGAGCACATACTTTTGAGTATGTGGGGTACATGGATGTGTAGAACCTTACATCCTGGTGTAGGAAAGTGATGTAGATGTGGAATCCATCCATCCTTCACTATAGTTCCATACCGTATCAGTGGTAGGTAAATATGAAACCTCCTGATAACGAAGAAAGTACAGATATCCGTATCAGTGGTAGGTAAATATGAAACCTCCTGATGACGAAGAGAGTACAGAACGCCACTGTGACTCTAGAATAGCGAAGGACCAGTTTACCCTGGTGAGCTATAGTAGTAGAGACATGAGATGTCCTACAAGTGATCCTCTTACTGACTGAGGAAGGTGAAGGTCATGAGAATCCGGCTCTCTTAATGACCTATGTATGATACTGATGCGGCTTCTCAGCGATCAGTTGGGGTATGAGTGGTAAGCCTCATCTCCACAGGGCATAATGTTGTTTGCAAAACATAATCAACCATGTAGTATAACTTGTTAGAGATGACTCCAAGTTAGTTGATTGATGTTACATTGCAATAATGTTGATATTCTCCATATCTCCTAAATTGTAGAGATCTTGTTATACCTGCAACTGTTATAGAATGCTTTGAAGGCTTTACTGTTTAAGATATTCTTTGATGTTATAATAAAGCTTCTGGCGAAGAGTTATAACTCTCGCTGGGACAATTATGTATAATTGTCTCATCCCGTAGGCTTCAACTTTTTAGGTGGACGTCGGAGACGAAGGAACCAACCTACAGGTGACCAGTCTCAGCAGCAGCAGCACCAGGGGCAGCAGTAATCTCAGGTGGAGATTTGTCCTGCCATGTGGTGTAGTTAGAGTCAGTCCTATGTGTCCTCTGTACTCTCAGGTCTTGGAGTCTTGTGTTATGTGATCTTGAGATTTTGTATCTTGATGTATATAATTACTCAAGAAGTAATTATCCTGAGATGTAAACAGTTACCTCTCTTTATGAAAGGGGTTTTTATGGATACAAGTTCTTATCTCGAAAAGTTTTAATTTCCCGTGATTTTTGTCTTCCGCTGATTACCGATTCGCTTCCGCTAAGTTTTAATCATGTTTATGTCATGGTTTGGAGATCAGAGCCCACAATTAGTGGTATCAGAGCTCCAGGTTCAGTTGAGTCTACAGAGGCATAGGACTTAGGATGTTGAGTCTACCTTTAGTACTCCTTTCTTATCTAATAGAATCTTCTGCTCCTCAGGAGAAGAAGATACATAAGAATGTCAGAACATCACGATGAGCACGTGGCAGAAAGTAGTGCTAGTGCACCTCGAGGCGGTGCAAGAGTTCCGAGAATAGAACAACCTGCACCTGAGTCGCCAAGAGAGCCACCCCAGTTCGACCCAGCTGACATGAGTGATCCAGCTGTACAGACGATGTTCGGGCAGTTCATGACTGCCATGACACATATAACCGATAGGATGCCCATTCCTGCACCTAGGGCACCTGTCCAGCCTGAAGCACAAGGTATCGGTAAGACATTCGAACGACTTCGTCGTGTCGGAGCTACCAAGTACTTCGGAACTGCCGACCCTGCAGATGCTGACTTATGGTTGACAGAGTTGGAGAAGGCTTTCAGGATTCTTATGATTCCGGAAGCTGAGAAGGTTAGACATGCCGTCTATCTTCTCAAAGGCAGTGCTGGTCACTGGTGGAACATGGAAGAGCAGAAGAGACCTGGAGTAGAGTTCTCATGGGAAGAGTTTCGTCGGGAATTTATCAATAGATATTTTCCAAAGACCTTCCTAGATGAGAAGATCTCTCAGTTTGAGAAACTGAGGCAGGGTATGATGAACATTAGTGAGTATGAAGCTAAGTTTATGGAGTTGTTGCGGTTCTGTCCGCACATGGCTGCTACGGATGAGGAAAGAATCAGAAGATTCGAAAAGGGTTTGAATTCTGATATGTCAACCCCTGTGTCTGCCTTAGAAAACAGAGAGAGATTCTCTACCTTCGTTGAGTCAGTCCGAAGGATAGAGAGATCTGTGGTTGAGAAAAGACAAACCCATAAAAGATATCCACAGTTCCAGGGTTCTTCATCTAGGGATTCCAAGAAACCTAGATTCTCTGCACCTAACCCTCCACCACCCAAATCGAGTTTTCAAACTCAATGGACACCAAGCAGAGGTAGAGGACGGAGTCAACCACTTCAAGGGACGCACAGTTCTGCATCAGTGTCAGTTACTGGACCACCTAGACCACAGCAACAGGAGAAGAGTTGCTACAACTGTGGTAAGGTGGGATACTTGATGAAGGATTGCCGTTCTAGGCCTGTCGGTATGACACAACAAACCCCGAGACAGAATCAACAGGGATCTCAGAATAGACAACATCAAGGAGCAGCTCGAGGACGTGGACACGCGTCTCAAGCTGGATCATCAGCACCACCTCAACACCAGGCGACTGCGAGGTTCTATGCTATGAACCCACCTGAGGCAGTGGTCAATCCACGGGTAGTGGCAGGTCAGATGAAACTTTTATATTCTGATATGTCTACATCATGTATTGTATCCGTTCTGATTGATCCGGGTGCTACGCACTCTTTCATCACTCGTGAAGTGATTCGTAACTGTAATATGACTGTTAGCCATAGAGCAGATAGTTTGTTGTTAGAGACTCCGTTGAGTGGGTCTGCCGTTTTGCAGGAGGTATGTTCTCCCTGCATCCTTTTCTTTTCTGACCATCGCATTCAAGTGGATCTTATACCACTTGATATGCAGGGATTTGATATAATCCTCGGAATGGATACCTTAGAAAGGTATAGAGTTGTCTTGGATTGTGAGTCCAAGTTGGCTGTGTTTGCTGATGAAAGCAACACATGGATCTTTCAAGGTGAAAGAAAGATTCTGCCCACCTGTCTTGTGTCAGCTATGGTTGCTGATAAGCTGTTGAGGCAAGGATGTTATGCATTCTTAGCCCATGTGGTAGATGTTACCAAGGAAAGTTCTAATCCTGCTGAAGTTCCTATAGTCAGGGAATTCGAAGATGTGTTTCCTGAAGAACTTCCTGGTATACCACCACCTCGGGAGATTGATTTTGAAATCAATCTGATCCCAGATACGAAACCCATAGCTCAAACTCCGTATAGGATGGCGCCTGCCGAGATGGAAGAACTCAAGAAACAGCTTCAAGAGCTACTTGAGAGAGGTTTTATCCGACCGAGTACTTCACCTTGGGGTGCTCCGGTCTTATTTGTTAAAAAGAAAGATGGGTCAATGCGGTTATGCATCGACTACAGACAACTCAATAAAGTAACAATAAAGAATAAGTATCCTCTGCCGAGGATTGATGATCTCTTTGACCAGTTGCGTGGTGCGACAGTCTTTTCAAAGATAGACTTGAGGTCTGGATATCATCAACTCCGTATTAAGGATAGTGACATATCCAAGTCTGCCTTTAGGACAAGATATGGTCACTATGAGTTCACGGTTATGTCGTTTGGACTAACCAATGCACCAGCTGCATTTATGGAACTCATGAATAGAGTTTTTCGACCTTTCCTTGATCAGTGTGTTGTCGTCTTCATAGATGACATACTGATTTATAGTAAGGATGCCCAGCAGCATGAGCAGCATCTTCGCCAGGCTTTGACCTTGCTAAGAGAACATAAGCTGTATGCTAAGTTTAGCAAGTGTGAGTTCTGGCTGCCGGAGGTATCTTTTCTTGGACATGTAATATCCGTCTCGGGAATTTGAGTTGACCCTACAAAGGTAGAATCTGTTCTACAATGGGAACAACCGAAAACACCGACGGAGATTCGAAGTTTCTTGGGGTTAGCTGGCTATTATCGAAGGTTCATTAAGAACTTTAGTTCTATAGCTTTACCTTTGACCAAGTTAACCCGGAAAGATGTTCCTTTTTCTTGGAGTGATAAGTGTCAACAATCTTTCCAGTTGCTGAAGGAGAAGTTGACAAGTGCACCTGTGTTAGTGCTACCTGAACAAGGAAAAGGATATGTAGTTTTCTGTGATGCTTCCAAGAATGGGCTTGGATGTGTGTTGATGCAGGATAAACAAGTGATTTCTTTTGCTTCCCGACAACTTAAGAAACACGAGGAAAATTATCCGACACACGATCTAGAGTTAGCTGTTGTGGTTCATGCCTTGAAGATCTGGAGGCATTATCTCTACGGAGAGACATTCCAGATTTTCACAGACCACAAAAACCTTAAGTATATCTTCTCTCAGCATGAGCTCAACATGAGGCAACGTCGCTGGATGGAGTTAATCAAGGACTATGACTGTATAATTGATTACCATCCAGGTAAGGCCAATGTTGTTGCAGATGCCTTGAGTAGGAAATCAGCAACATCAACCATGAATAGGGCACAACTAAACTCTTTAGTATGCTCTAGAAGAGATATGCTTATCTCTTTAAGGCAAGACAATGTACAATTGAAGGTGTCATTGCTAGCCGGTTTGTTAGCTGAGATGCATATTAAACCTACCCTAAGAGAGCAAATTAAAGAAGCACAGCTAGGTGATGCTGCAGTTCAACATATAAGATCTGAGTATGGGAATGAGAAGCAAGATGGGTTTCATGACTCAAAAGATCAAGTAGCTTGTTATAATGGAAGAATGATAGTACCGGATGTGGACAACTTTAGGAAGTTAGTCCTGGAAGAAGCCCATTCTTCCATGTATGCTATGCATCCAGGGAGCACCAAGATGTATCGGAATTTGAAGGATCTGTATTGGTGGCCTGGGATGAAGAAGGACGTTGCAGAGTTTGTTCTGAGGTGTCCTGTGTGTCAGCAAGTTAAAGCTGAACACCAGAAGCCTGCAGGAATAATGCAACCTTTACCCATATCACAGTGGAAATGGGACCATGTGACCATGGACTTTGTTGTTGGCCTACCCAGGACAAGCAAAGGGCATGATTCCATTTGGGTAATTGTTGATAGGTTGACTAAGACAGCACATTTCTTACCTGTCAAAACAACCTATTCTGCTGAAAAGTTATCAGAGTTATATGTTCAAGAGATAGTGCGTTTGCACGGAGTTCCTGTCACAATAGTTTCTGACAGAGGTCCTCAGTTTACCTGTCGTTTTTGGGAACAGTTGCACAGAGCCTTAGGCACTAAGCTGAGGTTTAGTACGGCCTTTCATCCACAGACTGATGGACAGTCGGAAAGGACCATACAAACCTTAGAAGACCTGTTGCGAGCATGTGTTCTCCAGTTCACCGGAAGTTGGGATCTACACTTAAGCCTGATAGAGTTTGCCTATAACAATAGCTACCAGCATAGTATTGATATGGCACCTTATGAAGCCTTATATGGTAGACGTTGTAGATCACCCTTGTGTTGGTTTGAGACTGGTGAGCACCAGTTGTTAGGTCCTGACCTGGTGCAGCAAACCACAGAAAAGATTAAAGTTATACAACATAAGATTAAGACTGCTCAGGATAGGCAGAAATCTTATGCTGACAAACGTCGTAGACCCTTAGAGTTCCAGGTTGGAGACAGAGTGTATCTTAAGGTCTCACCTTGGAAAGGGGTCCTTCGTTTTGGAAGGAAGGGGAAGTTAGCTCCTAGATATATGGGGCCTCATCCAATCATTGAACGGATTGGAAAGGTAGCATATAAACTAGAGCTTCCCCCAGAATTACAGAGGTTACATCCTGTGTTTCACATTTCTATGTTGAAGAAATGTCACCCAGGCACCGAGTCAGTTCTACAACCTATGGAGGTAGAATTGAATGATGACATATCCTATGAGGAGGGACCAGTGTCAATCCTTGATAAACGAATTAAAAAGCTAAAGAAGAAAGATATAAGTCTTGTGAAAGTCCTCTGGAACCATCGTGGTATTGAAGAAGCCACTTGGGAATTAGAGGATGAGATGAGAAGAAAGTATCCTGCCCTTTTCTCTTAGTATGTTTTATCGATTTCGGGGACGAAATCCTTGTAAGGGGTGGATAATTTGTAACATCCCTGACCTGGGTTATGAGTTAACCCTAGGTGTTTTGCCTAAATATGTAATTAAATCTTTGTGATTAACTCTGAGCATGTAATTAAGTTTCTCAGAAACGTATATTTCAGTATTTGCTCCTTTTTATTTAAAGTTGTAGCATTGTTTTGATATACAGGGACTTATGTGCAATTTACCCAGTTAAAAAGGGTTAGTTTGCAATTTTGCACATGTTGAGATGTTCCTCTGATGTTGAGACATCATGAGAATCTCTTTGGCAAAGTTTGAGGGATTTCCCAAGCTAGAGCACCAAGGTGCAGCTGTGGAAGCAATCCCAGGGCTTGAAACCCTAATTTGGGGTAAAATGCAATTTACCCAAATGATGGGATGCAATTTGTAAAGAATGTCATCTAATGTATCTTTTTAGACTTTTTCCATCATTTAGAGAATAAATGATGAGGAATTCACGTCAATTGAGTTATGAAGTTAAGAAATAGGCCTTGTGATTGAATAATCAGGGTATATGTGCAATATCCCTTTAAGTATGAACTTTATTATTAGATTGTTCTTCCTTGCCTTCTTTTCTATAACTTAAGTTAAGGTTTGTCCTTAGAATAAAGAGGAAGGGACGAGCAAGTAATAAAGGAAGGATTTAGTTGGAATTAAGGGAAACTTATGAACTAATGTTGAAAATCCTATCCCATGTATATAAGCTCTCCTTCCCTTAGTTGCAAGGGAACTTACCCTTCGTTCCCTTACTGTTTCATTTCACCAAAGACGACCAAGGACTTCCTTGGAGCTAAGGAGGACGAACAAGGGGTGCAAGGTAGGTTAAACCCCTCTTCTTGCCTAATTCCATGGTTAGGATTCGAATTCAAGGTCAGCTTCATGGCTAATTCTCGAAACCCTATCTTTCTAGCCGTCTCTTTTCATCCTTCCTTGGAGTTTTCACCTTGGCCGACCTGTGGGAACTCAAGGACGCCATTAGAGCTTGGAGCTTGAAAACTTGGAGCTCAAGAAGCAAGCTTTAGGCGGGTTTTATAACTCTAAACCTATGCTTTACTATGTGCATCTTTATATGCGTTTTAATGATAGCTCTTAGTATTTCCCTACTTTTCCCTGCTATTTTGCAAGCAAACCCGTGGGATATCTGTACTGTTCTTGAGCTAGAAGATGAAGGCGTGATTTCCAAGAAAAACCCACCGCTTTTCTTTTCCTTAAACGGTCCTAACAGTTTGCTCTCTCGGACTCAAGACCGCGAGGTGAGCAAACGGTCTCGAGACCGCGACAGGGCAAACGGTCTCAAGACCGTTTGGCCCCGTTGAACGAGCGTGGACCGTATAAGAAATCTGTTCCTAATTATATAGGCTAATTACCCTCAAAATTTGGGAGACTAACTCCAAAGGAATCGGGAGATATGACCTTTTTAAGTCACAACTTTAAATGAATTAATTGCTGATTCTCAAACGGTCTGAAATTGCCTTTTTGGGCAAACGGTCTCAAGACCGTGTAAGGTCGTTGACTAAGCGTTGACCGTATGAGATTACTGTTCAAAATTATGTTAATTAACAACTCACCAAGTTTGATGGTCTAATTCCAAACGGGCTAAGAGTTGAAGGGTGAATACTAGGGCTAACCCTAGATAAAATCAGTACTGAAATTATGGTGACCTAATTAGGGTTTTTAGGGTTGATTGAACTAAACGGTCTCAAGACCGTTTGGGGGTCACCAAACGGTCTCAAGACCACGAGGGCAATCAACCAAGACCGTTTGGAGGTCTGGGGTCAAGATTTGTTGACCAATTGAAGGTACTTTTACACCAAATTACATTGCAATTAAATATTGACATGATCATCAACTCAATGGGTCAGACCTTGATGAATTTGCACTAGAATCCAAAATTTTGGATGGGCAAACGGTCTCAAGACCGTTTGGAACTCATCCAAACGGTCTCAAGACCGAGAGGACAATCACCCAAGACCGTTTGAAGGTCTAGGGTTGAGTAATTTGACCAATTGAGGACCCAATTGCAAATAAGTTATCAATTTAATCAAAATTCTGTTTTGTGGTTCAATCATGGTTCAACCCCTATCAAATCACCTTAGACTTTGATGAAATCTTGGGAAAACGGTCTCAATACCATGTGGGGTCCACCTACATGACCTCAAGACCGTTTAGGCCAAGTTTGGGCCCAATTGGAGCTCAATTGAAGGGTTCAACCTTGTGTTGATGCACACTGTTGAGTGTTGATGGGTGAACATTGATAGACCCTAATTGAATCGATTTCAACCATAATTGGTTAACTATTATGAGTCAATTGAATGACCAAGTGATCAAGCATAACCTTAATTGACTAAATCCATAAGTGGTCAACATAGATTTGACCATTTGAGGGCTTCAACATGGGTTGACATTATCGGTTGCACCTTTGAGCCTTGTTGAAGGACCAAGCGGCTGAGACCATGAGAGCCTCGCGGTCTCAAGACCGTGAGAGGGCTCGCGGTCTCAAAACCGTGAGGGGGCTCACGGTCTCAAGACCGAGAGGAGGCTCACGGTCTCAAGACCGCGAAGGGCCTCGCGGTCCTGAGGTCAAAGAAGGGCAAACGGTCTTCATGACCTTCGCGGTCTCAACTCAAATTAGTCTTCGCGGTCTCAACATTAACTTGAACCAATGGGAGGCTTCGCGGTCTTGAACCCTTGAAGAGGCTCGCGGTCTTGAATGCATCATGGCTCGCGGTCTTGGGGTTAGAAATAGGCTCGCGGTCTTGGAGGGTCAAAGTGGGCAAACGGTCAACACTTTCAACCAATTTCAACCCAATTGATGACTAATGATTGAAATCAATCAATGTGATTCAAGGTTGACCTCATTCAATCACTTGATGATGTGAATGGTTCAATGTTGCCCAAATCAAACCCTAATGATAATCTAGGATAGTAAGGGGTTATTTGACTAAGGTTTTTGACCATGATGATGATCAATGGGGTGAATTACCAAAATACCCCTGAAGGGTCAATTAAGTTATACCTTGCTCAATTCAAACCCTAATTACATGAGAATGATGTTTTAGTCATAATGACTCTATCCAACTTGATCTAGTGTAATGTTACCATCAAACATTAGTATGATGAAAGAGAGAGTACTCTAGAGAGAGAAAGTAACCTAGAGAGAGAAAGTAACTCTAATCACATAATGGTGATGTTTTTGGCTATGTTAGCCTATGATGACTCAACCCAACATGTTTCAGAGTGATGATGACATCACCTAACCTTATGATGAGAGAGAAAGTACTTCTAGAGAGAGAAAGTACTTCTAGAGAGAGAAAGTACCCTTTTTAAGTAGAAACTCAACTAAAGCACCTCCAATGCACATGAGTGAGTATAATTAGGGTATGATCCACCTGTGTGAGGTCATAGAAACCCTAATTATGATAAATGATGAACCTTTAACCAATCTAAGAGTATCAATGAAGATGTTACTCATACATGATGATGTTATGAGTTTAATTCACCTTAATGTGAATAGTAAACCCTAATTCAAGGGTAATGGCATGCTTTTGAGTATTAAACTCCATTTGATATGAATTAGAGATTTAACTCTTATGACAAGAGTAGGAAGTACATTCTTTATTGTTGTATTACCTTTATCAGATGTATTAACCATGCAGGTTCTGATATGAAGGTAATCATATCCAGGTATGGATGTTGATGTTATATTCATTAAGGGCATGTTGTTAGCCTTATGAATGAGTAAAGTAATTTGATGCCTTGCCAGTAGCATCCTATGCTGATAATGGGCTATGAGAGCCATGAATACCATCAAAGTCATGCCTTAGAGATGACTTGTGATGAGGATAATGAGAAATGATGATTGATATGAGTTAGGCCTGTTACATTTAGTATTCTTCTTTTATAGCTGTTATGCTATTGTTATTATTTGCAGAACAATGTATGCTGTTAAAGAATACTGAATGTACCTAACTAATCAAGTATAATGTAGAGCCCTGATCATAGATCCATCATTGTCAGAAATTAAGTGATGGTGAAACAGGTTTTCCTCAGGGAACTCCTGGAGCACATACTTTTGAGTATGTGGGGTACATGGATGTGTAGAACCTTACATCCTGGTGTAGGAAAGTGATGTAGATGTGGAATCCATCCATCCTTCACTATAGTTCCATACCGTATCAGTGGTAGGTAAATATGAAACCTCCTGATAACGAAGAAAGTACAGATATCCGTATCAGTGGTAGGTAAATATGAAACCTCCTGATGACGAAGAGAGTACAGAACGCCACTGTGACTCTAGAATAGCGAAGGACCAGTTTACCCTGGTGAGCTATAGTAGTAGAGACATGAGATGTCCTACAAGTGATCCTCTTACTGACTGAGGAAGGTGAAGGTCATGAGAATCCGGCTCTCTTAATGACCTATGTATGATACTGATGCGGCTTCTCAGCGATCAGTTGGGGTATGAGTGGTAAGCCTCATCTCCACAGGGCATAATGTTGTTTGCAAAACATAATCAACCATGTAGTATAACTTGTTAGAGATGACTCCAAGTTAGTTGATTGATGTTACATTGCAATAATGTTGATATTCTCCATATCTCCTAAATTGTAGAGATCTTGTTATACCTGCAACTGTTATAGAATGCTTTGAAGGCTTTACTGTTTAAGATATTCTTTGATGTTATAATAAAGCTTCTGGCGAAGAGTTATAACTCTCGCTGGGACAATTATGTATAATTGTCTCATCCCGTAGGCTTCAACTTTTTAGGTGGACGTCGGAGACGAAGGAACCAACCTACAGGTGACCAGTCTCAGCAGCAGCAGCACCAGGGGCAGCAGTAATCTCAGGTGGAGATTTGTCCTGCCATGTGGTGTAGTTAGAGTCAGTCCTATGTGTCCTCTGTACTCTCAGGTCTTGGAGTCTTGTGTTATGTGATCTTGAGATTTTGTATCTTGATGTATATAATTACTCAAGAAGTAATTATCCTGAGATGTAAACAGTTACCTCTCTTTATGAAAGGGGTTTTTATGGATACAAGTTCTTATCTCGAAAAGTTTTAATTTCCCGTGATTTTTGTCTTCCGCTGATTACCGATTCGCTTCCGCTAAGTTTTAATCATGTTTATGTCATGGTTTGGAGATCAGAGCCCACAATTAGTGGTATCAGAGCTCCAGGTTCAGTTGAGTCTACAGAGGCATAGGACTTAGGATGTTGAGTCTACCTTTAGTACTCCTTTCTTATCTAATAGAATCTTCTGCTCCTCAGGAGAAGAAGATACATAAGAATGTCAGAACATCACGATGAGCACGTGGCAGAAAGTAGTGCTAGTGCACCTCGAGGCGGTGCAAGAGTTCCGAGAATAGAACAACCTGCACCTGAGTCGCCAAGAGAGCCACCCCAGTTCGACCCAGCTGACATGAGTGATCCAGCTGTACAGACGATGTTCGGGCAGTTCATGACTGCCATGACACATATAACCGATAGGATGCCCATTCCTGCACCTAGGGCACCTGTCCAGCCTGAAGCACAAGGTATCGGTAAGACATTCGAACGACTTCGTCGTGTCGGAGCTACCAAGTACTTCGGAACTGCCGACCCTGCAGATGCTGACTTATGGTTGACAGAGTTGGAGAAGGCTTTCAGGATTCTTATGATTCCGGAAGCTGAGAAGGTTAGACATGCCGTCTATCTTCTCAAAGGCAGTGCTGGTCACTGGTGGAACATGGAAGAGCAGAAGAGACCTGGAGTAGAGTTCTCATGGGAAGAGTTTCGTCGGGAATTTATCAATAGATATTTTCCAAAGACCTTCCTAGATGAGAAGATCTCTCAGTTTGAGAAACTGAGGCAGGGTATGATGAACATTAGTGAGTATGAAGCTAAGTTTATGGAGTTGTTGCGGTTCTGTCCGCACATGGCTGCTACGGATGAGGAAAGAATCAGAAGATTCGAAAAGGGTTTGAATTCTGATATGTCAACCCCTGTGTCTGCCTTAGAAAACAGAGAGAGATTCTCTACCTTCGTTGAGTCAGTCCGAAGGATAGAGAGATCTGTGGTTGAGAAAAGACAAACCCATAAAAGATATCCACAGTTCCAGGGTTCTTCATCTAGGGATTCCAAGAAACCTAGATTCTCTGCACCTAACCCTCCACCACCCAAATCGAGTTTTCAAACTCAATGGACACCAAGCAGAGGTAGAGGACGGAGTCAACCACTTCAAGGGACGCACAGTTCTGCATCAGTGTCAGTTACTGGACCACCTAGACCACAGCAACAGGAGAAGAGTTGCTACAACTGTGGTAAGGTGGGATACTTGATGAAGGATTGCCGTTCTAGGCCTGTCGGTATGACACAACAAACCCCGAGACAGAATCAACAGGGATCTCAGAATAGACAACATCAAGGAGCAGCTCGAGGATGTGGACAAGCGTCTCAAGCTGGATCATCAGCACCACCTCAACACCAGGCGACTGCGAGGTTCTATGCTATGAACCCACCTGAGGCAGTGGTCAATCCACGGGTAGTGGCAGGTCAGATGAAACTTTTATATTCTGATATGTCTACATCCTGTATTGTATCCGTTCTGATTGATCCGGGTGCTACGCACTCTTTCATCACTCGTGAAGTGATTCGTAACTGTAATATGACTGTTAGCCATAGAGCAGATAGTTTGTTGTTAGAGACTCCGTTGAGTGGGTCTGCCGTTTTGCAGGAGGTATGTTCTCCCTGCATCCTTTTCTTTTCTGACCATCGCATTCAAGTGGATCTTATACCACTTGATATGCAGGGATTTGATATAATCCTCGGAATGGATACCTTAGAAAGGTATAGAGTTGTCTTGGATTGTGAGTCCAAGTTGGCTGTGTTTGCTGATGAAAGCAACACATGGATCTTTCAAGGTGAAAGAAAGATTCTGCCCACCTGTCTTGTGTCAGCTATGGTTGCTGATAAGCTGTTGAGGCAAGGATGTTATGCATTCTTAGCCCATGTGGTAGATGTTACCAAGGAAAGTTCTAATCCTGCTGAAGTTCCTATAGTCAGGGAATTCGAAGATGTGTTTCCTGAAGAACTTCCTGGTATACCACCACCTCGGGAGATTGATTTTGAAATCAATCTGATCCCAGATACGAAACCCATAGCTCAAACTCCGTATAGGATGGCGCCTGCCGAGATGGCAGAACTCAAGAAACAGCTTCAAGAGCTACTTGAGAGAGGTTTTATCTGACCGAGTACTTCACCTTGGGGTGCTCCGGTCTTATTTGTTAAAAAGAAAGATGGGTCAATGCGGTTATGCATCGACTACAGACAACTCAATAAAGTAACAATAAAGAATAAGTATCCTCTGCCGAGGATTGATGATCTCTTTGACCAGTTGCGTGGTGCGACAGTCTTTTCAAAGATAGACTTGAGGTCTGGATATCATCAACTCCGTATTAAGGATAGTGACATATCCAAGTCTGCCTTTAGGACAAGATATGGTCACTATGAGTTCATGGTTATGTCGTTTGGACTAACCAATGCACCAGCTGCATTTATGGAACTCATGAATAGAGTTTTTCGACCTTTCCTTGATCAGTGTGTTGTCGTCTTCATAGATGACATACTGATTTATAGTAAGGATGCCCAGCAGCATGAGCAGCATCTTCGCCAGGCTTTGACCTTGCTAAGAGAACATAAGCTGTATGCTAAGTTTAGCAAGTGTGAGTTCTGGCTGCCGGAGGTATCTTTTCTTGGACATGTAATATCCGTCTCGGGAATTCGAGTTGACCCTACAAAGGTAGAATCTGTTCTACAATGGGAACAACCGAAAACACCGACGGAGATTCGAAGTTTCTTGGGGTTAGCTGGCTATTATCGAAGGTTCATTAAGAACTTTAGTTCTATAGCTTTACCTTTGACCAAGTTAACCCGGAAAGATGTTCCTTTTTCTTGGAGTGATAAGTGTCAACAATCTTTCCAGTTGCTGAAGGAGAAGTTGACAAGTGCACCTGTGTTAGTGCTACCTGAACAAGGAAAAGGATATGTAGTTTTCTGTGATGCTTCCAAGAATGGGCTTGGATGTGTGTTGATGCAGGATAAACAAGTGATTTCTTTTGCTTCCCGACAACTTAAGAAACACGAGGAAAATTATCCGACACACGATCTAGAGTTAGCTGTTGTGGTTCATGCCTTGAAGATCTGGAGGCATTATCTCTACGGAGAGACATTCCAGATTTTCACAGACCACAAAAACCTTAAGTATATCTTCTCTCAGCATGAGCTCAACATGAGGCAACGTCGCTGGATGGAGTTAATCAAGGACTATGACTGTACAATTGATTACCATCCAGGTAAGGCCAATGTTGTTGCAGATGCCTTGAGTAGGAAATCAGCAACATCAACCATGAATAGGGCACAACTAAACTCTTTAGTATGCTCTAGAAGAGATATGCTTATCTCTTTAAGGCAAGACAATGTACAATTGAAGGTGTCATTGCTAGCCGGTTTGTTAGCTGAGATGCATATTAAACCTACCCTAAGAGAGCAAATTAAAGAAGCACAGCTAGGTGATGCTGCAGTTCAACATATAAGATCTGAGTATGGGAATGAGAAGCAAGATGGGTTTCATGACTCAAAAGATCAAGTAGCTTGTTATAATGGAAGAATGATAGTGCCGGATGTGGACAACTTTAGGAAGTTAGTCCTGGAAGAAGCCCATTCTTCCATGTATGCTATGCATCCAGGGAGCACCAAGATGTATCGGAATTTGAAGGATCTGTATTGGTGGCCTGGGATGAAGAAGGACGTTGCAGAGTTTGTTCTGAGGTGTCCTGTGTGTCAGCAAGTCAAAGCTGAACACCAGAAGCCTGCAGGAATAATGCAACCTTTACCCATATCACAGTGGAAATGGGACCATGTGACCATGGACTTTGTTGTTGGCCTACCCAGGACAAGCAAAGGGCATGATTCCATTTGGGTAATTGTTGATAGGTTGACTAAGACAGCACATTTCTTACCTGTCAAAACAACCTATTCTGCTGAAAAGTTATCAGAGTTATATGTTCAAGAGATAGTGCGTTTGCACGGAGTTCCTGTCACAATAGTTTCTGACAGAGGTCCTCAGTTTACCTGTCGTTTTTGGGAACAGTTGCACAGAGCCTTAGGCACTAAGCTGAGGTTTAGTACGGCCTTTCATCCACAGACTGATGGACAGTCGGAAAGGACCATACAAACCTTAGAAGACCTGTTGCGAGCATGTGTTCTCCAGTTCACCGGAAGTTGGGATCTACACTTAAGCCTGATAGAGTTTGCCTATAACAATAGCTACCAGCATAGTATTGATATGGCACCTTATGAAGCCTTATATGGTAGACGTTGTAGATCACCCTTGTGTTGGTTTGAGACTGGTGAGCACCAGTTGTTAGGTCCTGACCTGGTGCAGCAAACCACAGAAAAGATTAAAGTTATACAACATAAGATTAAGACTGCTCAGGATAGGCAGAAATCTTATGCTGACAAACGTCGTAGACCCTTAGAGTTCCAGGTTGGAGACAGAGTGTATCTTAAGGTCTCACCTTGGAAAGGGGTCCTTCGTTTTGGAAGGAAGGGGAAGTTAGCTCCTAGATATATGGGGCCTCATCCAATCATTGAACGGATTGGAAAGGTAGCATATAAACTAGAGCTTCCCCCAGAATTACAGAGGTTACATCCTGTGTTTCACATTTCTATGTTGAAGAAATGTCACCCAGGCACCGAGTCAGTTCTACAACCTATGGAGGTAGAATTGAATGATGACATATCCTATGAGGAGGGACCAGTGTCAATCCTTGATAAACGAATTAAAAAGCTAAAGAAGAAAGATATAAGTCTTGTGAAAGTCCTCTGGAACCATCGTGGTATTGAAGAAGCCACTTGGGAATTAGAGGATGAGATGAGAAGAAAGTATCCTGCCCTTTTCTCTTAGTATGTTTTATCGATTTCGGGGACGAAATCCTTGTAAGGGGTGGATAATTTGTAACATCCCTGACCTGGGTTATGAGTTAACCCTAGGTGTTTTGCCTAAATATGTAATTAAACCTTTGTGATTAACTCTGAGCATGTAATTAAGTTTCTCAGAAACGTATATTTCAGTATTTGCTCCTTTTTATTTAAAGTTGTAGCATTGTTTTGATATACAGGGACTTATGTGCAATTTACCCAGTTAAAAAGGGTTAGTTTGCAATTTTGCACATGTTGAGATGTTCCTCTGATGTTGAGACATCATGAGAATCTCTTTGGCAAAGTTTGAGGGATTTCCCAAGCTAGAGCACCAAGGTGCAGCTGTGGAAGCAATCCCAGGGCTTGAAACCCTAATTTGGGGTAAAATGCAATTTACCCAAATGATGGGATGCAATTTGTAAAGAATGTCATCTAATGTATCTTTTTAGACTTTTTCCATCATTTAGAGAATAAATGATGAGGAATTCACGTCAATTGAGTTATGAAGTTAAGAAATAGGCCTTGTGATTGAATAATCAGGGTATATGTGCAATATCCCTTTAAGTATGAACTTTATTATTAGATTGTTCTTCCTTGCCTTCTTTTCTATAACTTAAGTTAAGGTTTGTCCTTAGAATAAAGAGGAAGGGACGAGCAAGTAATAAAGGAAGGATTTAGTTGGAATTAAGGGAAACTTATGAACTAATGTTGAAAATCCTATCCCATGTATATAAGCTCTCCTTCCCTTAGTTGCAAGGGAACTTACCCTTCGTTCCCTTACTGTTTCATTTCACCAAAGACGACCAAGGACTTCCTTGGAGCTAAGGAGGACGAACAAGGGGTGCAAGGTAGGTTAAACCCCTCTTCTTGCCTAATTCCATGGTTAGGATTCGAATTCAAGGTCAGCTTCATGGCTAATTCTCGAAACCCTATCTTTCTAGCCGTCTCTTTTCATCCTTCCTTGGAGTTTTCACCTTGGCCGACCTGTGGGAACTCAAGGACGCCATTAGAGCTTGGAGCTTGAAAACTTGGAGCTCAAGAAGCAAGCTTTAGGCGGGTTTTATAACTCTAAACCTATGCTTTACTATGTGCATCTTTATATGCGTTTTAATGATAGCTCTTAGTATTTCCCTACTTTTCCCTGCTATTTTGCAAGCAAACCCGTGGGATATCTGTACTGTTCTTGAGCTAGAAGATGAAGGCGTGATTTCCAAGAAAAACCCACCGCTTTTCTTTTCCTTAAACGGTCCTAACAGTTTGCTCTCTCGGACTCAAGACCGCGAGGTGAGCAAACGGTCTCGAGACCGCGACAGGGCAAACGGTCTCAAGACCGTTTGTCCCCGTTGAACGAGCGTGGACCGTATAAGAAATCTGTTCCTAATTATATAGGCTAATTACCCTCAAAATTTGGGAGACTAACTCCAAAGGAATCGGGAGATATGACCTTTTTAAGTCACAACTTTAAATGAATTAATTGCTGATTCTCAAACGGTCTGAAATTGCCTTTTTGGGCAAACGGTCTCAAGACCGTGTAAGGTCGTTGACTAATCGTTGACCGTATGAGATTACTGTTCAAAATTATGTTAATTAACAACTCACCAAGTTTGATGGTCTAATTCCAAACGGGCTAAGAGTTGAAGGGTGAATACTAGGGCTAACCCTAGATAAAATCAGTACTGAAATTATGGTGACCTAATTAGGGTTTTTAGGGTTGATTGAACTAAACGGTCTCAAGACCGTTTGGGGGTCACCAAACGGTCTCAAGACCACGAGGGCAATCAACCAAGACCGTTTGGAGGTCTGGGGTCAAGATTTGTTGACCAATTGAAGGTACTTTTACACCAAATTACATTGCAATTAAATATTGACATGATCATCAACTCAATGGGTCAGACCTTGATGAATTTGCACTAGAATCCAAAATTTTGGATGGGCAAACGGTCTCAAGACCGTTTGGAACTCATCCAAACGGTCTCAAGACCGAGAGGACAATCACCCAAGACCGTTTGAAGGTCTAGGGTTGAGTAATTTGACCAATTGAGGACCCAATTGCAAATAAGTTATCAATTTAATCAAAATTCTGTTTTGTGGTTCAATCATGGTTCAACCCCTATCAAATCACCTTAGACTTTGATGAAATCTTGGGAAAAAGGTCTCAATACCATGTGGGGTCCACCTACATGACCTCAAGACCGTTTAGGCCAAGTTTGGGCCCAATTGGAGCTCAATTGAAGGGTTCAACCTTGTGTTGATGCACACTGTTGAGTGTTGATGGGTGAACATTGATAGACCCTAATTGAATCGATTTCAACCATAATTGGTTAACTATTATGAGTCAATTGAATGACCAAGTGATCAAGCATAACCTTAATTGACTAAATCCATAAGTGGTCAACATAGATTTGACCATTTGAGGGCTTCAACATGGGTTGACATTATCGGTTGCACCTTTGAGCCTTGTTGAAGGACCAAGCGGCTGAGACCATGAGAGCCTCGCGGTCTCAAGACCGTGAGAGGGCTCGCGGTCTCAAAACCGTGAGGGGGCTCACGGTCTCAAGACCGAGAGGAGGCTCACGGTCTCAAGACCGCGAAGGGCCTCGCGGTCCTGAGGTCAAAGAAGGGCAAACGGTCTTCATGACCTTCGCGGTCTCAACTCAAATTAGTCTTCGCGGTCTCAACATTAACTTGAACCAATGGGAGGCTTCGCGGTCTTGAACCCTTGAAGAGGCTCGCGGTCTTGAATGCATCATGGCTCGCGGTCTTGGGGTTAGAAATAGGCTCGCGGTCTTGGAGGGTCAAAGTGGGCAAACGGTCAACACTTTCAACCAATTTCAACCCAATTGATGACTAATGATTGAAATCAATCAATGTGATTCAAGGTTGACCTCATTCAATCACTTGATGATGTGAATGGTTCAATGTTGCCCAAATCAAACCCTAATGATAATCTAGGATAGTAAGGGGTTATTTGACTAAGGTTTTTGACCATGATGATGATCAATGGGGTGAATTACCAAAATACCCCTGAAGGGTCAATTAAGTTATACCTTGCTCAATTCAAACCCTAATTACATGAGAATGATGTTTTAGTCATAATGACTCTATCCAACTTGATCTAGTGTAATGTTACCATCAAACATTAGTATGATGAAAGAGAGAGTACTCTAGAGAGAGAAAGTAACCTAGAGAGAGAAAGTAACTCTAATCACATAATGGTGATGTTTTTGGCTATGTTAGCCTATGATGACTCAACCCAACATGTTTCAGAGTGATGATGACATCACCTAACCTTATGATGAGAGAGAAAGTACTTCTAGAGAGAGAAAGTACTTCTAGAGAGAGAAAGTACCCTTTTTAAGTAGAAACTCAACTAAAGCACCTCCAATGCACATGAGTGAGTATAATTAGGGTATGATCCACCTGTGTGAGGTCATAGAAACCCTAATTATGATAAATGATGAACCTTTAACCAATCTAAGAGTATCAATGAAGATGTTACTCATACATGATGATGTTATGAGTTTAATTCACCTTAATGTGAATAGTAAACCCTAATTCAAGGGTAATGGCATGCTTTTGAGTATTAAACTCCATTTGATATGAATTAGAGATTTAACTCTTATGACAAGAGTAGGAAGTACATTCTTTATTGTTGTATTACCTTTATCAGATGTATTAACCATGCAGGTTCTGATATGAAGGTAATCATATCCAGGTATGGATGTTGATGTTATATTCATTAAGGGCATGTTGTTAGCCTTATGAATGAGTAAAGTAATTTGATGCCTTGCCAGTAGCATCCTATGCTGATAATGGGCTATGAGAGCCATGAATACCATCAAAGTCATGCCTTAGAGATGACTTGTGATGAGGATAATGAGAAATGATGATTGATATGAGTTAGGCCTGTTACATTTAGTATTCTTCTTTTATAGCTGTTATGCTATTGTTATTATTTGCAGAACAATGTATGCTGTTAAAGAATACTGAATGTACCTAACTAATCAAGTATAATGTAGAGCCCTGATCATAGATCCATCATTGTCAGAAATTAAGTGATGGTGAAACAGGTTTTCCTCAGGGAACTCCTGGAGCACATACTTTTGAGTATGTGGGGTACATGGATGTGTAGAACCTTACATCCTGGTGTAGGAAAGTGATGTAGATGTGGAATCCATCCATCCTTCACTATAGTTCCATACCGTATCAGTGGTAGGTAAATATGAAACCTCCTGATAACGAAGAAAGTACAGATATCCGTATCAGTGGTAGGTAAATATGAAACCTCCTGATGACGAAGAGAGTACAGAACGCCACTGTGACTCTAGAATAGCGAAGGACCAGTTTACCCTGGTGAGCTATAGTAGTAGAGACATGAGATGTCCTACAAGTGATCCTCTTACTGACTGAGGAAGGTGAAGGTCATGAGAATCCGGCTCTCTTAATGACCTATGTATGATACTGATGCGGCTTCTCCGCGATCAGTTGGGGTATGAGTGGTAAGCCTCATCTCCACAGGGCATAATGTTGTTTGTAAAACATAATCAACCATGTAGTATAACTTGTTAGAGATGACTCCAAGTTAGTTGATTGATGTTACATTGCAATAATGTTGATATTCTCCATATCTCCTAAATTGTAGAGATCTTGTTATACCTGCAACTGTTATAGAATGCTTTGAAGGCTTTACTGTTTAAGATATTCTTTGATGTTATAATAAAGCTTCTGGCGAAGAGTTATAACTCTCGCTGGGACAATTATGTATAATTGTCTCATCCCGTAGGCTTCAACTTTTTAGGTGGACGTCGGAGACGAAGGAACCAACCTACAGGTGATCAGTCTCAGCAGCAGCAGCACCAGGGGCAGCAGTAATCTCAGGTGGAGATTTGTCCTGCCATGTGGTGTAGTTAGAGTCAGTCCTATGTGTCCTCTGTACTCTCAGGTCTTGGAGTCTTGTGTTATGTGATCTTGAGATTTTGTATCTTGATGTATATAATTACTCAAGAAGTAATTATCCTGAGATGTAAACAGTTACCTCTCTTTATGAAAGGGGTTTTTATGGATACAAGTTCTTATCTCGAAAAGTTTTAATTTCCCGTGATTTTTGTCTTCCGCTGATTACCGATTCGCTTCCGCTAAGTTTTAATCATGTTTATGTCATGGTTTGGAGATCAGAGCCCACAATAAACTATCTCTTTCTTTGATAATAGCATCATAATCTAAATGAGTACACAAGATAGGTTGAGTTTGAAGATCATTCAATTTTGCAAGTAGTTCAACCTTTTCTTGAGAAAGAAAATCATAGTTTGTTTCTAGAGTAAGCAACTTCATATTGCAATCATAAAAAGATGATTTCAAGGTAGAATTTTTAGAAATAATACTTTTCTTTTCAGAAGCAAGATCATTTAATTGATCATATAGTTCTTCATTAGTTTTTGTAATTCTTTTTAGTTTCTTTTTACAATCAATGTATTTATCATGTAATTCTTCAATGCTAGCAATTAACTCTTCTTTAGAGGGGGGGTGAATAGAGCTTTTTGGAGTTTTAAAGTTAATTAAACAATTAAAACACTTAGATAAGAAGTAGGAGGAAATAAGGAAGACACAAGGATGTAGAGTGGTTCCTACCTTAGAAATCTAAGGTAGTTAGTCCACTACTCGATTGTTTCCAACTGAAAATTTGAAAGTGATTTATTTTATTACCTCGCAAGGATGTTACATAAAATAAAATCACCTTCCTTCTACATCCTTGAAGTTCCTTCACCTTAAAGCAGCTTCAACCTCCTTGAAGCAGCCTTCTTGAAGTAACTTCAAGTCCACCTTGGAGCAACCTTCACCTCCTTGAAGTAGTTCCACTACCTTGAGATAGCCTTCACCTTGAAGTAGCTCCAACCTCCTTTGAAGTTCCTTCTTGAAGTAACCTCAAGTCCACCTTGGAGCAGCCTTCTCTTGATGAAGTAGCTTCAAGCAACGTCCTTTCAACAACCTGCAAACCTAGTAGTAGTCAAGGAGAACAATATACAATATCAAAGAAAAAGGTTGGAAGAAAGGAAATACTTAACCAATGAAGTACATCACTTTGATACAATATCAAGCATTTAGATCTCCTATCCACTTAATATGGACGTGTCTATATGTGGTGGCCAGGAGATTGTAGCTATAGGGCACAACTCTAGAGCACAAGGAAGAAGATAATAAGTAAATCTCAGCTTTGTTGCTCTCAAGAATGGATGCTCAAGTGTAACTTGTGTATTGTGTATGCAAGTGATGATTTGGGTGTCCAAAGGCCTCTCCTATTTATAGGAATAGTTTACAAGTATTTAGGGATGTTTTAGGGAGTGTCTAGAGTGTTCTTAGTGCTTAACTAGCCGTTATGTATAAAGTAGTTGGCTTGCAATGACTAAATTCGCGTTAAATGCGAGGTTTCCATAACTTTTCTCGGTCGACAATATTTTCGACCAGATAAAATTTCAGTCCATAATATTGTTGATCGGATGACTGACTGGTTCTGACAACTAAACCAGTTACAAAAGCTAAATTTTGGTCCAGAATATTGTCGACCGAATTTTGGCTCAGAACTAAAGATTTGCAAAGTTTTGCAATGTGTGTGAGGTCTTATTGATGACTCATATGAGACCTATCAACCCTAAAGTAATCATGTGAGAGTGACATAGGGTTTTGGGTAGATATGATGCTACCATATGAGTATGTATGTATCACTACTATGTTGTTGCATAAGGGCTATTAATATATTGAACAATTTTAACTAAACCTTTTGAACCATGTATACCCTATGTAAGTAGTTATCATATATTGGATACCCTGCCAAATTAAAAAATACACCGATGCCAAATTAAAAAATACATATGTTTCAACTACCAAATTCAAGAGATCTTGATGCCAAATTAAAAAAATACACCGATGACTACTATTTTTCAGAAGATATGGATAGAAAGAAACCAGAGATATTCTACAACTATGGAAACAACAATCACACACTCATCCAATAGGTCAGATTCATATGAACTATTTCTTCACTGCAGATACACATGCCAATTCTTGGAACATAGCAGGAAGAATGAACACCCTACACTACCATTTGAAGGCAAGGCGAGCACTTAGAGAGATATATCATGGAAGAAATCTGAAGTAAATCTAATGATTTCTGATATATGTGTTTTCTTTTCGGTAAAATTCCATATCCGAGGCTTATTCTAGGGGTGCCTCCCCCATTATTAGTACTTCCACAACAACTTTCGACCGGATTTTCTAACACTCCTTATGCTCCCGAGACTATGATATGGACCACGGACCTTTATCTTTTTTGTACTTTTTTAAGTAACATGCCGTTTGTATGTTAATTATTATCTAAGGACTAGTTTGGTTCCTTGAAGTTGCATCTCGTTAAGTACTTTCAAAACAGGAAAATTGAAGTAACGAAAATGAACTTCAAGCGCAATCATTTGGTTAGACATAGCTACAACTCAATTATTTCATTCATTTCTGTTTGGTTCCTTGTGGTTTGGGGTTCTAGGTATCTACAGTACACTTACCTCTAGATCAACAGCCATGACAAACAGAGGGGCGAGGAACAGGTTCTTATTTCGGACAATTGCAGATAGAAAGAAGAATAAAAGACAAAAGAGCGGAGCAGCATCATCTGCGTGCAGTTCATCTTGCCAACTTTTGAACAGAAACAATCGCTGGAGTCACCCTGAAAAACAAATCGCGCCCCATCTGCGTGCAGTTCATCTTGCCAACTTTTGAACAGAAACAAAACTACCGTGTGGTTGGAATACAGGCCACGAGTTCGGGCGCATCAGAACCAAACGCTCGGGAACGAAAACGCACGTTTTTGTTTGCATTTGCGGTTCAACCAAACGAGTCCTAATATATGATTTTTTCATCAAAAGGATATACTGTACTGTGAGCCCCATATGGTGTTTACCTTTTGTACTTCCAAGGCTCCTCGCCTCGCACCGCCGCGACATATAACGTTTTTATTATAAAAAACATGCCCAAGATAGACCAAAAGAGGAAGGTTGCAAGCAAAGGTGGATCAAAGAATCAGACAGCGAAGTCCTTGCCGCCAGATTAAAGGATAACAACAAGAATACTCCCTGTCTTTACATCCTCTTGCATGCAATGTCTGTCTAAATCCCATTTTAAATTTTTAATCCAGGCTTGGAGGGCTGAAAAGGTATGATCCACTTTCCAAGAAAGGCTCATACTTGCATGCCGGAAGGGTTTTGGCATAAGCTACATAACATGAGATTGATCTATAAATACTCAGCGAACTACGTACAAGACCATAACATCGACTTGTTAACATTGTCTCATCTCCCTGTGCATACAATATTTTAATCAAAATTCGATATGGCTGTCCTCAGATCTAGCTCCAGCGTCGACACGTTGGATCCCCGTATATTAGAGGTCCATGAGGTTGGGCAGTTGACGATCCGCTTCTACCTCCAAGGTAACGTCGAACACCTTTCTGTACCATGATATCTGAAATCATCGTTGCTGATTCCGGTCCTCCTCTTCCTTCGACTTCCTCTTCCCCCTCATCTTCTTCTCCCGCTCTATGTATATATCGCAGGGTTCAAGAAGGAGCACCTCAGGGTTCAGCTCGGCAGCTCAGGCACGCTCAAGGTGAGCGGTGAGCGATCACAGCTGGGAGCTAGCGGCAACCGGCGGACGCAGTTCTGGAAGGAGGTCGCCATCCCGCAGGGTTATAACCTGGACGAGATAAGCGCCAAGTTCGCTGACGGCGTCCTCCAGGTGACAATCCCCAAGCTTCAGCAGCAGGAACCAGAGCAGAAGCCTGCTTCACAGCAGCAAGGGGTATCGGCTGATCAAGAACAGGATGCCCCTCAGCAGCACAAACCAGCTGTGTCCCAACAGCCAGCAGCTGAAAGCACTGAAGGCAAAGACAAATACGGCGCTGAGAAGGAAAAGGAGCCCGGGATAGTGCCATCGCCGACGGCGAGTCTTCAGGACGCCGACTCCCCGGCGGGTACCTCTGTCGTGGGCTTACGCCGGCGCCGGCCGTCGTTCGCTTCCAAGATCCGGTACGGCAGCGGGCTGAGCACGAAAACGAGGGGAACCGGGTTCAAGACGGCCGCTGCACTGCTTCTACTGCTGGCGGGGCTCTGGTTCGCCTACCTGAACTACTGGGCCCGCAACGACAGCAACGCAGCCACAAGCCTGGTGCCTTTCCACCACTACCACCCCCACCACCACGACGCGCTTTGAGTCGGACGGCCTCGATCGGAGGTTTCGGTGATGGTGAAGCCCAAACGAGGGAAAGCAATGCGTCCGAGATCAAGTACGAAAGAAATACAAAAGCGAAACAAGCAAATACTGTATATTGAAAGAGATTCTGTTGCGAGCACAAATACAAAAGCATAAAACAGAAGACAACTACGATTAAGAAGAGATTAATTTATTTACCTAGTACGCATGTCACCCTTAGGGTCTGCATGGCCTTACAGGATCGAAGTCAGAAGTTTATCATTGGGATGACCGAATGTACTCTAAAAACATGTCTAAAAATGCTAAAAAAAATCATATTAAGTTATACTACATCGCGTTTTTATACACAAAACACAAAAAAAAAAACTTGAAACATTTTTGTTGAAAACAAAGGATACATTGTGCTCTTTATAAATAAACCACCCATTTTAGAGCAAGAAAAACTATCAAAATTACACTATTAATGGAAGGTTCAAACTTAAGCAAATTGGCCAAGAAGAAAGTCGAATAGACTCAAAAAATATAAAGACATATTTGTACAATAAAATTGTATAACCATTATATCAAGGCACATTGAAGACACGCTTAAAAAAATCTTATGCTTTGAGATTTTTGTCTATTGTACTTGATCTAGAACTAGACAAATGTAGAGTTTCATAACTAAAACATAGATTTTATTCTAAATATTTGTTAAAAAAAGAAAGTCATGCCAATAAATTGAATGCATATAATGCTATGTATTATAGCAAAAAAGTTCTCTTGAAAAATTTATTGATAATAAAACTATATGAGTATATAATAAACTTCCTCACCTATGAAATTGGTAATTTGAAGGCATCTAATCTTCTATAGTTAAGGAAAAAGTACCAAGAAGTACTTACATGTTGATCAAAACAATGATATCTAAACACATTTTCCTTTAAAGAAAAATAATTATTAAACACAAGTTGTAGATCGTGATGCACTATTCAAAATAGTAAAACTAAAGTATCTTAGGTGATCCTGATCATTTATAATATTTTTTGACTAGTAATATAATACACTACTACAGAAATGGCTTATAAAGTCACTTTTCAAGGTGTCAGTTGTATACATAAACGGATACCTAAACTCTACAGTGTCGGTTTATAACATAAACCGACATACAATCTGTGAAGGTCGACCAGACACGGGTACCACTTTTATTAAGTGTCGGTTAATTAATAAAAAACCGACACCTAAAATCAACCGCCAAAACCAAAATTCCAGCAAAAAAATTACCTCCAAAATTTGACATATGTCGTCGGTTCATAAATAAATAACCGACGACTAAAGGGTATTCGCGAGACAGTAATAGTTGCCGGTTGTCCTTTAGTTAAAAACCGACGACTATAATCTAGTATAGGTGCCGGTTTTTAGAATAGAACCGACACAGTTGGTTTATTTGTCGGTTTTTTAGAATAACCGACGCTTATTGTCAACTTAATAGCTCACCAGCGCGAGCTTCTCTTCCCCTTTCCCTTTTTCATTCTCGATTTCAGTTAGGTCCGGTGATTTCTTGCTCGCCCCCGCCGGTCGTTGCTCCTCCGCCGCCGCTGTCGTGCTCCTGCTCCTGCCCTCGCTGCTGCTCCGTGCTCACCGGCGGCCGTGCTCCTACTCCTGCTCCTGCCGTCTGTGCTCACCGGCGGTCGTCCGTGCTCACCGGCGGCTGTCCGTGCTCCTACTCTGTGCCCTCGCCGCTGCTCCGCGCCCTTGTCGCTGCTCCGTGCCCTCGCCGCCGCTGCTCTGTGTCCTCGCCGGCACTTCTCCTCTCTTTCTCACCGCCTCCGTCGGTGGTTGTTGTGCTTCGGCCGCTGCTCTCCTCTGCCCTCAAGGTATGCCCGCCTGCCCTGCCTTCTTCCTTCTTCCTCTGCTCCAGCGGCTGCTTGGGCGGTGCCAAGGCACGCCCAAGCAGCTGCTGGGCATTTTTTTTAAGTTATTTACTTATTTGTGTTTAGGGTTTAGGTACTGATTTTGTGCTTCTACTGAGTTGAATCCTCTATTGTCTATACAATACATGTAATTTTCCTAGTATCGTGAAAGATTCTCAATCGTGTGTATCACATGGGATTCTTATCTCAACACAATGGACTGCAATATATGCATCTAATGCCTTAAATGGAAGACTCGAATGTTATAAAATCCCATCAAAGTAGGTAGAAACAACTTATATATATTCAGATCTTAATAATTCCATGAAGTGCACATTATCTTACTTAGGAAAAGTATGTGTATAATGTAGGATTAGTTCCATATAATGGTTCTATTTTAGTAAGCACCTAGAAACCCATCCAAGATTTACTCATTAGGAGTAAATCTTGGATAGTCCCCAGTTTGGGACTGTTCTTGAACACCTAATCTCACTTAGGATGTAAGTGTATAATGTGTATTGGGTTTTTGAGAAAATTTCGGTAGCATTTCCTCGTTTGTTCTCTAAGTACATATGTAGACTTCTTTTCAATCTGTCATGTCTACCACAATAAAGTTGGTTATGACAAGCAATAAAAGGTTAACTGATGTTATACAACTTTTTCTGAAAATATATAACATCGTTATATGTACTTACACTTTGTTAATACTAATATTATGCAGTCTCTGTCTACCCATAACAATCACTATGAACTGGGCCTCTATGTCAATGTTAACATTCCCTATTGAAGAATAATTAGACATCATCCTAGATGATCGTTCCTTAAACCAATTGGTCATACCCAAAAATTGGTGTTTTCTAAAAGGAAGACACTACATGCCTGGTAAAGTGACCCTAACTTTTGGCAATTATTCACATGTTATCGAGGTTGAGTATGATTTGGAGGGAAATCTTGTATCAAAATCCGGTTGGCGTGATTGGATTGGAGAGATGCATGTGGTCCGTTGCAACATGCTTTTTCTCCGTCCAGTTGGCCATAATTCCATCAAAGTTTGGATAACCAACAGCAACTGCGAGACCCCCGATCATCTACTGCGGTATGAGCGTACGTCGTCGCATATCAGCTCGGACGAATCTGAATCTGAGGCCCCTGTCAGTTCAGATTCGTCTAAATACAGTGAGGAGCTTCATGACACAACTTCATCATCAAAAAGACCACGGTAAGTCCAATTAACAAATATAATTGTCAAGCAATCAATACTCATAGCTGCTTTCTATTCTGAACTTCAGGAGAAGATCGCCACAATGATAAGTCCTCGAAGTTACTGATGCGGGACCATGTTGGTGTAGTATTTAGTTGTCTATCTATCTAGACTTGTCTGTATTAATAGTTTTTTTAATTATGCGCATGTTTAGGGGTACACCAACCCCTTTGTTTAGTTACTGTTTAGGGGTACACCCTTGTGTGTGGATGTAAAAAGAGATTAATGAATGGAACTGAAAGTTGCTACATGAAACCCGTCCAACACATTATTTGTTGGCGTAGAAACCCGTCCAAGATTTACTCATTAGGAGTAAATCTTGGATAGTCCCCGGTTTGGGACTATTTTTGAACACCTAATCTCGCTTAGGATGTTAGTGTATAATGTGTATTGGGTTTTCAAGAAAATTTTGGCAGCATTTCCCCGTTTGTTCTCTAAGTACATATGTACTTGGAGAACAGCGGGGAAATACTGCCGAAATTTTCTTGAAAACCCAATACACATTATACACTTATTAGTGAGATTAGGTGTTCAAGAATGGATAGGTGGTACACATTTATTATATATAATAATGACATCACATGTATTTGTTAACCCTAGACCCTAATCTTGTCCTAATATATACTTGTTTTCTCTTTGATCATAGAATGGATAGATCATGGATGTCCATTCGCAATCGCTGCACCCCAGAGTTTATTTTTGGTCTTGACCAGTTTATTAGATTTTCTGAGGAACATAGGAAACAACCTGGAGATAGGTTCTACTGTCCATGTAGGCATTGCGGTAACAACTTGAAAGTCAACACTGGTGACGAAATTAAAACTCATGTCATGTGCAACGGGATTATACAAGGCTATACAGAATGGCACTGACATGGAGAGATTTCAAACCTGAAACCAGTGGATGTCGATAGCAGTGCTTGTGTGGAAGAAGAAATTGCCTACGATGACGTAGATGTGAATGAACCAGTTCCAGTAGACATCGTTGATGCGATGCTGGATAGTTGTGGGGTAGAGCACACCGATCCACCTCCCATTTTTAGAAACATTGTGCATGATGCTGAGATGCCGTTATACACAGGTTGTACTAAGTTTACGAAGCTTAACGCTGTGTTGAGATTGTATAAGTTGAAAGCTAACAATAGATGGAGCGACAAAAGCTTCACGTCATTGCTGTCTTTGTTGAAAGAAATGCTTCCTGAAGGAAACGAGCTGCCAATCTCAACATACCAAGTAAAGAAATTGTTGTGCCCAATGGGAATGGATGCCAAGAAGATACACGCATGCCCTAATGATTGTGTATTATTTCAAAAGGACTATGCGGATTTGAAAGATTGTCCAAAATGTGGTGCGTCACGGTATAAATTGACGACTTCGGGGGAGTCCAAAACTGGTTCTCCTGCCAAGGTGATGTGGTATCTACCTATAATATCACGATTTCAACGCTTGTTTGCCAATCCGATAGATGCGAAGAATTTGAGGTGGCATGCAGATGTTAAGAAAAATAATGATGGGATCCTACGACATGCGTCTGATTCCCCACAGTGGAAGAAGATTGATGTATTGTACCCTGAATTTGGTGAAGAAGTCAGGAATCTAAGACTTGGGCTTTGTACAGACGGGATGAATCTATACGGGACATTGAGCAGCCAACATAGCACTTGGCCAGTCATGCTTGTTATATACAATCTTCCTCCCTGGCTGTGTATGAAAAATAAGTACGTAATGCTGTCGTTGTTGATATCGGGCCCTAAACAACCTGGAAATGACATCGATGTTTATCTTGAACCTCTGATTGATGACTTAAATAAACTCTGGGGTGAAGGTGTGATGACCTATGATGCTTCACGAAGAGAGAAATTTTGTTTGCATGCTTTGTTGTTTTGCACTATTAATGACTTTCCAGCATATGGGAATTTGTCTGGATATAGTGTCAAAGGAGCTAAAGTGTGTCCTATATGTGAAGAGAACATTGATTCAACAAGACTAAAACATGGCAGTAAGAATGTATATCTCGGTCATCGAAGGTTTCTTCCAAAATTCCATCCGTGTCGTAGGAAGCACAAAGCATTCAATGGATTGAATGAGGAACGCAGTGCACCTAAACCTATACCAGGGGAGGTTGTTTATGAAAGAGTAAAAGACTTTGTCAATGAATTTGGTAAGAGATCACAATGTACTACACGGAGTGACAATTCTTCATTCAAGAAGAAGTCAATATTTTGGGATCTTCCTTATTGGAGTTCTTTGACAGTCAGACATTGTATCGATGTAATGCACGTTGAGAAAAATGTCTGTGATAGCATCATTGGTACTCTGTTAAATATACCAGGTAAGACTAAAGATGGGATAAAATCCAGACTGGACCTACGTGAAATGGGAATAAGGTCAGAATTAACAGAATTACGTGAAATGGGTAATAAAAGAACATACTTACCTCCCGCTTGTTACACGTTGTCTAGAAAGGAGAAGAAAGCTTTTTGTGAATGCTTGGTAAATGTTAAGGTGCCACATGGTTACTCATCCAACATCCGTAGATTGGTATCAATGAAAGATCTGAAGTTGATAGGTCTTAAATCTCATGATTGTCACACTATAATGCAACAAATATTGCCCGTGGCAATTCGATCTATATTGCCGAAGCATGTAAGGTTTGCAATCACCAGACTTTGTTTCTTTTTCAACAGTCTCTGCAGCAAAGTTATTGACCCTGAGACTCTCGATAATTTGCAAAGAGAAGTGGTTGTTACCCTATGTCAGCTTGAGATGTATTTCCCTCCTTCGTTCTTTGATATTATGGTACAGCTTGTTGTCCACTTGACTAGGGAAGTGAAAATCTTGGGACCGGTTTTCTTGCATTGGATGTATCCCTTTGAACGATACATGAGCATTTTTAAAGGTGATGTTCGAAACCGTTATCGGCCTGAAGGGAGTATTATTGAAGGTTATGTGGCGAGAGAGGTTATGGATTTCTACAATGACTTTCTCAGTGGTATTGACACTCCTGATAATGACAAGAATATTGACGAGCTATTTGGCAAAGGAATTTTGGAATCACGTGTGAAAGTAATCAGTTGTGAGAAGTTGGAACAAGGTCATTTGTATATTTTACACAACATGGACGAAGTGAACGTTTATAGCGAGGAACATACCAATTTCATCAAAAGACAATATCCTCGAGCCAATATAATGTGGCTTGCTAGAGAGCATAACAAGACTTTTATTAAGTGGTTTGAAGATAAAGTCTTACATCAACTATCTCAAACACCAGATGATATTACTGAAACTATCAAATGCCTCGCCTTTAAACCAAAGTTGACTGTTATGTCTTATGAAGGGTATGACATTAATGGATTCACATATTACACAAAGCGCCAAGATGATAAGAGTGTCGTCCAAAACAATGGGGTCACCCTTCAAGCATCGACTATGTTTTTTGCAAGTGCAAAGGATAAGAGTCCACGTGAAGCTAAAATGTCATATTACGGTGTCATTGAAGAGATATGGGAATTTGACTACATAGATTTCAAAATTCCGCTCTTCAAATGTAATTGGGTTGATAACACCAAAGGAGTTATAGTGGATGAATTGGGTTTCACTTTAGTGAACTTTGAAAAGATTGGCAAGAAGGCTGAACCATTCATATTGGCATCACAGGCGAAACAAGTATTTTATATCGATGATCCTGCAAATGATAAATGGTCGGTTGTTCTTCATGGTAAAAGACAGTTCATTGAAGATCCTATAGATGAAGAAGAGTATTATGATAAATATGATGACTCCAGTCCATTCTCAGTTGGGTTGCCAACTCCACAAAATATTGAAGCTAATGATGACTTATATGTGCGTGGAGATCACAATGAAGGATTGTTAATTGATAAAAGATCACAATTTTAGAGGCATGCATGTTTATATTTTTTTATTGAAGCTAAATGTTTACTTTTTTAATATCAATATCATTTTATGATTTGATGTTTCATTATCTTCTAGTTAATACAAATGCTAAACATTGTGGGAGGGTGCTAAAGAACTATAGGACCAATCTCACCCGAGATTACATATGCGATGTTGAGAATAGGTTCTTGATTGATTCTAATTCTAGACATTGATCAGTATTTCACTAACTCTACACTAATAATTTTTGTTTGTATTCTCTTTGAAAAATAAATATAGGAAGAAGTAAGCCACACAGCAATGGAACTACTTGGACCCCAAAGACTGGGAGGAGTTTGTTACCCAAAGAAAAATAGATTAATTCAAGGTATTAAGTGCCACTCCCAATTTAATTAATATACGTTTTTATGTATTCACCTATTTAAGATTAACCTTTATTGTTACTAACCAAATCAATGTCTTAACTAACTAGGCTATCAGTGATGCTCAACGACAACTACATGTTACGACCACACAATGGGTCCAAGAGGATATGCAGGCGTTCGCCAAAGGTTATATAGATATATAGGCAGCAAGCTATGAAATAGCAAAAGAAGCCCCAATGAAGAGAAGCAGGATACAGATACAATACATAAAGTGCAGCACACACAAGTGCTTCAGATTCATATAACAACATGACAGACTAACACATATATAGTGCATAACAACATCAGCTCGGAATTTACATACAACACTAGCTTAGTACATATATAGTGGGACTAAGGTGACGATCCCACCTGCTAAAACAGGTTACCGACAACTACATGTTACGACTGGGAGGTCGTGATCCAGCAACCGTATGCATTAGCAGGTGGATCTGTTTGTCCTTTTGCTAATGAATACGGTTGCTGAATCACGACCTCCCAGTTGTAACATGTAGTTGTCAGTAACCTGTTTTAGCAGGTGGGATCGTCACCTTAGTCCCACTATATATGTACTAAGCTAGTGTTGTATGTAAATTCGACGCTGTTGTTGTTATGTACTATATATGTGTTAGTCTGTCATGTTGTATGGACATCGATTGTATTGCTCAGGTATTATATAGTCTCATTAGATAATATGAAATATATCAATCTTATTTATAGCTCATTAATTATATATATACATAATTCTCTTTACAGGTGTTTAAAGTTGACCCCACTATAGGAACGAACTTACCAGATGTACATGCTCCCTATACGATGGGAGAATTAAATGAAGTAAGAGAAGAATGGGCAACAGCCATACAAATAGTGGGGGTTTTAAAATATAATTGGGATGTTGATAGAGAATAATGACTAAAGAATGATATTTTGTAAATGAATTTCTGAATTATAATATATGTGTGAATGTTTCTACATGTCTAGATGTTTCTACATGTGTCTGAGTGAAAATGAATGAAAGTGTTGGTTGCTATATGAATGTTTCTACATGTGTGAATGTGAATGAATGGAAATACAGATTGCTAGCTACATGAATGTTTCTAAATGTGTGAAAATAAAATGGAACTGCAGGTTGTATTGCTAAATGCATGTGTGAATATTTTTGTTGTTAAATTTGCAGGTTTGTGGCCTGTTGTTGGCTGATATCAATGGATGTCATAAAACCTACAGTTAACTACAGGTTTCTCATCCTGCGACCAGCCACAGCAGGTTTGCAGACTGACAACAACAAAAATAGGCGTCAGTTATTTGTATAACACCGACACACAAAGTTATAGTGTCGGTTTTATATAAATAACTGACGCCTATTCCCTGTGGCGCGAAGGTATATGGTGTCGGTTTATTATCTAATAACCAACGCTGATAGTGGGCAAGATGACGCCCTTTCTGTGGCGCGAAGGTATATGGTGTCGGTTTCTTATCTAATAACCGACGCCTATACCTTCGCGCCACAGCAAACATGCGCGATTTCGGTGGTGCGGGAAGAGTTTGGGTGTCGGTTTTGGAACCGACGCGTAATGGGTGAGCTTTTAGTGTCGCCCACATAGGTGTCGCTTAGAAACCGACACTAAAGGCCTTAAATAACTGACACTAAAGGTAGGTTCTGTAGTAGTGATATGAGGGATCTTTGAAATCTACATATTAACATTAATTGTTATGAGTGAGACCAAGAGGGGCATCACTGCTTAATCAAATAAATAAAAACATCCTCAATGCCAAACACCTCAATCAAATAAATAAAAACATCTCAGATGCCAAACACCACAATATCTTTTCACAAAGGGATGGAAAATTCAATACATTCAATAAGGAAGTTTCAAAACACAAAAAAATGTAACAACAAAATACAATTATCTGACTAGAATTTCTCAGTTCCACCTGGTTCAACACCCACATGAGCTGATAGATAAAGAAATTGTATGCCATAACTAAGACTGGATGCATAGGGTAACACGGCCATCTCAACTCTATCTACCAATGATAATCTATTTTTGTGCGGGTCTAGAGGCAACAAGGTCAAACCTTCATACTTCCTTCACCAAATAGTTTACAAATGAAACCCCATAAAAGAAGAATGAAGCAAGAAGAATCAATAAAAGTTGGCATGTGAATATAAATAGTAAATTGGGAAATATTAAAGAAAATGGTGACAAGTGAAGTAACAAGGTGATGAATGCATATTCATCATGTGTTCACTGGTTTTTCTCATTTTGGTTATCATTTGCATCATGTTTTTTTTACTTATATTATTTTTTCTTTCTTTTCATATATTAGGATATTTGACTAGATTCTTTCTCTTATGTAGAAGAAAACATTAATCAACTCAAAAGTAAGATGGAATTCCTTCCCCAAATTCATGCTGCAAGATTAGGAAGGAATCACAAGGCAATTTGGAGATGAACAAGCACAAGTCAGACATATTGATCGGGTGACCAGATTCTTCGATCGACTGATCAGCCTACACATTCAGAGTATCTCCAATGCAAGGATAAGATCAACTGATCTCCATCCCTAATCATTCTATCTAAATATCATTCCAAACATTAGTAAACTTTGATGAATTTTGTGATCAAATGATCGATCGATCCACCTTCTTGGTCGAACGATCTACTTATAGAAGAGCACCTAAAAACAAGTCTGGTCTTCCGATCCACACCACATATCAGTCAGCCAGAATATACACCTATAAAGTCAGAAGCCAAAAGAAATTTTAAGACCCTAATTGATCGACTGATCCACTCACTCTCTAGCCATCATGCACACTTCCAAGTGGTTGATTAGTCGATCAGCCTTACCGGTCCCATGACTAGCACAGAGGACAAAAAAATTACACAGTCGTCAACAAGAGGCTATTATTGAACAAAAAGGGGGAATGTCCTAGATATCATTAATCTAGATTATGTTTTAGAGCAAGGAACCAGAGGAGAATAAAGGAAGAGCATGATCCTTGTAGATTTCTTTGAACTTGTTTCTATAGAAGTGGATTATGGAAGACAAAGACATCTAGATCCTTCTTTCTTCTCCATCGTTGTCATTCTCCCTTCTCTCTCTTCTTGTATTTATGATTCTTCTATGGCCATGAGTGAGTAGACCTTCTCACTGGGGCATAAGGAGTATACCCATCACCCATATTCTATCTTATTTGTCATCCAACTCAACTTTTCTCAGTGTATCAGACTGTTCTTCATTCAATTTATTCTTGTTTGTTAAATTGATCTCTCAATAGCATGTTTGATATAGTCTTGAGTATACTAACCATGAAACTTAGGAATAGATCCCTAAATGGATGTGTAGGATTTCAAATGCAACCACAGATTGGATCCTTCATGACAATTGAGTCAAATACATGGTAAATGAGACCTCTAGTCCACAGGAAACTCAGTAATTTTGCAATTTGCATTCTATAAGAAGGTGAATTTACATGGTCCTAATCTAGATAGTTCTAAAAAATGATTCATAACAACTAGGATATATATGTAGGTGGTGGTGGTGCAATCCAAAAGTTCCACTGTTCTTTAATATTGATTTCAAACCACCTTTTAATCTATTTCCTTGCATTGTAATTTTTTAATTCATTCATTAGTCTATAATCATTCTCAAACAACTAGCTTCAGATATTATTCTTAACGAGTGGTTCTGAAGGCAATTTCTTAGAAATGTTGTCCTTTGGGTTTGGCCCTTTGTTGTATTGTAGTTGATCCATCCACTTGTGGGGTGAATTAGTTACAATTATATAAAGGTTTTAAAATCTAGGTTAATCTGTCTTAGGGAGTTTTTGTGTGCAATAGAATTCACATCAAATTTTGGTGCCATTTCCAGGGATAACAAAATAAGCTTTAAACCATGTTGTTTTTAACAATTAGGATTTTATTATCTAGTCAATATCCATTCACATATTTGAGCTTTTGTTCCTCAAATTTAACATTGGCAATTATCTTTTTCACGTACTAAAGGTGCATGCAGTGCTCCCAAAGCACATACTCTACACATTTTGAGTTTGATCCAGCGATTGACAGAGCTTGCAACCACCTAAACCAAGCATATTAGAACAAGATAGACATGAAAGAAATCAAGTGCATCGTGCATATGGCCCTCGTAGTCCAATGTGAGGCTCTTGTACAAGAAATAAGTGTAGCTAATTTTGCAAAAAATAGAGCCACAAAGGCTTCCACCCTTGAACAATAATGGTAGAAGCATCTGAAGGCCTTCTTTGTCCCAAAGGCTACTAATGCACATCATTTGTTGGTGCCTCTCGTGATTACCACCCCATCATTCGAGATCCTCACACAGAAGATCACTTGCTACAAAGCAGCGCCTTCACTGGTAATAGAGCCAATAATTGTCAAGATCTCTTGTAATGGGTTTTCAACCTTTTTTCTTTAAACAAGCAACCCCACATATTCGAGGAATTGGTATGATGCCATGAATGGAGACAACATTCCAACATGGGAGAGTCTCAAATCCAAGTTTGTAGAGAAGTATTGCCTACCACCCCTCACTTACTAGATCAGGGGCTAGATCATGCAATTCTCCATGGTCCCAGGAGAATCTCTAGGTGAAACTTGGGAGAGGGTGATAGATCTTCCTTCCTATTACCCACACAACCAACATCCCACAAGTTCAACTGATAGAGACCTTATACAGAGGGGTTGACAATGACACCAACAAGTTCCTAAATTTTTGATCTGGAGAAAATTTCATGTTCTAGAACTTCAATAGCGCATGAGAGGTTGTCAAAAGAAGTTTTGAAAATCAGCCATAGCCATGTTCTAGCCAAGGACAAGGAGGTATCCTCAAGGTAGCCAAAGTTTAGCATATGTCAAAATTCAAATCGATACCAAAGTTCCTAAGAATCTAGCCTTGAAGTGAGATGATTTAGTCCTCTTTCAATTCATATGAAATAAGAGGACAAGTAGAGCATTCTCAACAGCATGTCAAGTCTCCAAACCTCTTGTGTGAGTGATGTATTGAATAATTTCCACTTTTTACAAGTTGTTTTACTATGAATTTTGTGCAGTTATTACCCATTTTCATATCATTTGTGCATGATTTGTCATCATTGGGTTGTGACACTTAATTGCATCAAATATTTGTTATTTTTATCGTTCCATATATCTTTATCATTATTTTGGAGCTTATTGTAAGACCCATGACCTGGGTTTTTAGGTAACCCTATTTGTTTTGCTTGATTAGATGCTTAGAGATTTTTTATAATCCTTTGAGATGCTTTACCACCTATGGAGAGCTTAACTTTCTAGTTTGATCCCATTTGGATGATGCTTGTGCTTATTTTGGGTCAAATTGTAATTTACCCAATTGAGGGGGATTATCCTACAATTTTCGACATGCAGAGTCTACCATTATTTCTTTATCATCATGAGAGAGATAGTGATGTTATGGGGCACCTTGTAGGACCTTGGTTTATGAGGTGGCATCATGTGGTGATGCTAGGGTTTCAAGGGTTTTGCTTGGTGTCGACCATGTTGAGCACGGTGGATTTTTGCAACCTATGTCTCGACCATGCAGGTGTGTCTTGGGTGTGTCTTGACCAAGACACCTTCCTTTGGTGATGTTGTTTTGACCTTGGTTCCCTAGATTTGGTTGGGTCGAGATGGTTTGTCTCCTAGTGATGCGTCTCGACTTTGTGTGTTTGGTGATCTTTTATTTTAACCTAGACATGTGTATTGGTGTATCGATAAAAACCAATGTGTTGGTGACCCAAGTGGTCGATACACAACATTGGTTGTATCACCATAGGTTTCATGCATGCATATAGTAGTTTCATGGTTGTTTTTTGGCAGGCAAGTCTCCCTTTGGTGCCTTTAGGTGTTGACACATTGTCTCCACCTTACTTCTCTTGTCCTTGAGTATATAACCTATTTCTTCTCATTGTGGGTGAACCTTTCAGCCCTCTTTCTTTCCTCCCTTCTTGTGTCTGAGTTTTCTCTCTTGAGGAGCTTGGGAGCGCTGACTTTGATGCTTGGGTGGCCGACCAACTCCCCTTGGTGCTTGTAGTGACTCTTGGTCTTCTTCAATCTTGGTAAGTGTATGCCTTTCTTTGATGGTATTTTTATTGGATCTCCTACCTTCATTCTTCCCCTTTCTCGACCTTTAGACTGTGGACTACCCATGGTGGTTGTTTTGGATAGAAACTCCTCATCATAAGGGTTAGAGACCATATTTTGACTAGGTGGTACCCAAGTGAGAGGAAGTTTTCTTCTCTTTTCTCCCTTCTTCTTTTGGTTTGGCATAAGGTTTCTTACCCTATTTTCTTGATCTATCTTTGACTTTGGTATCTTCTTCTTCTTGAGGTGCTCTTATGGCCAAGAGTTGAGCTTTTGGTGGAGCTTCATCTTCCTCCTTGGTGATCGAGTGCTTGGAGCTTGTTCCTTCACTTAAGACGAGTTATATAACACTCTTCCTTCTCTATTATTGCACTTTTCCTTACTTGCATGTTGATGTTTCTCTCTCTAAATAATATTTCTAAAATGATAGATGATGATATCATGTTCTTGATCTTGAATGATGGATGTTATCATGCTTGGTTTGATTAGAATCCGCAAGTGTAATTCTTTGTACCCAATTTTGGAGATGGTTGTGGAATGGATGGTTTTCTCCTACCTTTGATCTTGGATTTTTATCACATGCATAAGGTTAGTGTACCTTAGTATAACATGAAGTTACCTTCTATTTTGGATGTAATGAACGTGAGTTTATCTATCCTACATAAGGTTCTTTATGGTGATTTACATAAGTGCATGTTTAGGGTTTTTGGTGACCGTTTCATATGAAGTTTTTCCTCCTTAATAATGATGGTTTTCCTTGATGTTAATCTTCTATTTCGTAATAGAATACTCCTATTTTGGATGAAACTTGATGTCCCTTGAGGTGACTTAACCTTGATGGTCGCTACTCATTGTTTTAGTTTCATTCAATACCTTGATTGGGTTGGATGGTCTCTACCCGTACCTATGGTAGAAGTCGAAACCCTCTCCTCAAATGGCCTTGGTCCATGGTTTGCTTCAGTCGTGACACTATTTTTGGGAGTTGTTGAGACTTTTGGTTTTGGTTCTGGTAGTAACAGCATGTTGATGGATGGTCTTAACATGTTTTGGTGACGTTCACTACTCTCACCTATGGTAGCAGTCGAAACTCTAACCCTAAGGGGTGAAGATTGTAACACTTGGTCGTGACCTAGGTGAATGGTATTGGTCATGACTCAATTGTGGCTTTGTTTTGGTCAGGACTAAGTGGAGATGTGTTTCGGTCATGACAAACCTTGATGGATGGTTGAGACATATATCTTATGAGAGGTTGAAACTCATGTATGATGGTCTGGGTCGATACACCTACATGTACATTTGGTCAATACACGTGCAAGAGGAAGCAAGTGATGACTCATGTTTAGTGTTGTTTAGATGATTATTTAATTAACTCTAATCATGTTTCATAACCCCTATGTTCTACAATAAAGTGGGAGATGGTTCATCTAGGGTTTGGGGATTGTATGAAATTGTAAAATCGTAATCGGCTATACATGAAACCGTAACCCTAATTTTTGGCCATGTGATGTTTTTGTTTATCATACTTGGAGTAAATATCGTATTATGATTTTTTATATCTCCTATTTATAAATCCCTAACCTTGCAGGTGATATGAATGTCACAACTACATGAATGCTATGGTGAATTATAAATTATATAGGATGGTGATTATGCACATTGTTGAGGCATAATGTGATGATGTGCTTACAGAAATAATGTGATTGGGTCTGATGACATGGCCAGTGCCTTGTACATAATTTGAGGTGATAAACTCTAGAGATATGATTTGAGGGATTGATATCCCATTGTGAATTGACAAACCATTGTAATGAGATAATGATGATGGCCTTATGTATGGAAGTTGTATCAGTACTATGAGAGGATGTGATCAATTTATACTTTATCCTTTGTATATCTTCTGAAGTTGTTTCACATTTAGGCTTGCTAGAATGAATAAGGGTTTTGTATATCCACTTGTATGTTGAAGCCTTAATTCACCCAATTGGCATAACTAATAAAGTAAAACCTTTATCATGTAGTTTCCATGTGCCATAGATCCATTCCAGTGTCAAAACTTGTTGGATGGTGAAGCATGTAACTCCTATGTGAAACTCATAGCGCATATTGTTGAATATACGAGGGTGCAAGATGAGTGTGTATCCTTGTGTTCACAATCCTATGTGTTATGGAGGGTGACTGTGGTCATGCCTCAGAGATGTGATATGTGATATGTGAGATGGCAATAGTGCAACTGCATATGCCTTGTTATAGGACAGCCATGTGTGAGCTTGTTCTCTAGCATCGTGACCTATACCAAGGAGGGCTAGTTGTTTTTCATCTTGACTATATGTCGCTATCGGCAATTGACTGTTATGTCTCTATGTTGTCTCTCGTATTGACCGTGAGTTGTTGGAGAGGTTGTGGATTGTGGTTGTTCCATTGACCTTGTATGGCACTAATTTCGACTTAGCAGTGGTCAGTTGGATTTGGGTGGTATGACTCAAATCCTCAGGGCATTAATAAAAGATGTAACAGTTGTGTAGTATATTTGCATAGGGTTAAACACGAATAACATTGAATGAACACTTTTTCCTTAATCTTGTACTGTTTAGTTTATGATAGTTATACATGTTCTTCATATTCCTTCTTAAATTATAAGATATTTTACAATTCAGTTGCAATTGCCTAGATTTCTTCATTAAGTATTATCTTCTTTAAATAGCTCATTTAGCTAAATATGCTTATCATGTTAATAGATTTACTTTCTGCTCTTCTTTACCTTATATTTATGTTATAATAGCATTGGTAGAGAGTTGTATCTCCTCTTGAGATATGGATGTTATCCTGTGGGTTTCTACATCTTTTAGGTGGTTGTACACAAAGAGGTAGACCTCTTACAGCTGAGGAAGAGAAACAACAAGAGCAGTAGTTGATAAGGTTGGATGTGCTTCTAGTCTTTTGGTGGTAGAGTCCTAGATGTTGACCTTGTACACTCAGGTCTTTGGGGTTATTCTCGACGTGTTTTGTGGGTATTCTATCCACACAAGTTTTTTGGCATGTGTGCCATGGTTGTACAGTAATGGCATGTGTATAAGTATGTATGTTGAATAGGTACCTCATGTAACAGATGGACGACATGAATTATAGTGTGTAATGATGTAAGAACCTTGTGATATGATATGCAATGCATGTGTCGGCCTTGTGGACTTATATGTGTTGAGTTTCTTCTTATGGTGATTTTGCGAAATTAGTTTTAATTTCCTATGTTTTCTGGTAGTTTGTATGCTAAATTATAATTATGTGCTTTGGTTTTGAATAATCTCATTTTGCGTGATAAGTGTGTCACATTTGGTTGGTATTAGAGCTTTAGGTTTGCCGAGTCTATAGGGACCTAGGACTAGGGTTTGCGTCTGTCTATTCAAGTGTCCTCTAGTATGTCCTATGGTGACTTTTGCTTATATAGAAGAAGAAGAAGAAGAAGAAGAGTAAAAAAGAAGTCTGGAGAACACAAAGAACACATTGTAGAGAGAAGTGTTGCTGCACCCAAAGGAAAGGGACCAGGAGAGAGAAGATCAACTTCATGAGGTACCTTAGTTTGAACCAGCCATGATGGAAAACCCTACCTTTCATTCCTTGTTTGGGAAATTCATGTCGACAATGACGCACATGGCAGACAAGATGCCTGCACCACAACCAAGGGCAACTTTTCCCAATACTGAATCTCTGGGCTCTGGGAAGATCTTTGAGAGGTTGCGACGTGTTGGGGTTATGGAGTACGCTGGTATGGTGGATCTAGCATATGAAGATTTTTTATTGACATAGTTGGAAAGGGCCTTCAAGATCCTTAACATCCCTGAGGTAGAAAAAGTGAAGCATGTCGTATATCTTTTGAGAGGTAGTGATGGCCATTAGTGGGCCATTGAAGAGGAAAAGAGGCCTGGTGGTGCTATCAGTTGGGAGGAGTTTTGATGTGTGTTTATCAGTTAGTACTTTCCTTAGATCTACCTGAATGAGAAGATATCCCAATTTGAGAGGACCCGGTAGGGATCCATGCCGATCAACGAGTATGAAGCAAAGTTTATGGAGTTGTTGAGGTTCTATCCTTACATGGATAATCAAACACTTTGAGAAGGGTTTGGGTTTAGGAGTTGTCTACTCTAGTGGCTTCTTTGGAAAACCATGAGCGGTTTGCCACATTTATGGATACGGTTCGAAGGATAGAAAGATTAGTGGTTGAGAAGTGTGATAGGAGTGGCAAGAAGAGACCGGTGCAGTGTCAGAGACAGTCCTCTAGAGGCTTTAAGAAGCCTAGGTGCATGTCACTGTCAAAACAACAAAGGTCGAGTGCACAAACGCAGTGGTTGCCAAGTAAAGACAGAGTCCACAATTTACTGCCGACAGGAGCCCACATCATAGTATCAGTGTCAGTGACATGGCCGTCTAGGACATGGTTTGAGAGCAAGACTTGTTTCTGATGTAGATAGACCAGGCATACAAGGTCGTATTACTCAATGAAAGATGATGAGGTGATCCATCAACCAAGGAGGAGCCAGCAGGGCTCGTAGAGACAACATTTCAGCAACATTGGAGGATGAGGACATGGACATGCATCACAAGTTGGTTCTTATGTTTATGCCAGCAGGGGACATGGATGACAATAGGCTACAACTCGATTCTATTCCATGCGTCAGCCAAAAGGAGTAAAACTGCGAGTAGCAATAGGTCAGATGGAGTTATTTCATTCTAATTTGTCTTTTTCTGACTTTATATTTGTTTTCATTGACCCAGGTGTGACACACTTTTTTGTCACTTGATAAGTGATTGATAGTTGTTCTTTTCCTATTAGTCATATATGGGATGGTCTTCTCTTAGAAACCCCATTGGTTGGTTCTGTCGAGTTGCGGGAGGTTTGTCCTTCCTGTGTCCTTTGTTTTTCAAGATGTAGCATTCAAGTGAACCCCATACCACTTGATATGAATGGATTCGATGATCCTTAGAATGAACACCTTGGAGAAGTATCAGGTGGTCTTGGACTATAGTTCCAAGGTGGTGACGCTTGTAGATGGTGATGTAACATGGATCTTCCAAGGAGATAGGATGATTCTTATGACATGTCTGGTATTGGCAATGGTGGCAGAGAGGATGATGAGGCAAGGATGCAAAGCATTTTTGGAACATGTTGTGGATACTAAGGTGAGGAGTCCTAGTATCCTGGAGGTGCCAATTGTCAGTGAGTTTGAGGATGTTTTCCAGATGTTTTTACAGGTATCCCTCACCCCGAGAGATTTAATTTGAGATCAATCTAGTTTCAGGCATGCAGTCGATAGCTCATATACTATATAGGATGGATCCAGTAGAGACGGCAGAGTTGAAGAGATAGTTGCAAGAGATGCTTGACAAAGGTTTCATCAGACTGAGCACGTCTTCCTGGGGTTCTCTCATGTTGTTTTTGAAGAAGAAAAGGCTATGTATAGACTACTGACAGTTGAACAATGTGACAATAAAAAACAAGTATCCCTTGTTGTGGATTTATGATTAGTTTGACTAGTTACAAGGTGTTGCAGTCTTTTCCAAGATAGATCTGAGATCGAGGTACCACCAGTTGTGGATCAAGGTGGATGACATACTTAAGCCAGCTTTTAGGACTCGGTATGGTCATTATGAGTCCATGGTTATGATGTTTGGGCTAACCAATGCACTAACAATGTTCATGAACTTGATGAATAGGATGTTCTAGCTATTTCTTAATTAGTTCATGGTGGTGTTCATAGATGATATCTTGATTTACTCTAGAGACAGTCAGCAACATGAACAACATCATTGTTAGGCGTTGACTTTGTTGAGACAACATCAGTTGTACGTCAAATTCAGCAAATGTGAGTTTTGGCTGAAGGAGGTGCTTTTCCTAGGATACGTGATATCTTTTGAGGGTGTTTGTATGGAACCCAAGAAGTTTGAATCCATGCTTAAGTGGGAAAAAACAATGATGTTGAGAAGTGCATAGTTTTCTAGGTTTGGTAGGCTACTAAAGGAGGTTCATTAAGAACTTTAGTGTCATATCATTACTCCTAACGAAGCTGACAATAAAAAATGTGTCATTTTTTAGGGATGATAGATGTTAGTGTGCCTTTCAGATGTTGAAGGAGAAGTTGACAAGTGCATCCGTGCTAGTTTTTCTTGATCAAGGGAAATGATACATAATTTTTTGTGATGCGTCAAGGAATGGTTTGGGTTGTTTGATGATGTAGGATAAGAATGTGATCTCTTTTACATTGCGACAATTGAAGAAGCACAAGGAGAACTACCCAACCCATGATCTAAAGTTAGTTTTTTTGGTCCATGCCTTGAAAATCTGGAGGCACTACCTATATGGTGAGAAGTGTGAGATCTTCACAGATCACAAGAACCTGAAGTATATCTTTTTGTAGAAGGAGTTGAATATGTGCTAGTGATGTTGGATGGAGATAATAAAGGGCTATGATTGCACAATTGATTACCATCCATGAAAGGAAAATATCATGGTAGATGCAGTGGATAGGAAGTCCTCTTCTTCATCATCCATGGAGAAGGCATAGTTGTGTTCGTTGGTGTGCCATAGGTGAGACATGTTGGTCTCCTTACATCAATTGAATGTGCAGTTGGAGGTTTCTTTGTTAGCTGGGTTTTTGGCACAGTTGTAGGTGAAGCCTACATTGAGGCATCAGACTAGAGAGGCACAATAGGTTGATACTATGATATAGCAGATACATGTAGATTTTGGGTAGTGAGAAGTGTGATGGCTTCCACAAGTCAGATGATGGAACAATGTGTTACCATGATAGAGTTGTGGTTCCCAATGTTGTTGATTTGATAAATATGGTTTTGGAAGAGACTGACTCTTCAATGTAACTATGCACCCAGGTAGTACCAAGTGTTGGTATGTATGCCCTGAGAGACAATCATGGGATGATTGGAGGGAAACATTAAGATTGATTTGATAAACATCAAAGGCAAGCTTACAATTCTTTCTGGTTCAGTCATATGAGATAGTGATAGAACATATTGGATGTCTAGAGAATGACAGTACTCAATGACATATGCTTTCAGGTTAAGGACCTGAACGATGAGATCATACAGATGCTAAGAGTTTGTACATTCTTGTTATGTCCCTATTCGGATGTCATTGTGGAAGGTAGATAGACAACAAAGACACACAAGACTAGATTGTGGTGTTGGTTGATGATAGAATCTCATTAGTCATGATATAGAGATATCAAACCAAACACATAGGTACTTGTTAAAGAACACGTATACCGGACAGACCCACCGTGAGTTTGACACATGGAACCATGACATGGTAGTCACAGTCAGTACTCATAGTGATGGTGGTGAGTGTGATTCTTAGACCTGAAATCACTGCACTCAACACATGTCGTTGGGCACACTTTGACATCATCAAATGCAGTCCTGAAACATGGGTTGTTATAAAGGTGATGATTGGGTGGCTTTGACACATGGGGCTTTTGAGGGGTGAGTGATAGAATATGGGATTTGTCCCTCCTAAGGGAGTTTGATATCCATGGCCACTTGATGAGTACGATTGAGAAAGGTGTGCACGCATGTGTGAGTCAGTATGTGATACTGATGTCATAACATATCTCTTCCAATCTACTCTGAGATCAAGAAAGTGAATGAACGTTGACAGGATGACTGTTCCATGCCTCGAGTTCATTCGGGATATCAGTGACAAAGGAATTATACATTCGTTGTAACACCATTCACGGATTGTAGGATTGAAAGTGTTCTCCAACTTTCTACTTTCACTTGGGTAGCACCGATGTGTGACTAGGCACCGCTCTTTGCTTGTGAAGTCATAAGTGTTATGGACTTTCACTACCAATGTGAAATGGACCTGCAGGGTCACACACCTAGGATTTAACCTAGAAGAGGAGTTTTGTCCACAAACAATGTTTAGATTGATTACTAAATCAGTTTAGTAGTTCAATTAAACACTCAATCAATTGATAGCTCAATGTCATAATGTTCAAGGTGTTGGACACATTGATTGGAGTATTAGATTGATTGAAATCGCAATTGACTGATTCTGCACAATCTGCACTCCCAACCGATCGGCTCATGTGATGAACTGATCGGCTGAACTTGGTGAACCGATCGGCTCAAGTGTTGAGTCAACCGGCTCATGGACAAGGTGAATGATTGCTTCAAGTGTTGAAACGATCGGTTCAACTGTCGCAACCGAGCAAGTTGGGAAAGTCAGATTGGTGAGAATTTTCCTTTCGTTTCACTTGCCCAATTTGATTGGGAAAAGGATTGGTATTTGATATCAATTAGAAACAAAAGAGGGAAAGTCGATCGGGAACAAATCAGGACCATGAACTGATCGGTTCAGAAAGTGAACCGACCATTTCATGGGTCCCAACCGATCGGTTGAGGAGTCAACCGACCGGTTTAGGTCCCCAACTGTAACATCCCTGACCTGGGTTAAAACCTAACCCTGGAAGTTTTTCCTAAATATATAATTATATACTTGTGAATACTCCCTGGCATGTAATTAAGTTCCTCAGGAACATATATTTTCAATTTTTGCTCCTTTTTAAACAAAGTTGTAGCATTGTGTTGTATGCAGGGACCTATGTGCAAATTACCCAGTTTAAGGGTTCAACTTGCACATTCACAAGTTGAGATGTTCCTCTGATTTTGAAACATCATGAGGATGTATATGATGAAGTTTGAAGGATTTCCCAAGCTTGAGCACCAAGGTGCAGCTGTTGAAGCAATCCTTATGCTTAAAAACCCTAATTTGGAGTAAAGTGCAATTTACCCAAATTGAGGGGTGCAACTTGTAATTTTCACTTCTAGAACATCTTTTATAACTCTTTTCATCATTTTAGAGTAGAAATGATGAAAGGGACACATCAATGAATAATCAGATAAGAAAAGTGATCTTTGTGGTAAAAGTCACCTAATATGGGTATGGAGACCTTTCATGTATGTACCCTAGTTGAAGGTTGGCTTTCTTTACCCTTAAATCTTGAGATTTCATTAGCTTTGCATAAGTTTAGATGAGTGTGGACGTTCCTTGAGCAAGGAAGGACTTAGATGTAATTTCCATACTTGAGAGGTCCTTATGGTGTAAAAAGGGCTAAAGTATATAAGCCTTTTCCTTGCAAATAAGTGAACGGATCCTTCATTTCCTTCACTTCCTCTCTTCTTTCCTAAAACGACCAAGGCTAGCTCTGGAGCTCAAGGGGATGACCAACCTGTTCTAGGTAAGAGAACACCATCTTCTAGCTCGAATTCATGGAGGAATTCTTCCTTTAAGATTGGTTTTGTGGATAGCTTACTTAGTTCTATCTTTCTAGCCATCTCTTCTCAACCATCCTTGGAGAATTCACCTTGGCCGACCTGTGGAGCTTCTAGGACGCCATTAAATCTTGAAGCTTGAAGGCTTGGAGCTCTAGGAACAACCTTTAGGTGGGTTTTATAACTCTAACTCTTCGCTTTATATGCATACCTTATTCTTGCAAAATTAGCATGTTAGTTCTTCTTCTATCTCATTTCTTCCTTGCACTTTTGCAAGCAAAACGGTGGGAGAACCGACCTTGACAGAGGTTGAAGATGAGGGGCGTGAATCCCTATGTTACTTTATCAAACGACCCTGGACCCTTTTGGTCCAAACGGTTGCAAACCGTTTGGGGTCAAACGGTTTCAAACCGTTTGCCCTCAAACGGTCTTGCAAGACCGTTTGGATTGAAATGGTCTCAAGACCATTTGATAGGGTTGACCAAGGGACGACCGTTTGAGGGTATGTTGGTTATATATTGAATTTCATTCCTGCAAAGAATCAAAGTTTAATTCTTAACCAATTGAGAGTTGAAGGCACTTCAACATCCAAACCCTAATCGGGTCAAAATTGCTGTTTTAGAACATATATCTTGTTGAGTTTTGGGTTGAAGGACCCAAACGGTCTCAAGACCATTTGGGGGTTCCTCCAAACGGTCTCAAGACCGTTTGGGCACAACCCAAGACCGTTTGAAGGTCTAGGGTTGAGATAATCTAATGGTTTGAAGGTCCAATTGCAAGAAGTTGATGAATTGATAAAAATGCTGATTTTTGACCTAATTGGAGTTCAACCCTAATCTAACCGACTTGGTTTTTAGTCAAACTTTGAGAAAACGGTCTCAAGACCGTTTGGATGATGTCCAAATGACCTCAAGACCGTTTGGGCCAAGTTTGGGCCCAATTGGAGGTCAATTGATAGGTTCAACCTTGAATTGTTTCACATTGTTGAATATTGATGACTATCCGATTTGAAACCCTAATTGAGATGGACTCATCCCTAATTGGTTTTCAATTGAGGGTTACTTTGGTGTCCAAGTGATTGAGTTTCATCCTAATTGACTCAATTTATAGGTGGTTAACATGACTTTGCCCTATTGAGGGCTTCAACATACTTAACCATGACTAATTGTAACCTTTGAACCACTTTGGAGGTCCAAACGGTTTGAGCCCATTTGGACCAAACGGTCTCAAGACCGTTTGGGCTCAAACGATCTCAAGATCGTTTGGTCCAATCGATCTCAATTCGTTTTGATCAAACAGTTTCAAACCGCTTGAGCTTCAAACGGTTTGGAAAGTCAACCCTTCTAAACGGTCAACACATCCAAACGGTCTCAAGACCGTTTGGTGGTTGAAACCGTTTGAAGGTTGAAACCGTTTGAAGGTGTTCATGATGGTTTGTACTTTATCAATTGATGATGTAATTAGTTCAATGGTGATCTAATCTAAACCCTAATGGTAACCTAGGTCATTAAGGGGCTAAGTGATGAATAAGTTGACCCATGATGATGATCATGAGGTAAATTACCAAAATACCCTTGAGGGGTTTAATTGAGTAAAACATTGTTCTAATTCAACCCTAATCACATGATAGTGATGTTTTGACTTATGTTAGTCAATGAGGACTTAACCCAACCTAATCTAGAGTGGTGTTATCACCATCTACTAGTATGAGGAGAGAGAAAGTATCCTAAGAGAGAGAAAGTACCCTTTTTAAGGTGGAAACTCAAGTAAGATACTTTTAATACACATGAATGTGTATGATTAGGGAATGATCCACCTATGTGAGATCATGGAAACCCTAATTATGATGTCTAATGAATCTTAATCTTATTTAAGAGCCTTAATGATGATGTTTCTCTTACATGATGATGTAATGAGTACAATTCACCATGGGGTGAATAGTAAACCCTAATTGATGAAAATTGGGGAACTTGATTCTTCTATGAGTTTGAAGGTATAACCTCTAGAATGAATTGTTTACTGTTACCAGTTGAATTAACCTTGCAGGTTGTCATGAGATGATGATCATATCTAGGTATGGATTACTATACTATATTCATTGAAAGCATGTCTTAAGCTTTATGAATAAGTGAAATATCTTGATGCACTGTTAGTGACATCTATTGAGATTTATGGGCTGTAAGAGCCATAAATACCATCAAGGTCATGCTTAACAGATGACTTGTGATGAGATGACTGAGAATTGATGATTGAAAAGAGTTAGGCTTGCTACATTTTAGTATTCTCATGTATAGCTGTTATGCTAATATTATTGTTTGAAGAACAATGTATGATGTTAAAAGAATACTGAATGTACCTAACTAATCAATTGAAATGTAGAGCCCTGATCATAGACCCATCATTGTCAGAGTCTAAATGATGGTGAAACAGGTTTTCCCAAGGGAACTCCTGGATCACATACTTTTGAGTATGTGGGGTATATGGATGTGTAGAACCTTACATCCTAGTGTAGGAATTGATGTAGATTGTATAGTCCATCAAACCTTCACTACAAAACCCAAAAGGTGAGATGTATCACTATTCTCCCAAGAAAACACAAAACACCGCATCGGTGAAAGATAAACAAGAAATCTTCCGATGGTGAAGAGAGTACAGAACGCCACTGCAACTCTAAAATAGCGAAGGTCCAGTTTACCCTGGAGAGCTATAATAGCAAACGTCCTGCCAGATGTCCTGCAAACAATCCTCTAATTGACTGAGGCAGATGAGGTCATGAGAATCCGGCTCTTTTAATGACCTATGTATGATACTGATGTGACTTCTTAGCGATCAATTGGAGTATGAGTGGTATGCCTCATCTCCACAGGGCATAATAATGTTTGAAAAACATAATCAACAGTGTAGTATATCTGTTAGAGTTAATCACGAGTTGCTTGATTGATATTACATTGAATAGTGTAGATGTTCTTCATGTTTTACAAATGTTGGACTCTTGCTTATCATCAAAACTGCTAATGAATACTTTGAAGGCTTTTACTGCTTAAGTTATTCTTTATTTTGCCTATAAAGCTTCTAGTGGAGAGTTATAACTCTCGCTGCGGCAATTATGTATAATTGTCTCACCCCGTAGACTTCAACTTTTTAGGTAGTCGTCGAAGACGGAGGAACCGGTCTCAAGGTGACCAATCCCAGCAGCAGCAGCACCAGGAGTAGCAGTAAATCTCAGGTGGAGATTCAGCCTGCTATGTGGTGTAGTTAGAGTCAGTCCTATGTGTCCTCTGCACTCTCAGGTCTTGGAGTGTTTTGGTTATGAGTTCTTGAGATTTTTGTATCATGTTGTATATAATTACTCAAGAAGTAATTTCACAAAGATGTATACAGTTTAAATCCTTCTTCTATGGAAAAGGTTTGTGGTTTCAAGCTCTTATCTCGAAAAGTTTTAATTTCCCGTGATTTTTGTCTTCCGCTGAATATCGAATGCTTCCGCTTAAGTTTAAATCATGATTATATCGTGGTTTGGAGATCGGAGCCCACAATTAAGTGGTATCAGATCTCTAGGTTCGCCGAGTCTACAGAGGCATAGGATTTAGGAAGTCGAGTCTATCTTTAGTATTCCTTCCTTATCTAATAGAATCTTCTGCTCCTCAGGAGAAGAAGATACATAAGAATGTCAGAGCCACATGATGAGAACATGGTAGAAAGTAGTGCTAGTGCACCTCAAGGCGGTGCAGGAGTACCAGAAATAGAACATCCTGTACATGAGCAACCCAGAGAGCCACCCCAGTTCGACCCAGCCGACATGGGCAACCCAGCAGTTCAGACGATGTTCGGGAAGTTCATGACTGCCATGACACACATAACCGACAGGATGCCTATGCCTGTACCCAGGGCACCTGTCCAACCAGAAGGTCAAGGTATCGGGAAGACGTTCGAGCGACTATGTCGTGTCAGAGCTACCGAGTACCTAGGGACTGTTGACCCCGCAGATGCTGATCTGTGGTTGACAGAGCTGGAGAAGGCTTTCAGAATCCTCAATATCCCTGAAGCCGAGAAGGTCATACATGCTGTCTATCTTCTCAAAGGAAGCGCTGGTCATTGGTGGACAATGGAAGAGCAGAAGAGACCTGGAATGGAGATCTCGTGGGAAGACTTTCGGTGGGAATTTGTTCAAATATATTTTCCAAAGACCTTACTAGACGAGAAGATCTCTCAGTTTGAGAGACTGAGGCAGGGAGTCATGAACATTAGCGAGTATGAAGCTAAGTTCATGGAGTTGTTGCGGTTTTGTCCACACATGGCTGCCACAGAAGAAGAGAGAATCAGGAGATTCGAGAGGGGTTTGAATGCTGACATGTCTACCCTTGTGTCTGCCTTAGAAAACCGAGAGAGATTCTCTACCTTCGTTGAGTCAGTCTGAAGGATAGAGAGATCTGTGGTTGAGAAGAGGCAAACTCAGAAAAGATATCCACAGTTCCAGGGTTCTTCATCTAAGGACTTTAAGAAGCCTAGATTCTCTGCACCTAACCCTCCACCACCTAGATCTAGTTCTCAGACTCAGTGGTCTCCAAGTAGAGGTAGAGGACGAGGACAACCACCTCGGGAGACTCAGAGTTCTGCATCAATGTCCGTTACTGGACCACCGAGACCACAAGAGAGAAGCTGCTACAACTGTGGTAAGGTGGGACATTTGATGAAGGATTTCCGATCTAAGCCTGTCAGTGTGACACAGCCTCCGAGACAAGGACAACAGGGATCACAGAGAGGGCAATCTCAAGGAGCAGCTTGAGGACGCGGGCAAGCGTCTCAATCTGGATCATCAGCACCATCTCAACAACAGGCTACAGCAAGGTTCAATGCTATGAACCCACCAGAGGCAGTAGTTGATCCACAAGTGGTGACAGGTCATATGGAACTTTTTTATTCTGATATGTCTAAATCTTGTGTAGTATCTGTTCTGATTGACCCGGGTGCTACGCACTCTTTTGTCACTCGAAGAGTGATTCGCAACTGCAATATGACAGCTAGTCATAGGGCAGATAGTTTGTTGTTGGAGACTCCGTTGAGTGGGTCTGCCGTTCTGCAAGAAGTATGCTCTCCCTATGTACTCTTCTTTTCTAAGCATCGCATTCAAGTGGACCTTATACTGCTTGATATGCAAGGATTCGATGTAATCCTAGGGATGGATACCTTGGAAAGGTATCGAGTTGTCTTGGATTGTGAGTCCAAGTTGGCAGTGTTTGCTGATGAAAGCAACACGTGGATCTTTCAAGGAGAAAGAAAGATTCTGCCCACCTGTCTGGTATCAGCTATGGTTGATGATAAGTTGATGAGGCAAGGATGTTATGCATTCTTGGCCCATGTGGTAGATGTTACCAAGGAGAGTCCCAACCCTGCTGAAGTTCCTATAGTCAGGGAATTCGAGGATGTGTTTCCTGAAGAACTTCCCGGTATACCACCACCTCGGGAGATTGATTTTGAGATCAATTTGGTCCCAGATACGAAACCCATAGCCCAGACTCCGTATAGGATGGCGCCTGCCGAAATGGCAGAACTCAAGAAACAGCTTCAAGAGTTACTTGAAAAGGGTTTCATCCGACCGAGTACCTCACCTTGGGGTGCTCCAGTTTTGTTTGTTAAAAAGAAAGATGGATCAATGCGGTTGTGCATTGACTATAGACAACTCAATAAAGTAACAATAAAGAATAAGTACCCTTTGCTGAGGATTGATGATCTTTTTGACCAGTTGCGTGGTGAAACAGTCTTCTCCAAAATAGACTTAAGGTCTAGATATCATCAACTCCGCATTAAGGACAGTGACATATCCAAGTCTACTTTTAGGACAAGATATGGTCACTATGAGTTCACAGTTATGTCGTTTGGACTAACCAATGCACCAGCTGCATTCATGGAACTCATGAATAGAGTTTTTCGACCCTTCCTTGATCAGTGTGTTGTCGTCTTCATAGATGACATACTGATTTATAGTAAGGATGCTCAGCAGCATGAGCAGCATCTTCGCCAAACTTTGACTTTGCTAAGAGAACATAAGCTATACACTAATTTTAGCAAGTGCGAGTTCTGGTTATCTGAAGTGTCTTTCCTTGGACATGTGATATCTGCCTCGGGAATTCGAGTTGACCCTAAAAAGGTAGAATTTGTTCTACAGTGGGAGCAACCGAAGACACCGACGGAGATTAGAAGTTTCTTAGGGTTAGCTGGTTACTATCGAAGGTTTATTAAGAATTTCAGTTCTATAGCCTTACCCTTGACCAAGTTAACCCGGAAAGATGTTCCTTTTTCTTGGAGTGATAAGTGTCAACAATCTTTTCAGCTGTTGAAGGAGAGGTTGACAAGTGCACCTGTGCTTGTGCTACCTGAGCAAGGAAAAGAATATGTAGTATTCTGTGATGCCTCCAAGAATGGACTTGGATGTGTGTTGATGCAGGATAAACAAGTGATTTCTTTTGCTTCCCGACAGCTTAAGAAACACGAGGAGAATTATCCGACACAAGATTTGGAGTTAGCTGCTGTGGTCCATGCCTTGAATATCTGGAGACATTATCTCTACAGAGAAACCTTCCAGATTTTCACAGACCACAAGAATCTTAAGTATATCTTCTCTCAGCATGAGCTTAACATGAGGCAACGTCGCTGGATGGAGTTAATCAAGGACTACGATTGTACAATTGATTACCATCCGGGCAAGGCCAATGTGGTTGCAGATGCCTTGAGTAGGAAATCAACAACATCAACCATGGATAGATCACAACTAAGTTCCTTAGTATGCTCTAGGAGAGATATGCTTATCTCTTTAAGGCAAGACAATGTGCAGTTGAAGGTATCATTGTTAGCTGGTTTGTTAGCTGAGATGCAGATTAAACCTACTCTAAGAGAGCAGATAAAGGAGGCACAACAAGTAGATGCTGCAGTTCAGCAGATTAGATCTGAGTTTGGTAATGAGAAGCGAGAAGGTTTTCATGAGTCAGATGACCAGGTGGCATGCTATCGTGGGAGGATGATAGTGCCAGATGTAGATAACCTGAGGAAGTTAGTTCTGGAGGAAGCTCATTCTTCAATGTATGCTATGCATCCTGGGAGCACCAAGATGTATCGAAACTTGAAAGATATGTATTGGTGGCCTGGGATGAAGAAGGATGTAGCTGTGTTTGTTCTGAGGTGTCCTGTGTGTCAGCAGGTCAAGGCTGAGCACCAGAAACCTGCAGGAACAATGCAACATTTACCCATACCACAGTGGAAGTGGGACCATGTGACCATGGACTTTGTTGTTGGCCTACCCAGGACAAACAAAGGACATGATTCCATTTGGGTAGTTGTTGATAGGTTGACAAAGACGGCACATTTCTTACCTGTCAAAACAACCTATTCTGCTGAAAGGTTATCCCAGTTGTATGTTCAAGAGATAGTGCGTTTACACGGAGTTCCTATCACTATAGTTTCTGACAGAGGTCCCCAGTTTACAAGTCATTTTTGGGAACAGTTACACAGAGCCCTAGACACCAAGTTAAGGTTTAGTACAGCCTTTCACCCACAGACTGATGGACAGTCGGAAAGGACTATACAGACCTTGGAAGATCTGTTGAGAGCATGTGTTCTTCAGTTTACCGGAAGTTGGGATCTACATCTGAACTTAATAGAGTTTGCCTATAACAATAGCTATCAGCATAGCATTGATATGGCACCATATGAAGCCTTATATGGTAGACGTTGTAGATCACCCTTGTGTTGGTATGAGACTGGTGAGCACCAGTTGTTAGGTCCTGATCTTGGGCAGCAAACTACGGAGAAGATTAAAGTTATACAGCAACAACTTAAGACTGCACATGATAGACAGAAATCATATGCTGATAAACGTCATAGACCCCTAGAGTTCTAGGTTGGAGACAAAGTGTATCTCAAGGTCTCACCTTGGAAAGGAGTCCTTCGTTTTGGAAGGAAAGGAAAGTTAGCTCCTAGATTTATGGGACCTTATCCAATTGTTGAAAAAGTTGGAAAGGTGGCCTATAGACTAGAGTTACCTCAGGAGTTGCAGAAGCTACACCCTGTGTTTCACATTTCCATGCTGAGGAAATGTCACCCAGACACCGAGTCTGTTCTACAACCTATGGAAGTAGAATTGAATGAAGATATAACATATGAGGAGGGACCAGTGTCAATCCTTAATAACAGAACTAAAAAGTTAAAGAAGAAGGATATAAGCCTTGTGAAAGTCCTCAGGAACCATCGTGGTGTTGAAGAAGCCACTTGGGAACTAGAGGATGAGATGAGAAGGAAATACCCTACTCTTTTTTCTTAATACGCTTTATCGATTTCGGGGACGAAATCCTTGTGAAGGGGTAGAGAATTTGTAACATCCCTGACCTGGGTTAAAACCTAACCCTGGAAGTTTTTCCTAAATATGTAATTATATACTTGTGAATACTCCCTGTCATGTAATTAAGTTCCTCAGGAACATATATTTTCAATTTTTTCTCCTTTTTAAACAAAGTTGTAGCATTGTGTTGTATGCAGGGACCTATGTGCAAATTACCCAGTTTAAGGGTTCAACTTGCAAATTCACAAGTTAAGATGTTCCTCTGATGTTGAAACATCATGAGGATGTATATGATGACTTTTGAAGGATTTCCCAAGCTTGAGCACCAAGGTGTAGCTGTGGAAGCAATCCTTATGCTTAAAAACCCTAATTTGGAGTAAAGTGCAATTTACCCAAATTGAGGGGTGCAACTTGTAATTTTCACTTCTAGAACATCTTTTATAACTCTTGTCATCATTTTAGAGTAGAAATGATGAAAGGGACACATCAATGAATAATCAGATAAGAAAAGTGATCTTTGTGGTAAAAGTCACCTAATATGGGTATGGAGACCTTTCATGTATGTACCCTAGTTGAAGGTTGGCTTTCTTTACCCTTCAATCTTGAGATTTCATTAGCTTTGCATAATTTTAGATGAGTGTGGACGTGCCTTGAGCAAGGAAGGACTTAGATGTAATTTCCATACTTGAGAGGTCCTTATGGTGTAAAAAGGGCTAAAGTATATAAGCCTTTTCCTTGCAAATAAGTGAACGGATCCTTCATTTCCTTCACTTCCTCTATTCTTTCCTAAAACGACCAAGGCTAGCTCTAGAGCTCAAGGGGACGACCAACCTGTTCTAGGTAAGAGAACACCATCTTCTAGCTCGAATTCATGGAGGAATTCTTCCTTTAAGATTGGTTTTGTGGATAGCTTACTTAGTTCTATCTTTCTAGCCATATCTTCTCAACCATCCTTGGAGAATTCACCTTGGCCGACCTATGGAGCTTCTAGGACGCCATTAAATCTTGGAGCTTGAAGGCTTGGAGCTCTAGGAACAACCTTTAGGCGGGTTTTATAACTCTAACTCTTCGCTTTATATGCATACCTTATTCTTGCAAAATTAGCATGTTAGTTCTTCTTCTATCTCCCTTCTTCCTTGCACTTTTGCAAGCAAAACGGTGGGAGAACCGACCTTGACAGAGGTTGAAGATGAGGGGCGTGAATCCCTATATTACTTTATCAAACGACCCTAGAACCTTTTGGTCCAAACGGTTGCAAACCGTTTGGGGTCAAACGGTTTCAAATCGTTTGCCCTCAAACGGTCTTTCAAGATTGTTTGGATTGAAACGGTCTCAAGACCATTTGATAGGGTTGACCAAGGGACGACTGTTTGAGGGTCTGTTGGTTATATATTGAATTTCATTCCTGCAAAGAATCAAAGTTTAATTCTTAACCAATTGAGAGTTGAAGGCACTTCAACATCCAAACCCTAATCGGGTCAAAATTGCTGTTTTAGAACATAGATCTTGTTGAGTTTTGGGTTGAAGGACCCAAACGGTCTCAAGACCGTTTGGGGGTTCCTCCAAACGGTCTCAAGACCGTTTGGGCACAACCCAAGACCGTTTGAAGGTCTAGGGTTGAGATAATCTAATGGTTTGAAGGTCCAATTGCAAGAAGTTGATGAATTGATAAAAATGCTGATTTTTGACCTAATTGGAGTTCAACCCTAATCTAACCGACTTGGTTTTTAGTCAAACTTTGGGAAAACGGTCTCAAGACCGTTTGGATGATGTCCAAACGACCTCAAGACCGTTTGGGCCAAGTTTGGGCCCAATTGGAGGTCAATTGATAGGTTCAACCTTGAATTGTTTCACATTGTTGAATATTGATGACTATCCGATTTGAAACCCTAATTGAGATGGACTCAACCCTAATTGGTTTTCAATTGAGGGTTACTTTGGTGTCCAAGTGATTGAGGTTCATCCTAATTGACTCAATTTATAGGTGGTTAACATGACTTTGGCCTATTGAGGGCTTCAACATACTTAACCATGACTAATTGTAACCCTTGAACCACTTTGGAGGTCCAAACGGTTTGAGCCCATTTGAAGGTTGAAACCGTTTGAAGGTGTTCATGATGGTTTGTACTTAATCAATTGATGATGTAATTAGTTCAATGGTGATCTAATCTAAACCCTAATGGTAACCTAGGTCATTAAGGGGCTAAGTGATGAATAAGTTGACCCATGATGATGATCATGAGGTAAATTACCAAAATTCCCTTGAGGGGTTTAATTGAGTAAAACATTGTTCTAATTCAACCCTAATCACATGATAGTGATGTTTTGACTTATGTTAGTCAATGAGGACTTAACCCAACCTAATCTAGAGTGGTGTTATCACCATCTACTAGTATGAGGAGAGAGAAAGTATCCTAAGAGAGAGAAAGTACCCTTTTTAAGGTGGAAACTCAAGTAAGATACTTTTAATACACATGAATGTGCATGATTAGGGAATGATCCACCTATGTGAGATCATGGAAACCCTAATTATGATGTCTAATGAATCTTAATCTTATTTAAGAGCCTTAATGATGATGTTTCTCTTACATGATGATGTAATGAGTACAATTCACCATGGGGTGAATAGTAAACCCTGATTGATGAAAATTGGGGAACTTGATTCTTCTATGAGTTTGAAGGTATAACCTCTAGAATGAATTGTTTACTGTTACCAGTTGAATTAACCTTGCAGGTTGTCATGAGATGATGATCATATCCAGGTATGGATTACTATACTATATTCATTGAAAGCATGTCTTAAGCTTTATGAATAAGTGAAATATGTTGATGCACTGTTAGTGACATCTATTGAGATTTATGGGCTGTAAGAGCCATAAATACCATCAAGGTCATGCTTAACAGATGACTTGTGATGAGATGACTGAGAATTGATGATTGAAAAGAGTTAGGCTTGCTACATTTTAGTATTCTCATGTATAGCTGTTATGCTAATATTATTGTTTCAAGAACAATGTAAGATGTTAAAAGAATACTGAATGTACCTAACTAATCAATTGAAATGTAGAGCCCTGATCATAGACCCATCATTGTCAGAGTCTAAATGATGGTGAAATAGGTTTTCCCAAGGGAACTCCTGGATCACATACTTTTGAGTATGTGGGGTATATGGATGTGTAGAACCTTACATCCTAGTGTAGGAATTGATGTAGATTTTATAGTCCGTCAAACCTTCACTACAAAACCCAAAAGGTGAGATGTATCACTATTCTCCCAAGAAAACACAAAACACCGCATCGGTGAAAGATAAAAAAGAAATCTTCCGATGGCGAAGAGAGTACAGAATGCCACTGCAACTCTAAAATAGCGAAGGTCCAGTTTACCCTGGAGAGATATAATAGCAGACGTCCTGCCAGATGTCCTGCAAACAATCCTCTAACTGACTGAGGTAGATGAGGTCATGAGAATCCAGCTCTTTTAATGACCTATGTATGACACTGATGTGACTTCTTAGCGATCAATTGGAGTATGAGTGGTATGCCTCATCTCCACAGGGCATAATAATGTTTGAAAAACATAATCAACAGCGTAGTATATCTGTTAGAGTTAATCACGAGTTGCTTGATTGATATTACATTGAATAGTGTAGATGTTCTTCATGTTTTACAAATGTTGGACTCTTGCTTATCATCAAAACTGCTAATGAATACTTTGAAGGCTTTTACTGCTTAAGTTATTCTTTGTTTTGCCTATAAAGCTTCTAGTGGAGAGTTATAACTCTCGCTGGGGCAATTATGTATAATTGTCTCACTCCGTAGACTTCAACTTTTTAGGTAGTCGTCGAAGACGGAGGAACCGGTCTCAAGGTGACCAATCCCAGCAGCAGCACCAGGACCAGCAGTAAATCTCAGGTGGAGATTCAGCCTGCTATGTGGTGTAGTTAGAGTCAGTCCTATGTGTCCTCTGCACTCTCAGGTCTTGGAGTGTTTTGGTTATGAGTTCTTGAGATTTTTGTATCATGTTGTATATAATTACTCAAGAAGTAATTTCACAAAGATGTATACAGTTTAAATCCTTCTTCTATGGAAAAGGTTTGTGGTTTCAAGCTCGTATCTCAAAAAGTTTTAATTTCCCGTGATTTTTTTCTTCCGCTGATTATCGAATGCTTCCGCTTAAGTTTAAATCGTGATTATATCGTGGTTTGGAGATCGGAGCCCACAATTAAGTGGTATCAGAGCTCTAGGTTTGCCGAGTCTACAGAGGCATAGGATTTAGGAAGTCGAGTCTATCTTTAGTATTCCTTCCTTATCTAATAGAATCTTCTGCTCCTCAGGAGAAGAAGATACATAAGAATGTCAGAGCCACATGATGAGAACGTGGTAGAAAGTAGTGCTAGTGCACCTCAAGGTGGTGCAGGAGTACCAGAAATAGAACAGCCTGTACTTGAGCAACCCAGAGAGCCACCCCAGTTCGACCCAGCCGACATGGGCAACCCAGCAGTTCAGACGATGTTCGGGCAGTTCATGACTGCCATGACACACATAACCGACAGGATTCCTATGCCTGTACCCAGGGCACCTGTCCAACCAGAAGGTTAAGGTATCGGGAAGACGTTCGAGCGACTATGTCGTGTCAGAGCTACCGAGTACCTAGGGACTGCTGACCCCGCAGATGCTGATCTGTGGTTGATAGAGCTGGAGAAGGCTTTCAGGATCCTCAATATCCCTGAAGCTGAGAAGGTCAGACATGCTGTCTATCTTCTCAAAGGAAGCGCTGGTCATTGGTGGACAATGGAAGAGCAGAAGAGACCTGGAATGGAGATCTCGTGGGAAGACTTTCGGTGGGAATTTGTTCAAAGATATTTTCCAAAGACCTTCCTAGACGAGAAGATCTCTCAGTTTGAGAGACTGAGGCAGGGAGTCATGAACATTAGCGAGTATGAAGCTAAGTTCATGGAGTTGTTGCGGTTTTGTCCGCACATGGCTGCCACAGAAGAAGAGAGAATCAGGAGATTCGAGAGGGGTTTGAATGCTGACATGTCTACCCCTGTGTCTGCCTTAGAAAACCGAGAGAGATTCTCTACCTTTGTTGAGTCAGTCCGAAGGATAGAGAGATATGTGGTTGAGAAGAGGCAAACTCAGAAAAGATATCCACAGTTCCAGGGTTCTTCATCTAAGGACTTTAAGAAGCCTAGATTCTCTGCACCTAACCCTCCACCACCTAGATCTAGTTCTCAGACTCAGTGGTCTCCAAGTAGAGGTAGAGGACGAGGACAACCACCTCGGGAGACTCAAAGTTCTGCATCAATGTCCGTTACTGGACCACCAAGATCACAAGAGAGAAGCTGCTACAACTGTGGTAAGGTGGGACATTTGATGAAGGACTGCCGATCTAAGCCTGTCAGTGTGACACAGCCTCCGAGACAAGGACAACAGGGATCACAGAGAGGGCAATCTCAAGGAGCAGCTCGAGGACGCGGGCAAGCGTCTCAAGCTGGATCATCAGCACCATCTCAACAACAGGCTACAGCAAGGTTCTATGCTATGAACCCAACAGAGGCAGTGGTTGATCCACAAGTGGTGACAGGTCAGATGGAACTTTTTTATTCTGATATGTCTAAATCTTGTGTAGTATCTGTTCTGATTGACCCGGGTGCTACGCACTCTTTTGTCACTCGAAGAGTGATTCGCAACTACAATATGACAGCTAGTCATAGGGCAGATAGTTTGTTGTTGGAGACTCCGTTGAGTGGGTCTACCGTTCTACAAGAAGTATGCTCTCCCTGTGTACTCTTCTTTTCTAAGCATCGCATTCAAGTGGACCTTATACCGCTTGATATGCAAGGATTCGATGTAATCCTAGGGATGGATACCTTGGAAAGGTATCGAGTTGTCTTGGATTGTGAGTCCAAGTTGGAAGTGTTTGCTGATGAAAGCAGCACATGGATCTTTCAAGGAGAAAGAAAGATTCTGCCCACCTGTCTGGTATCAGCTATGGTTGCTAATAAGTTGATGAGGCAAGGATGTTATGCATTCTTGGCCCATGTGGTAGATGTTACCAAGGAGAGTCCCAACCCTGCTGAAGTTCCTATAGTCAGGGAATTCGAGGATGTGTTTCCTGAAGAACTTCCCGGTATACCACCACCTCAGGAGATTGATTTTGAGATCAATTTGGTCCCAGATACGAAACCCATAGCCCAGACTCCGTATAGGATGGCGCCTGCCGAAATGGCAGAACTCAAGAAATAGCTTCAAGAGTTACTTGAAAAGGGTTTCATCTGACCGAGTACCTCACCTTGGGGTACTCCGGTTTTTTTTGTTAAAAAGAAAGATGGATCAATGCGGTTGTGCATTGACTATAGACAACTCAATAAAGTAACAATAAAGAATAAGTACCCTTTGCCGGGGATTGATGATCTTTTTGACCAGTTGCGTGGTGCAACAGTCTTCTCCAAAATAGACTTAAGGTCTGGATATCATCAACTCCGCATTCAGGACAGTGACATATCCAAGTCTGCTTTTAGGACAAGATATGGTCACTATGAGTTCACAGTTATGTCGTTTGGACTAACCAATGCACCAGCTGCATTCATGGAACTCATGAATAGAGTTTTTCGACCCTTCCTTGATCATTGTGTTGTCATCTTCATAGATGACATACTGATTTATAGTAAGGATGCTCAGCAGCATGAGCAACATCTTCGCCAAACTTTGACTTTGCTAAGAGAACATAAGCTATACGCTAAGTTTAGCAAGTGCTAGTTCTGGTTATCTGAAGTGTCTTTCCTTGGACATGTGATATCTGCCTCGGTAATTCGAGTTGACCCTAAAAAGGTAGAATCTGTTCTACAGTGGTAGCAACCGAAGACACCGACGGAGATTAGAAGTTTCTTAGGGTTAGCTGGTTACTATCGAAGGTTTATTAAGAATTTCAGTTCTATAGCCTTACCCTTGACCAAGTTAACCCGGAAAGATGTTCCTTTTTCTTGGAGTGATAAGTGTCAACAGTCTTTTCAGCTGTTGAAGGAGAGGTTGACAAGTGCACCTGTGCTTGTGCTACCTGAGCAAGGAAAAGGATATGTAGTTTTCTGTGATGCCTCCAAGAATGGACTTGGATGTGTGTTGATGCAGTATAAACAAGTGATTTCTTTTGCTTCCCGACAGCTTAAGAAACACGAGGAGAATTATCCGACACACGATTTGTAGGTAGCTTCTATGGTCCATGCCTTGAAGATCGGGAGACATTATCTCTACGGAGAAACCTTCCAGATTTTCACAGACCACAAGAATCTTAAGTATATCTTCTCTCAGCATGAGCTTAACATGAGGCAACATCGCTGGATGGAGTTAATCAAGGACTACGATTGTACAATTGATTACCATCCGGGCAAGGCCAATGTGGTTGCAGATGCCTTGAGTAGGAAATCAGCAACATCAACCATGGATAGAGCACAACTAAGTTCCTTAGTATGCTCTAGGAGAGATATGCTTATCTCTTTAAGGCAAGACAATGTGCAGTTGAAGGTATCATTGTTAGCTGGTTTGTTAGCTGAGATGCAGATTAAACCTACTCTAAGAGAGCAGATAAAGGAGGCACAACAAGTAGATGCTGCAGTTCAGCAGATTAGATCTGAGTTTGGTAATGAGAAGCGAGAAGGTTTTCATGAGTCAGATGACCAGGTGGCATGCTATCGTGGGAGGATGATAGTGCCAGATGTAGATAACATGAGGAAGTTAGTTCTGGAGGAAGCTCATTCTTCAATGTATGTTATGCATCCTGGGAGCACCAAGATGTATCGAAACTTGAAAGATATGTATTGGTGGCCTGGGATGAAGAAGGATGTAGTTGAGTTTGTTCTGAGGTGTCCTGTGTGTCAGCAGGTCAAGGCTGAGCACCAGAAACCTGCAGGAACAATGCAACCTTTACCCATACCACAGTGGAAGTGGGACCATGTGACCATGGACTTTGTTGTTGGCCTACCCAGGACAAACAAAGGACATGATTCCATTTGGGTAGTTGTTGATAGGTTGACAAAGACAACACATTTCTTACCTGTCAAAACAACCTATTCTGCTGAAAGGTTATCCCAGTTGTATGTTCAAGAGATAGTGCGTTTACACGGAGTTCCTGTCACTATAGTTTCTGACAGAGGTCCCCAGTTTACAAGTCGTTTTTGGGAACAGTTACACAGAGCCCTAGGAACCAAGTTAAGGTTTAGTACAGCCTTTCACCCACAGACTGATGGACAGTCGGAAAGGACTATACAGACCTTGGAAGATCTGTTGAGAGCATGTGTTCTCCAGTTTACCGGAAGTTGGGATCTACATCTGAACTTAATAGAGTTTGCCTATAACAATAGCTATCAGCATAGCATTGATATGGCACCATATGAAGCCTTATATGGTAGACGTTGTAGATCACCCTTGTGTTGGTATGAGACTGGTGAGCACCAGTTGTTAGGTCCTGATCTTGTGCAGCAAACTACGGAGAAGATTAAAGTTATACAGCAACAACTTAAGACTGCACATGATAGACAGAATTCGTATGCTGATAAACGTCGTAGACCCCTAGAGTTCCAAGTTGGAGACAAAGTGTATCTCAAGATCTCACCTTGGAAAGGAGTCCTTCGTTTTGGAAGGAAAGGAAAGTTAGCTCCTAGATTTATGGGACCTTATCCAATTGTTGAAAAAGTTGGAAAGGTGGCCTATAGACTAGAGTTACCTCAGGAGTTGCAGAAGCTACACCCTGTGTTTCACATTTCCATGCTGAGGAAATATCACCCAGACACCGAGTCAGTTCTACAACCTATGGAAGTAGAATTGAATGAAGATATAACATATGAGGAGGGACCAGTGTCAATCCTTGATAACAGAACTAAAAAGTTAAAGAAGAAGGATATAAGCCTTGTGAAAGTCCTCTGGAACCATCGTGGTGTTGAAGAAGCCACTTGGGAACTAGAGGATGAGATGAGAAGGAAATACCCTACTCTTTTTTCTTGATACGCTTTATCGATTTCGGGGACGAAATCCTTGTGTAGGGGTAGAGAATTTGTAACATCCCTGACCTGGGTTAAAACCTAACCCTGGAAGTTTTGCCTAAATATGTAATTATATACTTGTGAATACTCCCTGGCATGTAATTAAGTTCCTCAGGAACATATATTTTCAATTTTTGCTCCTTTTTAAACAAAGTTGTAGCATTGTGTTGTATGCAGGGACCTATGTGCAAATTACCCAGTTTAAGGGTTCAACTTGCAAATTCACAAGTTAAGATGTTCCTCTGATGTTGAAACATCATGAGGATGTATATGATGAAGTTTGAAGGATTTCCCAAGCTTGAGCACCAAGGTGCAGCTGTGGAAGCAATCCTTATGCTTAAAAACCCTAATTTGGAGTAAAGTGCAATTTACCCAAATTGAGGGGTGCAACTTGTAATTTTCACTTCTAGAACATCTTTTATAACTCTTGTCATCATTTTAGAGTAGAAATTATGAAAGGGACACATCAATGAATAATCAGATAAGAAAAGTGATCTTTGTGGTAAAAGTCACCTAATATGGGTATGGAGACCTTTCATGTATGTACCCTAGTTGAAGGTTGGCTTTCTTTACCCTTAAATCTTTAGATTTCATTAGCTTTTCATAAGTTTAGATGAGTGTGGACGTGCCTTGAGCAAGGAAGGACTTAGATGTAATTTCCATACTTGAGAGGTCCTTATGGTGTAAAAAGGGCTAAAGTATATAAGCTTTTTCCTTGCAAATAAGTGAACGGATCCTTCATTTCCTTCACTTCCTCTCTTCTTTACTAAAACGACAAAGGCTAGCTCTGGAGCTCAAGGGTACGACCAAGCTGTTCTAGGTAAGAGAACACCATCTTCTAGCTCGAATTCATGGAGGAATTCTTCCTTTTAGATTGGTTTTGTGGATAGCTTACTTAGTTCTATCTTTCTAGCCATCTCTTCTCAACCATCCTTGGAGAATTCACCTTGGCCGACCTATGGAGCTTCTAGGACGCCATTAAAGCTTGGAGCTTGAAGGCTTGGAGCTCTAGGAACAACCTTTAGGTGGGTTTTATAACTCTAACTCTTCGCTTTATATGCATACCTTATTCTTGCAAAATTAGCATGTTAGTTCTTCTTCTATCTCCCTTCTTCCTTGCACTTTTGCAATAAAAACGGTGGGAGAACCGACCTTGATAGAGGTTGAAGATGAGGGGCGTGAATCCCTATGTTACTTTATCAAACGACCCTGGACCCTTTTGGTCCAAACGGTTGCAAACCGTTTGGGGTCAAACGGTTTCAAACAGTTTGCCCTCAAACGGTCTTGCAAGACCGTTTGGATTGAAATGGTCTCAAGCCCGTTTGATAGGGTTGACCAAGGGACGACCGTTTGAGGGTCTGTTGGTTATATATTGAATTTCATTCCTGCAAAGAATCAAAGTTTAATTCTTAACCAATTGAGAGTTGAAGGCACTTCAACATCCAAACCCTAATCGGGTCAAAATTGTTGTCTTAGAACATAGATCTTGTTGAGTTTTGGGTTGAAGGACCCAAACGGTCTCAAGACCGTTTGGGGGTTCCTCCAAACGGTCTCAAGACCGTTTGGGCACAACCCAAGACCGTTTGAAGGTCTAGGGTTGAGATAATCTAATGGTTTGAAGGTCCAATTGCAAGAAGTTGATGAATTGATAAAAATGCTGATTTTTGACCTAATTGGAGTTCAACCCTAATCTAACCGACTTGGTTTTTAGTCAAAATTTACGGAAAACGGTCTCAAGACCGTTTGGATGATGTCCAAATGACCTTAAGACCGTTTGGGCCAAGTTTGGGCCCAATTGGAGGTCAATTGATAGGTTCAACCTTGAATTGTTTCACATTGTTGAATATTGATGACTATCCGATTTGAAACCCTAATTGAGATGGACTCAACCCTAATTGGTTTTCAATTGAGGGTTACTTTGGTGTCCAAGTGATTGAGGTTCATCCTAATTGACTCAATTTATAGGTGGTTAACATGACTTTGGCCTATTGAGGGCTTCAACATACTTAACCATGACTAATTGTAACCTTTGAACCACTTTGGAGGTCCAAACGGTTTGAGCCCATTTGGACCAAACGGTCTCAAGACCGTTTGGGACCAAACGGTCTCAAGACCGTTTGGGCTCAAACAATCTCAAGATCGTTTGGTCCAATCGATCTCACATCGTTTTGATCAAATGGTTTCAAACCGCTTGAGCTTCAAACGGTTTGGAAAGTCAACCCTTCTAAACGGTCAACACATCCAAACGGTCTCAAGACCGTTTGGACCAAATAGTCTCAAGACTGTTTGAGACCAAACGGTCTCAAGACCGTTTGGTGGTTGAAACTGTTTGAAGGTTGAAACCGTTTGAAGGTGTTCATGATGGTTTGTACTTAATCAATTGATGATGTAATTAGTTCAATGGTGATCTAATCTAAACCCTAATGGTAACCTAGGTCATTAAGGGGCTAAGTGATGAATAAGTTGACCCATGATGATGATCATGAGGTAAATTACCAAAATACCCTTGAGGGGTTTAATTGAGTAAAACATTGTTCTAATTCAACCCTAATCACATGATAGTGATGTTTTGACTTATGTTAGTCAATGAGGACTTAACCCAACCTAATCTAGAGTGGTGTTATCACCATCTACTAGTATGAGGAGAGAGAAAGTATCCTAAGAGAGAGAAAGTACCCTTTTTAAGGTGGAAACTCAAGTAAGATACTTTTAATACACATGAATGTGCATGATTAGGGAATGATCCACCTATGTGAGATCATGGAAACCCTAATTATGATGTCTAATGAATCTTAATCTTATTTAAGAGCCTTAATGATGATGTTTCTCTTACATGATGATGTAATGAGTACAATTCACCATGGGGTGAATAGTAAACCCTGATTGATGAAAATTGGGGAACTTGATTCTTCTATGAGTTTGAAGGCATAACCTCTAGAATGAATTGTTTACTATTACCAGTTGAATTAACCTTGCAGGTTGTCATGAGATGATGATCATATCCAGGTATGGATTACTATACTATATGCATTGAAAGCATGTCTTAAGCTTTATGAATAAGTGAAATATCTTGATGCACTGTTAGTGACATCTATTGAGATTTATGGGCTGTAAGAGCCATAAATACCATCAAGGTCATGCTTAACAGATGACTTGTGATGAGATGACTGAGAATTGATGATTGAAAAGAGTTAGGCTTGCTACATTTTAGTATTCTCATGTATAGCTGTTATGCTAATATTATTGTTTCAAGAACAATGTAAGATGTTAAAAGAATACTGAATGTACCTAACTAATCAATTGAAATGTAGAGCCCTGATCATAGACCCATCATTGTCAGAGTCTAAATGATGGTGAAACAGGTTTTCCCAAGGGAACTCCTGGATCACATACTTTTGAGTATGTGGGGTATATGGATGTGTAGAACCTTACATCCTAGTGTAGGAATTGATGTAGATTTTATAGTCCATCAAACCTTCACTACAAAACCCAAAAGGTGAGATGTATGATACTGATGTGACTTCTTAGCGATCAGTTGGAGTATGAGTGGTATGCCTCATCTCCACAGGGCATAATAATGTTTGAAAAACATAATCAATAGTGTAGTATATCTGTTAGAGTTAATCACGAGTTGCTTGATTGATATTACATTGAATAGTGTAGATGTTCTTCATGTTTTACAAATGTTGGACTCTTGCTTATCATCAAAACTGCTAATGAATACTTTGAAGGCTTTTACTGCTTAAGTTATTCTTTGTTTTGCCTATAAAGCTTCTAGTGGAGAGTTATAACTCTCACTGGGGCAATTATGTATAATTGTCTCACCCCGTAGACTTCAACTTTTTAGGTAGTCGTCGAAGACGGAGGAACCGGTCTCAAGGTGACCAATCCCAGCAGCAGCAGCACCAGGAGCAGCAGTAAATCTCAGGTGGAGATTCAGCCTGCTATGTGGTGTAGTTAGAGTCAGTCCTATGTGTCCTCTATACTCTCAGGTCTTGGAGTGTTTTGGTTATGAGTTCTTGAGATTTTTGTATCATGTTGTATATAATTACTCAAGAAGTAATTTCACAAAGATGTATACAGTTTAAATCCTTCTTCTATGGAAAAGGTTTGTGGTTTCAAGCTCTTATCTCGAAAAGTTTTAATTTCCCGTGATTTTTGTCTTCCGCTGATTATCGAATGCTTCCGCTTAAGTTTAAATCGTGATTATATCGTGGTTTGGAGATCGGAGCCCACACCAACCGACTGTTTCAGTTGTGAAATGATCGGTTCAGGTTGCGAGTTGGTTGTTTTTTGTGGAAAATCTCGAACCCTTCTACTCCTACTTTTAGTCCCGCATTGCCCGGGATGGAGAACCCTGTCCCATGACCCTCCTATATATAGGGGTATTAGGGGCTTCTCAAAGGACAACTCAGTGCAACCAGTTGCTCTACAAAGTTGTCGTTCTCTCTGGTTTTGGTAATCGAGAGAGAGGCCGAGCAAGTGCTACCCACAAAGGGAGGTGCAGCAAGGGAACGACAACTGCAGTTGCAACTGGAGGCAGGAGAGTGTGTTGGCGACTAGTACGTCAACAGGAGGGTGCAACTCCTTCCAATTCCTTGTGGGACAAGGATATTAGAGTTCCAGGTGGTCCGTGTGGACTACTTCAGAGGTGGGAGGTTTCTGCCGCTAGGAGAACAACCTTCAATCCTGTCAGTCCCGATGCGACCAGGAGCTGCACATACACCGTCCAAGACAGGAGGTGAAGACCGCGCAAGGCGCGAGGTATTGTCGCCGAGCAAGCCTTGGGACAAGGTATGATTCCACAAACCATCCTTTCCTATTGTATAGACGTTGACGCGTTTCCTTGTTCTGGGTTTGGGGGAGAAAATTTTTGTTTCCGCTGCCTTCTCTACCTCCCCTAAAACCCAACAGTGGTATCAGAGCCACGTCAACTGTTTTATATTTTAGGAATATCGATATGATCAATTTTGGTTTGTCGCCTTTATTTATTGCATACGATGTGAATAATATTGGCTTTATGCATGTCCAATCCTAAATCCACAAATCCCAATTTACATATATGATATGTATTATTAATGCACTCGATACACGTCGCCCTTAAACGATTTTTGTGGTGGATGTATAGCGTGGTTATGGCCAATAAACCCTATCTGTGTATGGTTGTATGTGGTTGCTTGCATCTCGGTCTGCGCACCGATCTTTCTTCTCTTATTCATGATGTAACTCGAAATAATTTTATATTTCTTTCCTACCTTTGCTCCCCTCGAATGTAACTCGAGGTTTCTCTTTTTACAATGTAAAATAGGATAGATTTTATTTCCTATTATGTCAAAGAACGGAGGACATCCTGACGACAGCTGAGACGATTGGTTCAAGGCATGAACCGATCGGTTGACATTCCAGACGATCGGTTCAAGGAGTGAATCGATCGGTTGATGATCGGTTTGAGGAGCGAGATGAGTGGGTGGCGGCTATGATGAGATGCACGATGACCAGGCAAACCGATCGGTTGGAGGAGCCAACCGATCGGATGGTGGTACCCAGACGACCGACCAGTTTGAACAGGTCACTCATGTGATGAGTTGATCTACTCGGAAGACAAAGCACATAGTTCATCTTGTACAGGTTGCATGTGATGTAGACCTAGATGGCCGTGATTCCTCTTGGCTCAAGGAATCACATTAGGATGGCCATAATCATCACTTTTATCATTTCACATGTTTTCTGTGGGTTATAGCATGTATATGATACATACTATATATTGTGGTGATTGGATATGTATATGTATATAAAAACCAAATCCCTCATTAAATATTAAGTTTTAGATGCCTTCCAAATGCAACACACGTGAAAATATTGATCGACCAAGTGTGGGCACGCCCTAGCATGGTGCATTGTCTATCTCATGGAAGCGTGAAGGATGAATGTGTGGGTCTGCCCTAGCAGGGTGCATGTTCATCGTGTTTGCTTTGGGTCGAACTTAAAAAGGTGATTTAGATGGGATCTAGTACCTTGAGGCATGGAGATGATCATGGCAAGGAGTTGCATATGAAATCTTATCAAGAGTTGCATATGATGCAATTGGCAAGAGTTGCCTACCTGAGAGATCTAAGTTGTGGGTGACAGCCCTAGCTGGTCCATGACTTAGAGGATTTTAGGATCTTGCCCACTAGAAGGTTGTACGCTGCAATCTTTCGAATTGAAGGTGAGGGCTATCAATTTGAACTAAAATAGTGGGAGCGATAATTAATTAAAGGCCTAATTTTATCGTCAACTTTTCAAATCAATCAAATAAGTCAAAAATGAGTTTTTGGACGAAAATTGCATATTTCCTTTTGTAGTGAAAATGACAACAAACAAAAATCACTTCTCTTTGCGATCGGTCCTTGAAAAGGATAGACTAAATGGGACAAACTTCCACGACTGGTATAGGACATTGAGAATTGTTCTCACTCAAGAGCGAAAGCTCTATGTCCTGGATACTCCAATTCCAGAGGAACCGGCTCCTAATGCACCAAAGATAGAAAGGGATGCTTACAAGAAGCATTCTGATGATGCCATTGATGCAAAGTGCTTGATGTTGTGCTCCATGAACCATGAGTTGCAGAGACAACATGAGAATATGGGTGTCATTGAGATGATTCAGCATCTCAGGAACCTGTATGAAGATCAGGCACAACAAGAGAGATACGATGTCTCAAGGGCATTGTTCAAGTGTTTCATGACAGAAGGAGATCCAGTTGGTCCTCACACAGTCAAGATGATTGGGTATGTGGAGAACTTGCAAAGACTGGGATTTCCAGTGATCCAAGAGTTGGCTACTGACCTGATACTGCAATCGTTGCCAGAATCTTACTGTCAGTTTGTGATGAACTACAACATGAACAACTTTGATAGGCCACTGTCAGAGTTGTTGGACATGTTGAGGACAGCCGAGACACAGATGAAGAAGGACAAACCTAAGTCTGTGATGGTGATCACGAGCAAGAGAGGCAAGTCCAAGCGCAAGGGCAAGGGCAAATCTAAGAAAGGTTCTGATGCTAGCCAGGAGCCCAAGGTGACTTCAGCTCTCAAGGCCAAGGGAGGCGTGACCAAGAAAGGCAATTTCCACCATTGTCAAAAGCCAGGACATTGCAAAAGGAATTGTCCTCTCTATCTGGAAGAACAAAAGAAGAAGGAGGCAACATATGTCTCTACTTAAAGGTGTCATGAAAGTAAACTTGTAACACTTTTTTGAGGTATATGATACCAAAATGTAAAGTGTAAAGCACTCAATAAATGGGGCAAGTGTTGCCACCATAGATAGAAGTACTTTAGTTTATTTTCAGCCTAAAAGGCATGTAATACAGTTATGAACTACTATTTCATATTTTCCAATAGATAGAAACACTTTATTTCTGCATATTGTATGACAATGATGGCAATCAATAAAGTTGATGTTTCAATCTTTTAAAGATGTGATCTTTGTGGCAATGCCTTGCTTATCTTGTGGTATTTGATATACATAAGATATAATGATACCTAAAAGGTTATAGATAACTCAAACAATCAAATTAGCATCAATCATGAGAAATTCATTTCTAGTGTCCATGTGATGGATAAATCTAGACTCTTTTGGTTAGAAAACCGTTAAGAGACATGAATATCTTGGACATGATTAATCAATCTTCACTAATGGTAGTGGGAGAATGATTATCCTATTAGGTATGATACATGTGATGTATTTACATACCTATTGGAACAAATGCTAATACTTCAAATGGTGTTTAGAGAAATACCAATATGAATATCTTAAAGTGTTCAAGATTATCATAGATGAAGTGGAAATTTGGTAAAGCGTTAATTCTTGATGAGATCAATGAATGAAATACTTAGACCAAATGTTTGAGATCCTTATGAGTGATTATGATAGTATATAATAGTGAACTCATGATTAAGGCATGGTGATGTCTAAATCAAGAAGGAATCATACTCTAAGGAGTTAGAGAATGATTATCAAATAACTGAATTCTTCTTAATAAAAGAATACCCCACACTAATAAAGGACATTGAGAATCACAAGGAGTTGTGAGTTCTTATATCCTTAACGGATACACCTCAATTATCTATGTGATGAGTTGTTCATGTGATGAGTCAACTATCTAGATGAATATGAGGAACCGATTTTGAGTCATGGTTTATGACCATTACATCCTAAATGACATCCATATGAACCATAAGGTATGACCTTGATGGTAGCACCCATTGGAATAAGATCCATAAGTGTGGATAAGTCTTAAGTGTTAAGACACATGGATAACATTTTGAGAAGGATGATGCTTGTTGATTGCAACTTAATGACTAAGACATTTGGTATATGGATACTAAAACCGCATTCCTATGAGGAATAAAACAAGGATGTGTACGTGACACAACCTGTAAGGTTTATGAATTCACTAATGCAAATGAAGTCTATAAGTTACAATGGAATAATCAATGAGATTGATTGAGTACAAGCAACTCAGAATTGGATCTTTACTTTGATAATATAGTCAAAGGGTTTGACTGATATGTCAAAGATAAAGAAGGGATATGTGATTTAGTGGGAGCGTGTTCACATTCCACATGTTGAAGTGAAATGGAAATGTTCTAGAATAGAAATCCAAAGTGGAAATTATCTTTAAGGAAGATATAGATATTTCCTATGTGATAGAAATAGAGATCTATAAAGATAGTTCTTGAAAACCTCTTGACCTGAAAAGAGAAAGCATACATTGACAATTTGTACTGAAAGGTTCAGTATGCATAGATTAAGTGGGAGAAAACTTGTCCATGTTACATGGAGTTAGTATCCCAAGGCCAAGTGTCCATTTATTATGAAGAATGAGAACACTAAGAATAGATATGGATCTATCATGTATGTAATCATCCCATTATCTTGCATGGCAAGAATAAAATGCATTTGTCATCTTGTATGTAGGACATGGCAATATGATGTGCTCATCCTGATAACTCGTATGAGAGATGTGGCGAGTGGATGTCTGTCTACTTCCAGTAAGGGTTACCGGGAACCATAAGAACTTGGGAATTACTAATTCTGTGGAGATAAGGAAGAGTTCAATGTAAAGAGTTACATTGATGCGAACTTATGAAAGGACAGAAAATTGATCGCACAATATATATATATGATATATAAAAGTGAAAGTTTGTTGATAATTGGAAGTATTCCAATAAAACCATTCAAAAGGAAATGTCGAGCATCTATGTGTTAGAGAACAGCAGTGGATACTATATGGATCTAGAAGTTCATGAGATGAACTTATAGATATTCCGGTCATTGATGACAAGTATGGAATCCTTCATCATGCAATGTGGCTAAAGGTTAGCAAAGGAATACCATATCGCATATTTCGGCAACTCCATCTCATACGTGTGACGTACAGTGAAGAGATGAGGGACATGCAGTTAAGAACTGACTTTGGCAAGGTGTTTCCATTACTCACTATGTTGGCACAAGAGCACAATAACAGGTGGGACATGTTTGATGATCACTATGAATATGATTCAAGGGTGATTGGCTCGCAGTGCAAGTGTGAGTCTGTTGGTATGTATGCCATGAGAGCCAATCATGGGATGATTGGTGGGAAACATTAAGATTGATTTGATAAACATCAAAGGAAAGCTTCCAATTCTTTCTGGTTCAGTCATATGAGATAGTAATAGAACAGATTGGATGTCTAGAGAATGACAGTACTCAATGGCGTATGCTTTCAGGTTAAGGACCTGAACGATGAGATCATATGGATGCTAAGAGTTAGTACATTCTTGTTATGTCCCTAGTCAGATGTCATTGTGGAAGGTAGATAGACAACAATGACACACAAGACTAGATTGTGGTGTTGGTTGATGACAGAATCTCATTAGTCATGATATAGAGATATCAAACCAAACACATAGGTACTTGTTAGAGAACAAGTATACCGGATAGACCCACCGTGAGTTTGACACATGGTAGTCATAGTCAGTACTCACAGTGATGGTGGTGAGTGTGATTCTTAGACCTGAAATCACTGCACTCAACACATGTCGTTGGGCACACTTTGACATCATCAAACGCAGTCCTGAAACATGGGTTGTTATAAAGGTGATGATTGGGTGGCTTTGACACATGGGGCTTTTGAGGGGTGAGTGATAGATATGGGATTTGTCCCTCCTAAGGGAGTTTGATATCCATGGCCACTTGATGAGTAGGATTGAGAAAGGTGTGCACGCATGTGTGAGTCTGTATGTGATACTGATGTCATAACAAATCTCTTCCAATCTACTCTGAGATCAAGAAAGTGAATGAACGTTGACAGGATGACTGTTCCATGCCTCGAGTTCATTCGGGATATCAGTGACAAAGGAATTATACATTCGTTGTAACACCATTCACGGATTGTAGGATTGAAAGTTGTTCTCCAACTTTCTACTTTCACTTGGGTAGCACTGATGTGTGACTAGGCACCTCTCTTTGCTTGTGAAGTCATAAGTGTTATGGACTTTCACTGCCAACGTGAAATGGACCTGCAGGGTCACACACATAGGATTTAACCTGGAAGAGGAGTTTTGTCCACAAAAAATGTTTAGATTGATTACTAAAGGAGTTTATTAGTTCAATTAAACACTCAATCAATTGATAGCTCAATGTCATAATGTTCAAGGTGTTGGACACATTGATTGGAGTATCAGATTGATTGAAATCGCAATTGACTGATTCTGCACAATCTGCACTCCCAACCGATCGGCTCATGTGATGAACCGATCGGATGAGCTTGGTGAACCGATCGGCTCAAGTGTTGAGTCGATCGGCTCATGGACAAGGTGAATGATTGCTTCAAGTGTTGAAACGATCGGCTCAACTGTTGCAACTGAGCAAGTTGGGAAAGTCGGATTGGTGAGAATTTTCCTTTCGTTTCACTTGCCCAATTTGATTGGGAAAAGGATTGGTATTTGATACCAATTATAAACAAAAGAGGGAAAGTCGATTGGGAACTGATCAAGACCACGAACCGATCGGTTCAGAAAGTGAACTGACCATTTCATGGGTCCCAACCGATTGGTTGAGGTGTCAACTGACCGGTTCAGGTCCCCAACCGACTGTTTCAGTTGTGAAACGATCGATTCAGGTTACGAGTTGGTTGTTTTTTGTGGAAAATCTCGAACCCTTCTACTCCTACTTTTAGTCCTGCATTGCCCGGGATGGAGAACCCTGTCCCATGACCCTCCTATATATAGGGGTATTGGGGGCTTCTCAAAGGACAACTCAGTGCAACCAGTTGCTCTGCAAAGTTGTCGTTCTCTCTGGTTTTGGTAACCGAGAGAGAGCCTGAGCAAGTGCTACCCGCAAAGGGAGGTGCAACAAGAGAAAGACAACTGCAGTTGCAACTGGAGGTAGGAGAGTGTGTTGGCGACTAGTATGTCAACAGGAGGGTGTGAATCCTTCCAATTCCTTGTGGGACAAGGATATTGGAGTTCCAGGTGGTCCGTGTGGACTACTTTAGAGGCAGGAGGTTTCTGCCGCTAGGAGGACAGCCTTCAATATTGTCAGTCCCGGTGTGACCAGGAGCTGCACAAACACCGTCCAAGACAAGAGGTGAAGACCGTGTAAGGCGCGAGGTATTTTCTCCGAGAAAGCCTCAGGACAAGGTATGATTCCAAAAACCATCCTTTCCTATTGTATAGACGTTGAAGCGTTTCCTTGTTCCGGGTTTGGGGGAGAAATTTTTTATTTCCGCTGCCTTCTCTGCCTCCCCTAAAACCCAACACCAAGATGTACCACAATCTGAAGGAGTTATACCAGTGTCCTGGTTTGAAGCATGACATGGTGGAGTTTGTTGCAAGATGTCCTGTGTGTTAGCAGGTCAAGGCAAAACATCAGAAGCATGCAAGGACTTTGCAATTGTTTCATATACCGCAGTGGAAATGGGATCTTGTTATAGTGGACTTTGTGGTTGGTCTCCCAAGGACATCCAAAGGTCATGACACCATTTGGGTGATCATTGATAGGTTGACCAAGTCATCACATTTCCTTCCTATATAGACAATGTATACAACAGAGAAGTTTGCTCAGATATATGTTGATGAGATGTGTGTTTACATGGTATCCCAACCACTATTGTAACAGACAATGGTCCTCAGTTCACAAGTCACGTTTGGGAGTGCTTACACACAACTATGGGTATGTAGTTGAGGTTCAACATTGTGTTCCATTCACAGGTAGATGGTCAGTCTGAGAGGACCATACAGACCTTGGAGGATCTGTTGAGAGCTTACGTCTTACAATTTTTGGGAAGCTTGGACATCCACCTCAGCTTGATAGAGTTTCCTTATAATAAAATTTATCACAGGAGCATCGACATGGAACCTTATGAGGAGTTTAAGATCTCCATAGTGTTGTTATGAGACAGGTGAGTACCAGATTCTAGGTCCTGAGCTTGTACAGTAGATGATAGAGAAGATTAAAGTGATTCAACAGTAGTTGAAGGCAGCACAGGACATGCATAAATCATATGCATATAACTGTCACAGACCCTTGGAGTTCCAAGTGGGAGACAAGGTGTATCTCAATGTATCTTCATAGAAGGGTGTCTTGAGGTTTGGAAAGAAGGGTAAGTTGTCTCTCAGGTTTATATGACGAGCTTACCCTATGGTGGCACGTGTTGGGAAGGTGGCCTATAAGTTGGAGTTGTCACCTGAGTTGCATAGGTTGCATCTAATATTTGATGTGTCTATGTTGAGGAAGTTTCATCTAGATACTGAGTAGTGCTTCATCCAGTGGAGGTTATTTTAAAAGAAGATATGTGGTATGTTGAAGGGCCCGTGTTGATCCTTGATAGAAGAGTGAAGAAGTTGAAGAAGAAGGACATAGTGCTGGTGAAAATTATGTGGCATCACCATGGGGTTGAGGAATCCATGTGGGATCTTGAATAAGAGATACATAGGAAGTACCCATATCTTTTCACTTAGGATTTTGGGGGTGAAATCATTGTTAGGGGTTTATGGCTTGTAAGACCCCTAACCTGGGTTTTTAAGTAATCCTATTTGTTTTTCTTGATTATATGCTTAGAACCTTGTTCTAATCCTTTGAGAGGCTTTAGATCTTGTTGAGAGCTTAAGTTTCCAATTTGATCCTATTTGGATGATGTGTGTGATTTTTGTGCTTGTTTTGGGTCAAATTGCAATTTACCCAATTGAGGAGATTATATTGCAATTTGTCACATGTAGAGTGTTCCCTTAGTGTTTAGCATCATCAGAGAGAGAGCGATAGAGATAGAGAGTGATGCTATGGGGTGCCTTGTTGGACCTTAGTTGATGAGGTGGCATCATGTGGTGATGATAGGGTTTCAAGGGTTTTGCTTGGTGTCTACCATGTTCAGCATGGAGTGTTGCGACCTATGTATCAACCATGTTGGTGTGTCTTGGGTGTGTCTTGACTGAGACACATTCCATGGATGATTTTGTTTCGACCTTGGTTCCCTAGATGTGGTTGGGTCGAGATCGTTTGTCTCCTAGTGATGTGTCTCAACCTTGTGTGATTGGTGATCTCTTGTTTCAACCTAGACATGTGCCTTGATGTGTATCAATCAAAACCAATGTGTTTGTGACCCAAGTGGTCGATACCCAACATTGTTTGTATCACCATAGTTTGCATGCATGCATATAGTGGTTGCATGGTCATTTTCTTGGTGGACAAGTGTCCCTTTGGTGCCTTTAGGTGTTGACACATCATCTTCACCTTATTTCTCTCCCCCTTGAGTATATAACCTCTTTCTTCTCATTGTTGGTGAACCTTTCGGCCCTCTTTAGTTCCTCCCTTTTTATGTTTGATTTTTCTAGGTTGAGGAGCTTGGGAGTGCTGACCTTGAAGCTTGGATGGCCGACCAACTCCCCTTGATGCTTGTGGTGACTCTTGGTCTTCTTCAATCTTGGTAAGTGTATGCCTTTTTATGGTGTTTTTCTTAGATCTTCTACCTTCCTTCTTCCCCTTTCCCAACCTATATACTATGGACTATCCATAGTCATCATCTTGTAGAGAAACTCCTCATCACAAGGGTCAAAGACCATGTTTTGACAAGGTGGTACCCAAGTGAGAGGAAGTTTTCTTCTCTTTGCTCCCTTATTTTGTTGGTTCGGCCTAGGGTTTCTTACCCTCATTTATTGATGTATCTTTTAATTTGGTGTCTTCTTTTTCTTGAGGTTCTGCTGTGTCCAAGAGTTGAGATTTTTGTGAGCTTCATCTTCCTCCTTGGTGATCGAGAGCTTGGAGCTTGTTCCTTCACTTAAGGTGGGTTATATAACACTCTTCCTTCTCTATTCTTGCACTTTTTCTTATTTGTATGTTGTTGGTTCTCTCTCTAGATCGTAGTCCTAACATGCTAGATGAAGATATCATGTTCTAGAGCTTAAATGATGGTGGTTATCATGCTTGGTTTGATTAGAATCTGAAACTCTAATTCTTGGTACCCAATGATTGAGATGGTTGTGCAATGGATGGTTTTCTCTTACCTTTGATCTTGTATTTTTATTGCATGCATACGGTTCACATACCTTTGTGTGTCATGGAGTTAGGTTCTATTTTTGATGAATTTAACGTGAGATTGTCTCTCCTACATAAGTTTCTTCATGGTGATTTTCATAAGTGCATGTTTAGGGTTTTTGGTAACTGTTTTGTATGAAGTTTTTCCTCCCTAATAATGATGGTTTTCCTTGATGTTAATCTTCTCTTTTAGATTTGAAATTCTCCTACTTTGGATGAAATTTTATGTCCCTTGAGGTGACTTAACCTTGATGGTCTCTACTCCTTGTTTTAGTTTTATTTGATACCTTAATTGATTGGATGGTCGCTACATGTATCTATGGTAGCGGTCAAAACCCTAACCTCACGTGGCCTTGGTGCATGGTTTACTTTGGTCGTGACACTGTGATTGGGAGTGTTCAAGAATTTTGGTTTTGGTTCTAGTCATAACACCATGTTGATGGATGGTCTTAACATGTTTTGGTGACGGTCGCTATTCTCACCTCTGGTAGCGGTCGAAACTCTAACCCTAAGGAGTGAAGGTCGTAACACTTGGTCGTGACTTAGGTGAATGGTATCAATCATGACTTAGTTGTGGCTTTGTTTTGGTTGTGACTAAGTGGAGATGTGTTTAGGTCATGTCAAACCTTGATGGGTGGTTGAGACACATATGTTATGAGAGCTTGAAACTCATGTATGATGGTTTGGGTCAATACAGCTACATGTAGATATGGTCAATACACGTGCATGAGGAAGCAAATGATGATTCATGTATAGTGTTGTTTGGATGATTGTTTAATTAACTCTAATCATGTTTCATAACCCCTATGTGTTCCAAGAAAGTGGGAGATTGTGATCTAGGGTTTGGGGATTGTATGAAACTATAAAATTATAATTGGCTATACATGAAACCCTAACCCTAATGTTAGGTCATGTAATGTGTTTGTTGATCATACTTGGAGTCATTATCGTATTATGATGTTTTTTGTTCTCCTATTTATAAATCCCTAACCTTTTAGTTAATATGAATGGCATAGATATATAAATGTCATGGTGAATTCTACATTATGCAGGATGGTAATTATGCACATTGTCAAGGCATAATGTTATGGTATTATTTAGTTTATAACATTTATACATGTTCTACATATTCCTTCTTAAGTTATAAGATGTTCTACAATTCAACTGCAATTGCCTAAACTGCTTCAATAAGTATTATCTTCCTTAAATACCTCATTTAACTGAATCTACTTATCATGTTAACAGCATAACTATCTTCTCTTGTTTACCTTATGTGCTGGTGGAGAGTTATATATCCCATTGAGATATGGATCTCACCCCATGAATTTCCACATCTTTTAGGTGGTTGTGAACGAGGAGGTAGAGATCGTGTAGCTGAGGAAGAGAAGCAACAAGACAAGTAGTTGATAAGGTTGGATATGATGCTAGTATTTTGGTGATAGAGTCCTAGATGTCGTCCATGTACACTCAGGTCTTTGGGGTTGTTCTCGATGTGTTTTGTGGTTATGCTATCAACATGAGGATTTTAGGTTGTGTGCCATGGTTGTATATATATGGCATGTCTATAAGTATGTATGTGGAACAGGTACCTCATGTAATAGAAGGGTGAAAAGAATGATAGTGTGTAATGATGTAATCACCTTATGATATGATATGCAATGCATGTGTCGGGCTTGTGGATTTATATGTGTTGCGTTTTTGCTTGTGGTTCTTTTGCAAAATCATTTTTAATTTCCTATATTTTATGGTAATCTGTATGCTTAGTTATAATTCCACACTTTGGTTTTGAGTAATCTAATTTTGTGTGAAAAGTGTGTCACATTTATGTTCTTTCTTGTTTAGTTTCAGGTGAATCTACAAGAAATGAATTAGCACGATACTACTGACATGTTTGTCAGTAGTACTGACATTTGACGAAAAGGAAAAGAGTAGAATCGATAAAACTCAGTAGTACCAACACAAGAATTAGTACTATCGACATTCTAATAGGAGCGCTCAGGAGGAGTCTTGGTACTACCAATGCCTAGCTCGGTGGTACTGACTTTTATAGAAAATCCAACAGGGAATGTTAGAGAAAATCTCGATACTACCAGAATTGACTTGGTAGTACTGACAACTTACAAGAGGTCATGAATAAAAGAAGGTGTCGATACTACCGACACCACGTCGGTAGTACTGACTTGGTGTGATCAGACCAGATCAAAAATTATTGTTAATCCAATAGTCAGGACTTAATGACACCCTAAGTTAATTCTTTGACTAAGGGAAAGTGCGGCCAGACTAGTGATCACCTTCTTTTACATTACACAACAATTGGGAGATGGGAGAGAATAAAGTAGAGAAAAAATCCATGTTCTGGGAGATTCACGAACCTATGGTGAACAAATTTGCAACTAGAGGTTAGCAAATCAACATGTTTAAGAGAGGGAGTCATCCAGATCGTCTTCTCAGGGGTTATTTTAGTCTTCTAATGTTTCCCGTGCTTTTCCTTCCTTCTTCCATGTATTTGACAATGAAAATGATGTGGGGCTAATCCCCTTTGTTCCTTAGGACCCGAGAGTATCCTGGTTTTGCATTGTAATTGACAATTATGAATTAATGTACAAATTTCTCTTAATTTCTGGACATATCACTACAATTGCTTTACAAATTGCATGTGCCTGATCACCATAGGTGATTTCTTAGACCGTTAATTGATTTGAGAGAGGTACTAAGGGTTGTATAGGTTGTAGAGATACATAGCTTAGACCAGGCTTTGAGAGAAGGCTTGTGACTATGAAGGGAATATCCTAGAGAAGTCATTAAAGCACCTAGTTGATAATTAAATTGCTTATAGAATGGAATTTGTATTAGATTAGGTAGTGAATTATGTTGTGAGAGTGGGTAATGCGTGCTACAGGTTCCTTAGTCTAGGGTTAGGAGAGATAAATATTAATGAAATGGTGTAAATTGCAATGTGAACTGTGACCATTATCGTAAGGAATTCATTCATTTTGTGATCACAACCAGTAATTTAAGTTTTAATTCCTACAATTTAGTCGATTAATCAACCAACCACTCTTTGTATTAGGCCTAGTTGATTAGGTCAAAGTTAGTAGTAGTTTCTGGACACACATTTTCCTTGTGTTTGACATATGAGCCTCCTTTTGGTCCCATATCACACGGACACATGTACTTGCATTTTAGATGTGTAGTTTACACACATCAAGTTTTTGGCATCATTGCATGGGAAAGAAGCTGAAAATTCAAATATTCCTACAATTACTAGTATCCATTTTCTCACATAGATCTCATTATTTTCAGATACTAGTGCATGGTGCAGACAAGAAGCATCGACTATGGAGGGTCACCAAAGAGTGCTTAATAGGAGGAGTTCTTGTGTAGGGAAAGAGAATATAGTGATTTTATGGGAGGACTCATTCCAACTCCACCATCGCAAGCGACTCAACCAGATCAGCCAAAAATGGGTGATAGTAAATCAGAAGTTGAAGACCATATAGTCTGGGAGAAGATTAAGGCACCTACCACTATAGCTCAGTTGGGGCCAATCAAGAGGCAGGCAATAAATTTGGGCAATTACAAGATAATACCCAAGGTTGGTGGTGTTGGTGAAATCACCGGCATTCCATGGTCATGGCATGGGGGACCCAATGGCACACATCAAAAACTTTATAGAGAGTTGTGAATTAGTGAAGATTGATAGGGTTTCAACGATAGTGATATATTTGAAGTTGTTCCTGTCATCATTGGTAGATAATGTGAAATCATGGTTTCTTAGCCTACCACCAGAGTCCATTGAAATGTGGGACCATATGATTGATGTATTCTTTGAACGCTACTTTCCACCCCAGAAGAAAAATGATCTGGTTGGAAAATTCTATAACTTCAAGAAGAAGGCAGAAGAGTTGTATTATGAGGCATGGGAGAAAATCCAAAACATTCTAAGGAAATTCATACATCATGGGATAGACCTATATGGCCAATCTATGTGAAGAATAACATGAATGATCTTGAAAGTTTCCACCAACAATCCTTGGTTTGTAGATTAAGTGAACTACCTCACAGCTAGAGTCCTTCACCCAGAGTAACTAGCCACTCTAAGAAGAAGTTACTCCATGATGTAAGGAACTACTACTAGGTAATCCATATATCTTCCTCCTTGGTGTTTATGGCCTCTATGCCGATGCATGACTGAAGGAGAAGGGCACTTGATTCTCGAGTTGTGCCATTTTAGGCCAATAGGTGGTTACATTAGTGCCAAGAAGACTACCTTGAAAGTTCTACAATGTGGTTCTACCAGCCCACCATTTTCAAAGACGTATACAATTACATTCTTGCTTGTGACCGATGCCAAAGGTCAAGAAACATTTCAAAGCATAGTGAGATGCCTATGACATCTTTGAAAGAAGTTGACAATATTAATGTTTGGGGTGTGGACTACATGGGACCACCCCCTCCCTCTTGTAGATATTAGAAAATCCTTGTTGGATTAGGTTATGTCTCAAAATGGGTTGAAGCAATCCCTGCCACCAAAAGTGACTCCAAGCATGTCATAAATCTCTTTAAAGACATTAAAATACCTAGGTTTGGGGTACCATTCACAGTTATCTTCCACACAGTGTCACATTTCCTTGAGAAGAAATTTTATATTATGCTAAAGAAGAATGACATACATCACTGGGCGGCCACACCATATCACCCTCAAATTGTCAGACAGGTAGAAGTATCTTTTTGATAGATCAAGGTTATCGTGAATGAAATAGTTAGAATAATAAGGAAAATTGGTTAATGAAGCTCAATGATGCCTTGTGGGAATACATGACTACTTTCAAGACCACTTTGGGCACTACACCATTCCAAATGATCCACTTTGGGCACTACACCATTCTGAATGATCTATGGAAAGTCATGTCATCTCCCAAAAGAGATGGAACATAGGGCCTGATGTGCCATCTAGTTTCTGACCTTTGACTTATTTCTTGTGGAGGAGAATTTATTCCTCCAACTACAAGAGTTGGAGGAACTACGCATGTTTTCTTATGAAAACACACACATGTATAATGAAGGACTAGATGAGGCACCACGACCACCTGAAGCGGAAGGACATTCAAATGGGGGCCAAGTCCTCCTTTACTATTCACGCTTGAGATTATTCCCTAGGAAGTTGAGATACCGGTGGCATGGGATGTATCTTGTATACAAATCTACCCACACAGTTCTTTCATGTTGTGGGGTAAAACGAAGGGGGAATACCTTGTGAACGGCCATCAGTTGAAGCAATACATCACTACCAAAGATCTCATGACACATGAAGTGTTCCCACATCCTCTCGCTACTAGAACAATAAATTGGGGAACCATTCATCATGCCATGACGTTAAGTAAGGTGCTTATCAGGACCCATATATTATCCAGTTGACTTTTAAATTTCATTGATTTAGCTGGATTTTTTTTAATCGCCTTAGTCCATTCCTTGTCTTAGTTTGCATTCTGTGATTTAGTTTTTGCTTCAATTTTGGTTCCATGTTCTTCCCTCTTAATAGAAATCCTACTAGACTCATGGTTGGCTGACCAAAATAACTGATCAACTGACCAAAAAGGTTCATTTATACCCAACATCTCTATCATTGGTTGATCACCTGAATGACTCCTCTGGTCGGTTGACCTTCCTATGGAAAGCACCTTCATCCAGTTGTAGTTACACAATCACATTGCCAACTCAGGTGACCATGACAAGGGAAGAGATGTAGTAGTCTTTACATTTGATCTCAGTTCCCAGATAAACCAACTAAGCTAAAGGATTGTCTGATCACAAATTGCCAGATTCATTAATAACTCCTGGAATTTTATGCCCGCTCAAGATAGGGTGATCCCCATTCTAGGTCAGGTGACTACAACGAGGCCCAAAAATGTCAGAAGCCACCAGACTCCCTTTGATTGGTAGCTTGAGCATGGTGATCGGCCATCCAACCTAGAACACCTCCATGCAAATAGTTGTCATGGTCAGCCAATCCACTCTGAAGTGATTGCCTGACCATTGTCTTGAGTTTTGTAACTTAAAGACCCTAATCGTTTGATATGAGTTGCACGTGTTTCCCGATCACAGTGACCACACCTTTATAATCATGAGTAGGGGCAAGGGTTTTGGCATCACCTTATATAATCATCCCTTGACATATCCCCCTTTTCCTACTCTGAGTAGCTGCCTTCACCACAATGTCAATCTACATTTCACCCGACCCAAGCACGTCAACCATGCCCTTCATCGCCATGCATTGTTCGATGCCAAGCATTGGGATTGACCATTTAGCATCCCATATTGGATGCCTATTCATATTGAATGAGTTTCTCCCCCTCCATCACTCCCCTGGGCATCACCAACTCAGACATGCACCCTGCCATGTGTAGATTGACCATTTACCAGTTGTCATTGACTAAGAATCGACTACACTAAGCTCTCCTAATATCCCTTCTCTGATCGACCAACCACATAGAAGATGATCGACCAATCTCCTACTCATCTCATCCAACCACCTAATTTTCTCCAACCAAGATGCCACACACATAGAGGGAGAAGTCCAACTCCCCTCCCCGACCTTCTCATTACATATTCTTCTTGAAGCTCACCTCCTTAGATTCTAGGAAGGGGAAGAGAAAAGCAACCCAATGTCCCCCATCCCTCTCCAGCTCTTAGTCAACTAGATCCACTTTAACAAGCATCTTCATCTAGGAGGGATATGTATCGGCCACACCACCCAATGATAACCCACAATGCATAGAGAAGTTGGCTCCACATACAAATGTTGACTCATTATGGACCTTCCAAGGTTGGGCCCCTAAGAGAGACACAGTGAGAGAGAGGCAAAAGGATGAATCTGAGGTCTTTGCATCCTTATGGGCTGATATGAAGAAGCCTAAATGATCAAGTACCAATTGGAAACCACAACCTAGTGCTCTAAAGAACTACCTCTGTAGCTGCCCCTTTCCTTCTTCCCCTCCATTCTAGACTTGAATTTTTATTGAGGATGAGAAAACCGTTAAGTTTAGGGTGGAGGGTAGGTGTTATGTCTCCATTCCACCCTCATTATCTTCCCCTTTCTATCATTTATTTCCATCATTTGCTTTGAATATTAGCACTACATTTGTTTCTTTATTTTCTTTTCAAAATCTCATGATTAGTTGCATGTTATGATCCATTACCTACTCAACCTAGATTCATCTCTTGTTTGCATGTGAACTTTGAAAAATATCAATGTACCCCAAATTTTGAATGGAACTAATTCTTGCTACAAAAAATGAATCTCAATTGTTAATGCTAGAACCTATCATGTCCTCAATGACCATGAACAATATTACCCGTGGAAATGATCACAACCATATGGAATTGAAAGAAGTTGAATTTTAGTGTGTATGTGAATTTGACAAACATAAGATTCTTGTATAATCATCATCATTTTTGCAATTTACTTGATATGATTGAATTAATTGTTGTAGTTATTATAATGCTCTTAATTCCCAAAAAATGAGACACACAAGTTTAGCCTCCTTATACCTTTCTTCCATTACCTTCTTATCCCATCGTTCACCAAAAATATATCAAAAATCCAAAAAGACTATGTCAAACCCCAAATTTAGGGTGACACCCCTTATCTCACCTCTTAGCTTCTTGCATACCCCTCGTATGTAATAGGGTGCACCTCAATAAAAAGTTGCCAATGTGCACATCAAAAAAGAAAAAATACAATCAATATAATTGCAACAAAAATAAATCAATCTTGAGTGGAATAGAGGAAATATTTGTAATATTCCTTCCATATCTTCATTCAGTCCATTTCCTTCCAATGGGGAAGCAATCACCCAAAAATATTTCCCTTCATAGCTGAGCCATGTACTTGTGTAAATCTCATCAAAATATGTAGAATATTTTGAGACACTAATGAAATTGTCACTTTGATGCACATATTTTGATATGGAAACTCGTTGTGTATGTGAAATTGAAACAAGAAATATGAAAACTGAAATTTTGTGATTCTAAGAGATTTGGGGTTTCTTAGTCATGCTTGGTTGTAGGGTACCAAGTAATACTATGAATGAGAGGATGTGATGGGCTGGTGTTATTATCTAGAAGGATGCTTTAATTCTTAATTGCTTGATGATGATGAGAAAAGTTCAAGTTCGGGGTAGTTTGATGAATGCATAATAATCACCTTTTCACTATGATTTCTAGTTTGGTTTCACTCCTTTAATTTTCCATTAGATTAATATTCTACTTAGTTTCATTATTCTTGCACTTGTTCCCGAATAATTAGGATTTTTTACATTTTCGTTGCTCTATTGTAAATTTAAACACACATCAACTCTAGAGCACTCAGAGGATTCTTCACCAAGATCATATCCAATATTAGAGCAAGTTCACATCATGGTTCATGTTATTCATTGCATTCTGGCAGGTCGATCAGTCAATCAGACAACCTGGTCTTTAGAGCTACCTACCAATTCTAATGACTTCTTAATCAACTCTTTGAATCGGGAGAACCCCTTCTTCGATTGGCCGATCATTAGGCCACTAGAAGATCTAGAGTCCCTGGTGATTTTTGGAACCAAGAGATCAGATGACCCATCATGATTGTCGACCGATCCACCTATAAACAAGGTGCACGAAAATGATGTTGATCAGGTGATCTTTTTAGGTGATCAGTTAACCAGAAGTAATTCCCAATTTTTCACACAGATCTAGTAACTTTAGTGTCTTTGGAGACCATGAGATTGGCTGACCAAGCTTTCTAGTCAGTCAAAAATTTTGAGATAACTCCTGTTTTAGAGACATACAACACGTGTCATTCAATAGATCAAACAACCTCCTCTTGGGATATCCCAATCACAAGATTCTCTTGAAACCTAATCGATATGTAGATCGAGCGATCCCCTCGTAGTACCACCTGCAACCGCACCTCTGTGTAACTAATCAATCAACCAGACTACATGGTCTCCTGATCATTGGGACAGACAAAGTCTAATTTCCTAGCCCCTGGCCCAAAAGTAATATATAACTAAAGTGCCAGCTAGACCTAAAAATATTATATTCTCACTTAAGTGAGGGGAGACTCCAAAGTAGGAGATAGAAGGAGACAAAAAATAAGATTTTATACAAGTGGAGTTATGTGTATTGTCAAAGCCAGAGCAGACTTCGGTATATAGAGACCGTTGGTTGATGCCTCCATTGAGTGACATGACTTCTCTGTCGCCTTGTATCTAAATTCTTTCTCTAGACATTACAGAGTAGAGTGTATCACTGGGGAATGAGGAGTATCCTCGTCACGTGTACACTATCTTGTTGTTATCAAACTTGATGTTTCTCATATGATTAGATTGCTTTCCATTCAAGTTTATCTTGCTATATAAATTGATCACTTTGTTAGCAATGTTTCATATGATCATAAGCATATAGACCATGAAACTTAGGGTTAGATTACCAAATGGATGCGTAGGTGATATCCATTGCGTAGGTGATATGTATCATTTGAACACACCAATTCACTGGGGTTTATCCTAGAGTTTTACCATTTTTACGGCAAAACTACCAAGTAAGGTTGTTTATTAGTATAGAAGGGTTGATCCCGCAAGACAACATTTTAAGATTGATTTTAAACACAAATTACCATGAACAATATTTGAATATGAACTTAAAGTCTGTTGATTGATGAGTTGATTATGCTAGAGTGAGAATGGAAAAGATTAGCAAAAGTAAAGGTTACACTAATGGCGGAAAAAAATAGAACTTGGAACAGTAAATACAAGTTACAACTAAAGGCTGAATTTAAAGTACATCGCTAGAATAAGAAATTAAAAGTTACTCTAGTGCAAAATTTTAAATGGAAAAAGAGGTAATTCAAAGATTAAAGAAGTTGAGTAAATGATATTGAATAAGTGATAAGAGATATCGAGGTTATGGGTTTTATCACCATGGCCATGTGAAACTAGTTGATAATCTACGAATATAAAAAAGTTAGGAAGAGGCAAAGTGAATACATCCATAAATGCATCTAAAAAAAGATGAACTCCATGGAAACCCATTGGTCATGCTATTTACAGATCCTAGCTTGACCATCCCAATAAAGATCTTTTCGGGATCTCATCCGGATATTTATGCATATGTTTGGTTGTTCTAAGCCTTATGTTCTGCAGTCACATTCCCCATGACTAACACTCAATGAAACAAGAGATCATGTCATTTCAACGTGCAATTATACAAACAAAATACCATCTAACTAATAAAATCATGTAGAAGTTGATCTAGTTACACTATGGCTATGGGGCTACTCCCCATGTCCTGATATTGGAACTACTCATGATCTATGGCGATTAAAGAATGAGCAAAGGAAGGAAGAAGGGAGGTTGTAGACTAGAAGAGAAAGAATACAAGAAGGACTCTAGATAGTAACTATGAAACGACCATCGTGGACTCTAGATAGTCACTATGAATGTCCAATGTTCTTAGATCCTTATCCCAATAAGAAGACCAAGAACAAATGGGAAGAAGAACTAAAAATTTCTAGATAAAAACTTATTTTATTGAAGAACAAGCGAGTACATATGCATGAATTGAAACAACAAGTGTTCAATTAAAATTGCAAGTATAAAAGATTGGATCCCCTCTCTTATGGAGTCCCCCCTCCTTTTATAGGGGAAGGAGGGATGGAAACCCTGAATAGAGGGGGGGAAGGAGTGGTTGGTGTCCAGTAAAATATTTGTCCCACAACATGGGTCGAGCGACTTGTAGAAGTGTACCAATCGAATGGGTGCACGACTAGAGTTAGTCTGAGTTGGGCTTTATGGAAAAGAACCATGAGTCCTCCAGTTGTGGCAGCAATTGGTTTTCCATCTTAGCATCCCATCAATTGATCATTACATGATCTCAGTCCATCGAATGGGACATATGAATGAGTGCCTTTGAAGGAGCACCTCTAAACCCTAGTGAGAGGTGCTGGCTGGTATAATCTGCTAGGCTTGACATGTGAGAGATAAATACTTGTGTTGCATAGGTATGAGTAGATTGATTAGGGGTATTATTTGTCTTACTGTTGGTGTGATTTAAATGAGTTGGTCAGTTGTCTTGTGTAGCCGATTGACTAGCTTCATACTCTGGGTAGACTTTTGTATGTGTGTGTCGATCAACTCGTAGAGTGGCTCAATCGACTGGTGATTCTGGATCTACCCATTTTTTTGCATTGCAGATTTTGATTGTCAAACATTCCTACAAATTAGGAGAAAATTGATAAGAATTCAAGAAAAGGAGGAAGAATGAAATAATTCACAATTTATTCGTAGTTTCATGAAGAAAGGTAATAAAAGGTCCTAACTAATTATCCTAGGATGAATATATATTCATCAAAATATCCCAGACTTGAGATTTTTCTTGTCCTCAAGCATGTAAGAATCACAAATAAATCCAATTGGTACTAGCAACATGTCTATCCTCATCCTCATATTATTACTTTGTTCCATACCTCCTTACTTGGCCAAGCAACCTAATTTCCTAGAACCATAAAACACAAAGTTCTCATTCCTTATTAAAACATGTTTCGTAACTTGTTTCTATATTAGGAACTTGTAAGAATTAGAGTTCATCTTACTTTACTTTGAAACCCCCTTTTTTGTAAGATTGCACATTAATAAGATGAATAAAGATATGGAAGAAGATGATCCATCCTCTACTTGACTCAGGGTTTTTTTCATGGACCCCAGTTACATTGACCTCATTTTTTTGGTATGCTCTTTGACATCTTTTGATGGTATGCCTCTATTAGATTTACAAAGGGTATGGAAGAATGGAGATAAGGGAAGACATGTCACCCCAAACTTGGGGTTTGGCATGAGGTGGTTTTGAAATTTTTGAGATGAAGCTGGGGAAGGAGGTTGTTCTTGTGCTATTAAGACTTCCATTTTTTCAAGGAGTGTCATCGCATCAATTTGATTTTTCCTGACACTACATCATACAAGAGATATGACAAGCTACTCAACATATCTAAGATAGAGAAAATTGTTTTTGATTCTAATCAATAAGGCTTGCAAATATTTCCAAGGAGTAATGCAATTTGGGGTCCTAGGTGACATGGTGTTTTCAAATCATGGCAATTTGTTAAAAATTTTGCAAGGAAAATTTACTAATTTCAAGGGGGTACAATGATACAATTCTATTCATATTGACTGACTTGATAAAGGCAAATTTTCATATTAAGGGACAAAAGCAAGTACTTTTTATAAAGAAAAATACATGCAAAATAAAATGACAAAAAGGGAATGTGAAAAGGGGAAGATACAGGGTGGATTTTTTATGTACCACCCACCTCCAACCAGACTTGGAATTTTGTTTGTCCTGAGAAAGTTCCAAGCCTGAGATGGAGGGAAGAATAGCATAGTGGTGGAGGGTAATGCGGCCGTGGATGAGAAGACAAGGAGGTGGGGTTGTAGTAGTAATTCCCCAATATGGAGAGGTGGGGTCATGGTAAGCCCGAGGAGCCCATACTCCTCATAGGAAAGTCGACTGGGGGCATAGTGGCCACAATCCATATGCAAGGATTCTTGGGATCACTACATGAGGTACATGTGGTTAAGGTGGTAGCCCTGGCGTTGTTACTCATTTTGGATCTCGTCAAGTTGTTGTTGGACCTCAGAGAACCCATAGGGCCTGTCGGGGCCTGCATCATCTTTTGTGTGCCTCTTGGTGTGGCTTGAGGTAAAGGAGGACCTGTCAGCTCGTCATTTACTTCTAGAGACACATTACGTCAATGTATGGTAGGCTCGAGGATGGAAACATATGGATAGGATTCTAAATATTGTACTATTGGACATGTGATGGTAGATCTGAAAGGTAGTGGGTGAGGTTTTCCGCAACAAACCGGGCATATCATGGACGCTACATGTGGATATTTGATTCTGTAAAGACAAGATAATGTATTCATGTGACCCCGTATGGATGATGTGGATGGCCTTAAGGTAAGGCATTTTGATTAGAAGTCGGATCCTTTGAGTGGGAGTGCTTGGAAGGGGATGTGGGTGAAGCTGAGGAATGTGGAGATGGCAGTGGCATAGTGGCCCATACTGAAGGCAAAGGTGGTGTTGCTTCAAGTCTAAATGTTGATATGCTCCAGGATGGTGTCACCCATTTGAATGGTTTGTTGTGGAGAAGGAACCATAGAGAGTAGAGCTTAGTCTGCATGATGGTGACTTGGGTGCCGGTCCAGCTGAAGAGTGTGCAAGTAAGAATCCAGCAAAGATAGAAAAATAACATGATTATGGAGGTTGGATGCTTTAGGGTCAAGAGGAAATTAGGGGACATCCTGGTAAGCTCGGCGTAGAACTTGTGGGGGTCATATCAGTTGTGGTAGGAGGTGTGAGACCTCACCATGCATATGGAGAGACAATCAAAATTAACCTTCATTGATGATAAGAGATGTGAGCTGATGTGTGGAGATTTTTGTATCTTCCCTGAAGATGTAGGTCTGACAAATTGAGTCCCTTTCTAAGCTATGGATCCATAGGAAGGTAGAAAGAAACTCCAAAGTGAGATCATAGAAGAATAAGAGGATCCTATAGGGGAAGTTGATGATGTAATTGTTGTGAAGGATCTAGTGGATATAGTCCTAGATTCTAAGGGTGTCAAGGGCCTCGCCACATGTCCACCGGGGAAGCATGATGTCAATGGAGTACATGAAATTGAATCGCTCCTGATGGACGTCATTGACAAACTTGATGTAGTTTCCTAGATGAGGAGCAGTGTGTGAATGGTGTGGCATGATGGCATTTGGGTCATAGTGGGGGGGTATCTAACCTTTGTTTCACAGATCATCTTGTCTGCTTCATCGAGATTGTGAAGCATTTCTTCAACAATGTCTATTTATGACTCGCATGTAGGCACCTTGATGTGGATGCCTGCTCCTGACCTAAAGTGTTGAGGAGGGTCATAATGGGGAAAGTGATTCTTGGTGAGGGACTTGCTCTTGTGAAGGTGACTCAACAAACCACCACGTGAGCCCTCCTAAGACATGATGTTGCTGGTTGATCTAGGAAGTGAATTTACCAACTCAATAATATGCCAATCGACTCACAGTGGTTGTGGGGGTCTCTAGATGCAGGTGAGATGGATGACTTGCTTTACGAGATGCTCAGTTCACCTGACATGAAGATGTTGTGGAGGTGTTTGGGTCAATCTTTGGGTAGATGACATGATCGACTCGCTTGGTCTGGAAATGAGGTCGTTGGTCACTGAATCGCTCGACTAATGGATGAGTCGCCTGATTCTCCTAGAGAAGGTAGTGGGCCAAGATCTGTAGTGAATAGGAAGAAGGAGGGGATGAGTGAGAGGGCATGGGGTTGTGAGTTGTCTAGTTTGTTGGATCCTAGATGGGTGATTAGATGCTCTAGAGGGGGGTGAATAGAGCTGAATGCACTTAAACAAAATTCATTAGACCTTCAAGATATATCACAAGATAAGGTTTCTAAATAGGTAATTTGAGTGCAACTAAAACATGCATAGCAAGGATGAGAGAGATTGAGCAAACACAAGAGGACAAGCCATTTAGAGTGTTTCCTCACTTCAAACTAGAAGTGAGTCAATCCACTTACCTAGAGAGTCCAGCCTCTAGGATTTCCTAACCATTGCATTCTTATATTCATTCATAAGACTTACAATACATGACCACCAAAGGACTTACCTATCCAATACAAAGAGTCTTCAACCTTACCAAGGACTTACCCACTTTGCAAGGAGTCTTCCTCCTTCTTCCAAGGACTTACCTACTCTTGCACAAGTCTTGAGCCTTGTAGGGATTACCCACTCTTCTTGGATCTTCCGCCTTTGACTTTACCTTCGCTCGGAGAAGCTTCCACCAAGGACTTACCCACTTGAGCAAGGAATCTTCTTCCTTCACCAAGGGCTTACCCACTCTAGCTCCAAGTCTTTAGCCTTGATCTTCAGCAAGGGATGCCTTCCCTTGTTCTTCTTCAACTCTCTTAGATAAGAGAGAGATCCTTCATCTTCATGGTCAAAATGAGAGATAGGAAGGTGGTGGAAGTGAGAGCCTCATAAGATATACATGTAGGACTAGCTCTCTTACAGATTTCCTACTCACTCTAATGGATGTAGCAAGTGATTAAGCTTAGAGAGAGAGAGGAGGTTGTAGGAAGCACTCAACTATAGAATAGGAACCTCACATAGAGTTTTGCAATGAATGCTCAACCTTGGAATGAAGCTCAAGGGGTCCTATTTATAGTTGGGGATGCCTCTTAGCCTTAGGGAACACTTGAGAACGAAAACTAACCATTTTGTGGCTTGCAATTGATATATTTTCACTTGTTGAAACTCTACAACGGCTAGAAGCACTTTTTTGCACTTTTCCATACAGTGCAATCGGTCAAGTTTCTATAAGGGTAACTCGACTGATAGAGAAAAAGATAAAGCCGATATTCAGACCATCAGTCGAGTTTGTCCTGGGGAAACTCGACCGACCAATGAAAATCGAATTGGTCTGGTACTCCATCGGTTGAGTTTTTTGAAGTGCAAACTTGACCGATCAAAAGTCATTTTCAAAATCCAATCAGGATCGGTCGAGTTTGCAACTCACAGAACTCGACCGATGAACAGCGTGATGTGAATTTTGGAAAATGGCTTTTGAGTGCTTAAACATTAGATATAAGTGCTCCTAATTTTTTCTAAGCTTAATTACAAGTCATACAATCATTACAAGTGATTTACAACATGATTCTAATGGATTTACATCATATTATAAAAATGTGCACTTGTATTGACTTTGACTTGTCTTTTCTCCAATTTGATATGCCCAAGTTAGGGCATTTGGAGTGTGTCTATACCTAATCTGAAATGACTCAAGTAGAGACATTAGACACCAATATGTGGAATGGTTATTCATCATCAAAACATGGGTTTAGTCAATTTAGACATGAGTCAACATTGACCTAATTGACCTTGAGTCAACATGGTTGACTAAGGATTTGTCCCAAAGGCAGGTTCACTACTATGACGAAGGAACTTGAAGGGAGGCTGAGTGAGTGAGCTGGTTGTGGATCACTTGGTTTGTTGGAGTTCCTAGGTATCCTACTGTTGTATCTCTAGGGAGTTGGAGGGGAGTAGCAGGTAAGAGAGGTGATTATTTGGTCGGAGATGTGTGACTCAAACCCCTTGTGGCCTTAGTTATATAGGGCATCATCATCTTGTGAGTCAAGCGACTCATAGAGTGGGTCATTCAATTTGATTGTTGTAGGGGTGAGTCAAAATGACTCTTTGTTTGAAACTCGTGTCGACCATTTTGAAACATGATTCGATCAACTTATTGTTTGAATTCTCCGATTCATCCATGACAGGGGGTGAGATGAAATTTTTGGATTTCAAATTCAATGCTGTTGTGGATCAACTATTAGATATACCAACCAATCAAATCACCTTTTTTTAAATCTAGACTAGGAACCTGAAATAAAATCAAGGTTAGCTATGATTGCAATTAATAAATAAAAATAGAAGAAATAAAAAGTAAAAAGATGTTGGGTTGCCTCCCAACAAGCACCTGGTTTTATGTCGTAGGCCTAACACTTGTAGTTCATGAAGCCGATTCTAGCTTGGGGGTGGTGGATCCTTTAATTCTAAGTATTTAAGAATGGTAAGGTGATGTGTCAGATGCCATAAAATCCTTAATGGTAATATACCATTTTAGTCTATGCACATTCACTTTGAACCCACCCTTCCATTTATCCCATAGGAGGGAAGTGTCGTGTGGATAGGCATGCTTGTCAAGGTAGGGTCCATACCATCTAGATTTGAGTTTTCCAGGGAAAATCCTCAACCAAGAATTGTATACTAAGACCTAGTCACCCTCCTAGATATCATTCCGCCTAATATGGGCCATGATGCCATAATTTGGTTCTATCCTTGTGTATCTGTGCGTTCTCATAGGTTGTCACCCTAAACTCTTCTAAGTCCTACATTTGAAGAAAATGGTTTTCTCATGTTACAGATAAGTCAAAATTTAAATTTTCGATGACCTAGATGGCCTTATGCTCCAATTTTATGGGAAGATGACAAGATTTTCCATAGATTAATCTGAAGCGAGTGGTGTCGACAGGTGTTTTACAAACACTTCTATATGCCCACAAGGCATCATTGATTTTCAAAGCCCAATCTTTCCTTATGTGTTTGACAAATTTCTCTAGTATGGAGAGGCTAACTTTGGTAAGGAGAGGCTACCTTGTGGTGGACACCATATTTTCCAGTAAAGATTTGAAGCTTTTTTATAAAACATGAGAAGCCCCATCAGAAATCATAGTATGAGCCACCCAAACCTAGGGAATATGATATCTTTAAAAAGCTTTTTAATGGATTTGGCATCACAAGTCTTAGTGGGGATGGATTCTAACCATTTTGAGACATAGTCCACAACCACCAGGATATATAGGTACCAATAGGAAGAAGGAAAGGGTCCCATGTAATCCACTCCCCAGACATCAAAGAAATTTACCTCCTACTAAGAGGTCATGGGCATTTGATCTCTCTTAGAAATATTTCCAAACCTCTGCCATTGATCACAATCTATAATGAATTCATAAGAATATTTGAATAAAGTGGGCTTGAAGAAACCGAATTGAAGCATTTTCCTAGCTATTTTCTGAGAACTCATGTGCCCTCCAGTGACTCTAGAATGACGTTTGAGTATGTCATGAGCCTTTTCCTCAGTGACAAACTGGCAATAAAAACCATCTCTACATAACCTAAAAAGGTATGGTTCATCCCCAATAATAGTTTTGAACATCATGTAAAAGTTTCATTTTAGCATGTCCTTTTTAATAAGGGTGTAGGACACATGCTTCAAGGTAATTAACATTTTTAGTGAATCAGGGGTATTGGGATTTGACCTTATGTAATTTATCGTCTGGTAGAGAGTCATTAATGGGGATTTCATCATCATCACATAATATTATGCGGCTAATATGGTCCACCACAACATTCTCTCAACCTTTCTTATCAAGGATTTCCAAATCAAATTCTTGAAGCAAAAGGGTCGAACAAATCAGACGTTGCTAGGCATCCCTTTTGGTCATAAGGTATGCGATGTCTATGTGGTCCATGTAAACAATAACCTTGGACCCAATGAGATATCAACATAACTTGTCAAAGTGCAACCACTAACATTTCCTTCTCGGTAGTGGTGTAGTTCCAATGTGCATCATTTAAAGTCTTAGATGGGTAGTAAATGGCATGGTGCTTCTTATCGACCCTTTATACAAGAATAGCACCAACAACAAAATCACTAGTGTCATACGTGATTTCAAAAGTTAATGACCAATCAGTTGCATGAATGATGGGGGTATAAGTAATAGCATTCTTAAGGTAAAGGAAACTGATCATGCAGGCTTTGTGAACATTGAAGGGGCATCCTTTTATAGGAGATTGGTAAGAGGCTTGGTGATTTTTGAAAAATCACAAATGAATCGCTGATAAAACCTTATGTGCCCAAGGAAGCCACACATGTCCTTGATTTAAGTGGGAGGGGGAAGTTTGGTGATCACCTCAATCTTAGCTCTCTCCACCTCTATGTTGGTATGTATGCCCATAGAGCAAATCATATGATGAGTATAATGGCATATTTTGAATAATATATGATTAATAATAAAGGCAAGCTTCCAATTTATTTTGTTTTATTTAGTTATAATATAATGATGTAACATAATAAATGTCTAGAGAATGATATTAATCAATAGTGTATGTCTTCAAGTACATGACTTGAACAATGATTATTCTCACTGCCACAACTCCTCCGCTAGCCAACCACTCACCATTAGCTATCACAGCTACCTCCACTACCGCCACAACTTCTCACCACTAGACATAGTCCTTTAATGCTTCCTCTGTCAACCAACTCCTCACCATCGGCCTCCAAAACTGCCTCCATCGCTAGCACACTACTCACCACCTACCACATTCATCCTTTGATGCTTCCTCATCCAACCACAACATCTTGCGTCGATGCTTGCTCAGTTCATCCTTCTCCTCCACCATAGCCATAGGTATTTCCTCTCCTCCTTCCTCTCTTCCTTCTTCCTCTCTTCCTTACTCCTCTCACATTCTTTAGTTATCTCCATCTACCTTCCTCCTCTCCTCCTTCCTCCTTTCTCCTTCTTCCCCTACCCTACGATTCCTTCTCAATTCACTACAATTGAAATCGTAGGGTAGAGGAAGGAGGATAGAGGAGGAAGGAAGGAAGGGGGAAGGGAGATGGAGATAACTAAAGGAGGAGGTTGTGGTTAATTGTATGGAGAAATATTTTCTATGATTTCAATTGTAGTGAATTGTGATGAAATTGAGAACAAATCCTATGAATTGTGTGAAAATTGTGATTAATTAATGGAGATTGTGATGAATTATTACAAGCTTGTTATTGATAATTGGGGTTTATAAGGATTAATACATACTTGTTATTGATTATTTGACTTTGTTAGGTCTCTAAGTTTTACTTACTTATTTAATTATAATTGAAAATTATTTCTAAACCCTGATATGTAAATGCCAATATATGAATTCTAATCTATAAACGTTAAGTTATAACCATAATTGTTGGCATAGAACTCGATCCAAGATTTACTCATTAGGAGTAAATGTTGGATAGTCCCTAATTTGGGAATGTTCCTGAGAACTTCATCTTACTTAGGATGTATGTGTATAACTCATGTTTGGTTTCAACAAACTTTGACAACATTTCCCCTTTTGTTACATATGTAGGTGAGTATTTTCCCATCTACATCGGTGTACTTGGAGAACTAGAGGGAAATACTGCCAAAATTTATTAAAATTGAGCACGGATTATACACTTGGTAGTGAGATGAAGTGGTAAAGGATGGGATAGATGGTACACATTCATGAATGTGAATGCTAATAAATGATTAGGGCTCGATTCAAAATTTTTTTTTTAAATTAACTTATATTAGCTAACACGTGCTGAGCTACTCGTCTCCCATTTGATCATAGAATGGATCGATCATGGATGTCTAATCTAAATCACTGCACTCCAGAGCTAGTCTCAGAATCATGAACCAATTCCAACAGACATGGTTGATGTGATGTTAGATAGTTGTAGGTTAAATGTTATAGATCCATCTCTCTTATTTAGAAATATTATTAATGATGTTGAGAAATTATTATACTTAGGTTGTACTAAGTTTATGAAGTGTTGTGTTGAGATTGTATACTCTGAAGGCTAATAATAGATGGAGCGACAAAACCTTCACTTATTTGTCTTTGTTAAAAGAAATTCTCTCTGAAGGCAATGAGATTCCAATCTCAACATACAAAACAAAAAGGATGTTTTTCCCAATGGGAATGGCGGCTAAGAAAATACATGCATGCTTGAATGATTGTGATGTTTCAAAAGGACTATATCAATCTAAAAGAATGTCCAAAATGTGGTGCATCTAGGCACAAAAGGATGGCATTGAGTAAGACCAAAACTGAGTCTCATGCCAAGGTGATGTGGTATCTGCCTATAATACCACATTTTCAATGCTTGTTTGGTAATATCGTAGATTCACAAAATTTATCTTAGTATGTAGAGGTAAAGAAAAACAATGATGATATGCTATGACATGCATTTAATTCCCCCACAATGGAAGAAGATTGATTTAATGTATCCTGAATTTGGCGAAGAAGCTATGAATATAAGACTTTGACTTGGTACTGACGGGATGAATCCATATGGGACATTAAGCGGCCAACTTAGGACTTGTCCTATCATGATTGTTATATAGAATCTTCATCACTGGTTGTGTATGAAGAATAAATTTGTCATGGTTTCCTTATTGATATCAGGCTTCAAACAACTCGAAAATGATATTGATGTTTACCTTGAACCTCTGATTGATTACCTAAAGAAATTTTGAGGAGAAGGTGTGTAACACCTAGATTTTCATAATGCATGAGCGGAAGCTATATATATTTTTTTCTTTTTTGGGAGTGTCACAAACATTATAACCATTGCAATAAAAGTAAATGAAACACTTTACAAAACTGTAAAATTGATTCGTACATAGCTTTTTGTCAACATAAAACTACATCATGTTTATGCATAAGTTCATAATAATCAATACTCAGGATCATCTAGGTAGATGGCACCCCACTAGGAAAGCTTGGAAATCTCCTAGACATTTACTTGTTCCTTTAATCCTCAGCTGCTCCAAAACCTGCGGACATCACATCCCCAACTATGCATTGGAAAAAATAACAGTCATTAGAGTAAGTGGCATGAGTATTCTGAAATGTACATGGCTAAAGAGCTGAAATTGGGTATTATAAACATGAACTAACATCAAACTGTGAGTAAACTGAAACATAAAATATCTTATTTCTCAATCTGAATCTTTATCTTTCTACCTTATCTTATTCTGGAGACATGTACCCTGGTACATGGATCTCAAGACCTACACCAAAGTGCTTGGGTCATACTTATCTTATTTGATTCCCTCTCATCATAATCATGGATGAAATTATGAGCATGCTCTAAACTAAGGTATCTTTTACTTACAGTTTTTATCTGATTGTGGCCACCATTATACAATAAGTCCTCCTTTGTTGACACCAAAGTGTCCTCTATGGTGCAACACACCCTCTGTTGGCACAACGTGCCCTCTGTTGACACCGAAGTGTCATCTATGGTGCAACGCATCCTCTATTAGCACAACGTGCCCTCTGAAATGGAGTAAACACTCCTCTGAATTGGCAATAGATGCCTTTGAATCGTCCCGAGACTCTCTGGATGAGGACTTGTCATATAATGTATTATGTGAAGGTTTTGAATTAATTACCTTGAGTCTATCTTTACTAAACTCTAAATCTGAACTTACCTGAAACTGAGTACTAAACATGTACTTAGTTTTGAATCTGAAATCTAAATCTGAATCTGAATCTAAATTTGAATCTTTACACTTTCAAATCTGAACTAAATCTATTATTTAATTTGAATATGTATTTCTTACAACATAATTGAGATTGGGTCTATAACCCATATCATGTACCTTTATTCAAAATCTGTCTACTCACATGGTGAGTAGTCTAAGTCTAAATCTAAATCTCTTATTCTTAAATTCTAAACTGAATTCATTGCTGGATTTGAACATGTATCTAATTATCTAGGTAAACCTTATTCTAAAACTCTTATTTGGTAACATTATTTCATTATACCAATTATATCATAAATGAGTCTAATGTCTTATGAGAAAGGATCTGACATGAATATATAAATACTAAGTATACAAAGTATCTTAAGTCAAGCTTATGAAAGTATCATAAGTACAATATATATCTAAAAATATCAATTCTGACAAGATGGTTCAATCCTTCTTATCAAATATGATGTTACCCTGAAACTTTGCATATGAACTTACATATTAAACCTTATATATCAAAATAGAAATCTTATAAAATATTGTATTGCAACCTAATCATAACTTAATGTGTCATTATCTTATAATGCCATCATGAACTCATTTTTACAATACATTGTGATCCCAAAAATACCTTTATTTCTAAAAATAGACCATGTCTTAATATTCTTAAATTCATATTCTTATATTGTAATTAAATTCTAGATATTATTCATTCTAAGGAATCTAGTTATTATATCTATACATATGCATGAAATCTTTATGGCATGTTTCTACTTGAAATCGTAATACATAGTTATGCCTATAAATATGAGAAATCCTGACGACATATGTGTACTTAAATTCTAAATACAAAACTATCCCAAATCACCAACTAAGTATGTCTACATTACTTGCATATCTTATCTTACAATCTTATTCATTAATTTCGAACATTTCTAAGAAATCTTGTAGGAACATGATTCTTTAACTTCCTCATGGACTTGGTCCATGGGTCACAACTATTTTGGGCAACATGTCTCTATTTGAGATTTTGGATATGTGAACTTACATAATAATAGAGATATGAGAATATTCTTGTTTGCATTAAAATCTTAGAACGTTGAACCATACAAATTATAAAAGTCTTATCAGGAGACATGTAAACATACTGAACTTAAAACATGAGTACTCATGTGCATGGACCACTTACCTTTTGTACATATGGCATCGATAAAGAAGTCTTGATTCTAAGTTCCATAACTTTAATAACCTGGATATCATCATAGTTTTATCAATCCAAGCCTATATTCCCTCTTTCTATTTCTAAATCTCAAAACCCCATCTTCCTAACTACATATACCAACTTAGGGTTCTCATTTAGACTAAACATAACTTTAATCTAAAATCACCATAAATCTTAGCGTTGAAATAAAATAAAACTCATACTATATAATTAGTATTATCTTTATACTCAAATAAGACATAAATCGTCTTATGCACTAATATGAACATATACTTCATATAATGAGAATAATTCTAAAAAATAGTCACATATTGTAAACTTACTGAATCAATCAGGTAATCAAAGTAGAATACCATTACATTACTAATATCAGGCCTAATTGGCCATACATATATCACTTATAGTGTCAGGATAATCATTTATTATTCTTTCATAATGGCTACTCATCTAAAACTAACAACTAATATAATATCACAAGAAACTTCATCAAATCCCCATAAAAGTATTCATATGGTATAGGAATAATCATGTATTAAAATATCAGGTCATTTAAAAATCATATCATGGGTGAAATACCCAAAATACCCTTATTAGGGTTTATATCAAAAACCTCAATAAACTTCATATAATAGAGATTAGGATTTGAGATCATGTTAAGAATATCATAATACACATTTAATAAAATTTACATGAATTTATATGTTTGTTTACTATTTTTAATTGACAAAACATCAAAATCATATAGTTTTGGCTACTGAACACATAATAAATAATAGACATCCAAATCACATTCTGGAGATATTTTTAGAATATAGTATATTCGAAGAGATTTCCATGGATATCTTATTTGATAAAATCTAAGTTCCCAATCTCAAGATATGAATTTTTAAAAATACCTGAACTTGAATTGATCTCAGCTGTTGGTTCGAGATCGGTGGGTTTAGACTAGTGGGTCCCCCCCCTCCTTCCTTTCCCTTGTTCAAAGATCCCCGGATGGGTCCGGCTTCTTGTTGACCCAGGTGCACGAGAAGCACCCCCGACTCCTTCCTGTAGGAGCGCCACTGGGACTACCAAGTCTGACGAGCAGCTGCATCCCAGCAGCTCGTCCCACCGCCGACGGAGGGTGCCCAAAATCTCTACCTTCTCCATTTGTTCTTGAGCGTTCAACTCCCCGACCCCATCTTGGTCTCTGCATCACTCACTAATCTTGGCGAAAGGTGCCCTATTTCATGCCTAAAACAGAGCAGCAACACTTTGACCTCTGCGGTCGGTGTCTGGGCGATCTCCATGCGAGGTGGAGCCTTTGTTGGCTACGACTTGGCCATCCTGGATGAGTGGTGCCACAAGGTTTGATAAAGGCCATGATTGGAGGTCCAAGCCGGAAGAACTCCAAGCCTCCGACCAATCCTTCTATGTTTTACCTGCGAACACTATCGCCTCCACTTGGTTGCCTCCGACGACATTGATATTGGCGCTCGGGCCATCACAACTCGTGTCTAGATCTCAATCAACTTCTTCCAATCTCCATGGTTTGGGCAGTGCTGTCACCGAGCACTAGTAGGATGAGAATAGGGACTCACTGCCCCTGCCCTTTCACAGCCGCCATGGCTCCCTCTTCGTCTTTTCTTCTTCATGTATTCCTTGTCTCTCTCAAATCAAGCCAAAACCCTAACTTCGGATTCGTAACGCCATGCACTTGTTAGAATAGAGTCTTTTATAGCCTTCCTGTTTGAGATCTCACCCATCAAAACACCCTTTCATTCGGACTCCGTTTGGGTCATGTTTCACCTGTGTGTTCTGGAGTAGGCAAGTCTGAATATTATTATTATTTTTTTCATAAAAGTCTAGTTTCTATAAAAAATTATATATTATATACTATGAGCCTATTTAGTGTCAAATTTTAGAATTAACATTATATTTTCATTACCTTTCCTTTGACAAAAGTCTACGTCAAGGTTAATAAGATAGACACTCCAAAAGTACCTTTTAAGTAAAATTGGATAAATACTAAATTAATTACCTAGGTCTCTAGATAATTTAAAATCATTCAAAATTTACTGATAATCTTACATTTTAATTCTACATCTATGAAAAATATCTTAAGCATTTATCATGACCATGAAATACTAAATTCCCAAATTTGCACTCCAACGACTCATATGTAAGCTATGATCGGCCCAAATGGGCTAGAATTGGACTCTAGGTCACATGGCGCATTCCATAGTTTTACAAAGGGTCCATGAGCTTAATTATATTCCAAAACATGAAAAATAAGTCTTCGATCAATATAATTTCTCAGTTGAATCTCATGTATGACTGGCATGAGATCAATATTTCTTTAGTTACATGACATGAAGACCTAAGCTAGGTCTAAGGCTCAAGCCATGAACTGGAGTCATCAAAATATATATTCGTCACATTATTGTACATAGGAGTAATTCATTTATATTCATATACAACCGACTACAATCATACACATTTAAGTCATTATGTGTGTATTCGTTGACCAGATAACTTGTATCACAAATTTTGTAAACTTAATGACATACCTAGCCATGTTAGGTTCATTAGGTCCCTTGGCACACACTTACTAGAAAACCCCCACATTAAAGGCTTACATTAGCTATGAAATTGAGGATGTTACAAGGTGTGATTACTTATGATGCTTTGCACAGAGAGATGTTTAATTTACGTGTTATCTTGTTTTGCACTATTAATGACTTTTTAGCTTATGGGAACTTGTCTGGCTACATACTCAAAGGAACCAAGGCATGTCCTGTATGTGAAGAAAATATTGATTCAATCTGACCAAAACATGGTGGTATGAGTGTATATCTTGGTCATCAAAGGTTTCTTCCAAAGGTGCATCCTTACCAAAAGTTGTGCAAAACATTTAATAACTCAACTGAGGAACAAAGTGCCCCTAAACCTATGTCAAGGGAGGATGTTTATGCAAGAGTAAACAACATTGTAAATAATTTTGGTAAGAGACCATGTACTACTACTATAGTTGAAAAATCTATACTAAAAAATATGTCGATATTTTGGGATCTTCCTTATTGGAGTTCTTTGACAATTAGACATTGTATCAATATCATGAATGTTGAGAATTTTTTTTTGCAATAGCATCTACTTTTTTTAATATAAAAGGCAAGACTAAAGATGGCATCAAATCCAGAAACCTACATGACATGGGTCTAACGAATGAATTCACAAAAGAAGTTACCAAGGGTCATGGTGGACATTTACCTCCTACTTTTTACACCTTGTCTACATAGGAGAAGAGAACCTTTTGTGAGTGCTTGCTTAATGTTAAGTTACCATAGGGATACTCAGCCCATATCCATAGATTAGTATCAACGAAGGATCTAAAGCTGATTGATCATAAATTTCATGATTGTCACCCTCTAATGCAACATACATTGCATGTGGCTATTCAATCTATTCTTCCTAGGCATGTAAAGTTTGCAACCACTAGGCTTTGCCTCTTCTTCAACACTTTATGTGGCAAAAAATTGATTTTGAGATTCTAGATAAGTTGCAAAGAGAAGTGGTTGTTACCATGTGCCAACTTGAGCAATATTTTCCCTCTTTATTCTTTGATATCATGGTAATTATGGTTGTCCATTTGACTAGGGAAGTGAAAATGTTGGGTCCAGTTTACTTGCATTGGATGTATCCTTTTGAGCGGTACATGAGTGTTTTTTAAGGTAATGTTCAGAATTATTGTCGAATCGAAGAAAGTATCAATGAGGGCTAAGTTCCTGGGGAGGTTATGGACTTTTACAATGACTTTGATTTACAGTAAAAATCATGTTAAAATTGTGAATCCTTACATTTATTCTGACAAATGTACTTTGGGAGAACGACAGATAAATATTAGTCGCAAGTATTTGGGACAAGCACGGTTGTTTGTTTCACACAACGTTGATGATGTGGGTATATATATAACTAAACACATCAATGAGATCAAGACAAATCATCCCCAAGACAATTCAATGTGTCTTGCTAGAGTGCATAATCAGACATTTATTAGGTGGTTTAAAGAGAAAATATTCATTCAACTATCTCAAACACCAAATAATGTTACAAAAACTATCAAATTCTTGTGTATAAGATAAAGATGCACATTATAGCTTATGAAGGGTTTGAGATAAATGGATCATCATACTACACAAAATGTCAAGATGATAAGAGTGTCATTCAAAATAGTGGGGTCACCCTTTAGGCATCATCATTGTAATTTTTTAGAATAAGATTCCATATGAAGGAAAGATGCCTATTATGGTGTCATTGAAGATATGGGAAATTGACTACACAGAGTCTAGAGTTCCATTATTTAGATGTAAATGGGTTGATAACAACAAAGGAGTTGTATTTGATTAACTCAGTTTCATAATAGTGAATTTGGAGTGGACATGTGAGAAGGATGGACCATTCATCATGGCATCATAGGAAAAGCATGTATTCTATACAGACAATCCTGCAAAAGAAAATTGGCGTGTCCATGGGAAAAGACAGTTCATTTGAGATCCTACTGATGATGAATGACAAGTATGATGACTCTAGTCCATTCTATGTTGGCTTACCTAGCATAAATGTTGAATCTAACACTAATGATTATACATGTGATTATTACACATAAGGGATACTACTTTAAGATATATTACATGTATATTTCATATGTTGTTTGCATTATATAACATATTTATACTTTCATATGTGATTTGACTTTTTCTTATGTGATCTGACTTTTTCATATGTGGTCTGACTTTTTCATATGTTTACTTTTGATTTTATATATGGCATATGGTTAGGATCACAATGATCCCAAGTGTCAGGATCTGAAGCATGAGGATCTTGCTAGCCTCTTGACCAGGGTGATGGCGGTGCTTACAAATCCAAATGTAAGAGGGGAAAATTTGATGAAAAGTGCTTCAAATAGGGAAGGGAAGAAGGGTGTTGTTGAATTTAATAAAGTACGAATGTTGATTACTCAAGAGTTTGTCAGCTATTGTAGGGTCCTTAATCAAAGCAAAGTGCCTCTCCATTTTGATGGTTGGAGACAAGTGAGTAACACCACTAAGTACCTTATCTGGAGGGAGTTAGAGGTGAGAAGCATGCATTTAAGTTTTTACAGTCTTTTCCTATTCTTCCTTTTCACATTTCTAAAAAGTAGTCAATGTTGAAACTTTTTAGGTGTGGTATGAGATTGATGAAAAGTTGCATCTCAAGTATGTTATGTAGTTCGTTGAGAGAAGACATGGAGATTGACAGAAAATATTCACAACAAACTACATCTTTATATACAAGAAGGATAAGAACCCCACTCTGCATTGGCCCTATCTTGATAAAAAAAGTGTGGCTGAAGTTTGTTGAGAAAAGAAAAATAGATGTGTTCAAGGTATTGAATTAATTACATTCTCATGATATCTTATGATTAGTTAACAACATTTCTTATTGAATTAATTAGGCCATTCATGATGCTCAAAAAGAAAGGTGTGACAAGAATGTGCATGACCACTGGTTGGGTTCTAGTGGTTACATTAAATGTCTCCAGTTGAGAGAGAAAGAGCAAGGGTCTTCTACTGATACTCTTTCTACTACTGAGTCTTATAGTGCTTTTAGATGGTAGCCTTGCTATATTTAGAGGATAGATGAGAGGAAAATAAAATCTAAAGAAATCCCCATCCAAGAAACTCATGAGGTGGGTTCAAAAATGATAATTTTCTTGATCTCACAATGCATCTCCACGTTCTTTTTTCTATGGATTGTTAATTTTTACTGATTAGTCAGTTTTGATGATGAATAGTTGGGGCTAGGTCTGCAAACAAAGGAGGGAAAGTTCACCCTCCTGGCACACACAATGAATTTATGGGTACTCTAGAGATGGAAAACCACCTTGTACATGATAGGGTCATTGGAGCTGGGTTTGGGATAAAATCTTTTTTGACGCATTCCAGCAAAAGTTCAAATCTAACAAGAAAGGGAGAATGCACCAAGAAGATGTGCAAAGACTGATAGATGCATCCTTGAAGGAGTTTAAGGCTTCTCAAGCGGCGCATGCACCTCCAGTAGTCATGGAATATGTACAACATCACACACCCACATAGTGTATTGGGAGTAGTCTTTCAAACCCACACTACAGGGCTGGAGTAAGATTCTATTTAAGTTAATTTATATATATGTTGTGATAAAGTAGTCCCTCAAGTCAAGGTAAATGTTTTTCAATTTCGATGTTGTGTTTCATAAAATTGTATGTGGCCATAAAATGTTGCCTTGTCGTTGATCTTCAATCATACAATGTCATGGTAGATGTTGAGGCTTATCCACTCATTGATACAGTTCATTGTGTTTCCCTTCCCACTGATCAAGTTTGTGTGTTTGTCATACGTGTTGTTTCAACATGGAGACAAGCACCTCTCCCACACGAGTACCCAAATGCCACCATAGTTGGAGAGGTAGGAGGCAGCTTTATTGGGTAGCCTAAATGACTCATTGTATTTCTTGAGGTAGGATAAATGTATATTGAATTTATATATAATCAGAAGCTAATATGAGAATATATACATGTAGAAAACAACAAATAAGAAGTCACATAGCCACTCCTACATTTTATTCTACAAGAGTTGCTTGACTCCATAGGTCCTAACTACAAGACGTTAACAATATGGTTAGATAATATAGAGCAATCAGATACCATGTTGATTGACCTTTAGGAGGAGGTCATAGGTATAGATTATGACACTATTATAGTGTCGGTAGATGTTTCTAAGTTATTTTAGTATCAATGAATGAACACATCATTTATTGAACTTTAGAAACAGTGAGTCTGAATACCTTGTCATATGTGAAGAATAAATATTTTATAATTATTTCCTATATATTAACTAATTATTGCATGTTATATATGTTCAATAATTTGTATTATGTGGTTTTTATTTCAAAATTTCAAATGTGATATTTCTAATGTCATCAATGAGTAGCGATGTAGTTAGAGATTCAAGTGGTGTCAAAGATTATGTGACTATCGTCATGAAGTTTTTTGGTGCTTCTAGGTCTGTGATAATAGATCTGTTCAACGTTGTGTAAGTTTTTGGCTTGTTGTTTGTATTTCTAAATTATGATACAATTGGTGTGGAATTTAATTTTGATATTATTTACCTTCTATTTACTAAAAAATAAGCACTACAATTGTTATTGATTGTTCTTGAGAACTATAATGTATATTTCTTTGATCCTTCGAGTTTAAAACTAACACCAAATGAGGGGTACCCAATAAAATTGGTGATTCACATGTAAGTATAGTTCTTCCAGCTCAACCTATTTGTTAATATTTTCATCATATGATAGTTTAATAATGCAACATAATTGTTAATTTAACTTATAGGGGTGTGAAAGCATTTTGTAGAAGCGGAGAGGAAGTAGATAAAAGAAAGAAATCAGTAGTTTGGAGGAGTGTTGATGTAATATTCTCGTTCCAATGCATATATATTACTAAATCTACGTAATTACATCTATTTAGATAATTGTAAATCTACAATGCCCCCACTAGGTTAAAGTCATGTAATTGGGAGAGAGAGAGAGAGTACAATCTCATGATTTTGATTCATACACATTCAACAATATGTCATGACCTTAGAATTAGGTCCATTTCTCTTCACATAAAGCCAATTAGGGTTTTACTTCATGGTTACATCACCCACCCTAATTACACAAATTTCCACTTACTTGAAATTGATTCAGGTTTGAACAACCAGAGTTAGATATGAATAAATCACTATGTCATCAGCACTAGGTATCACCATTGTATACATGTATATGTGTATTATCTTATTAGGTTATGCATGTGTTACAACCATGCATTATATAAACATATTGACCATGCACCCACATAATGTCTCTTCATTAAGTGATCCATATGTTATGTCCTCTCACAAGTCATTAACCATATCATATTACTAAGGGATGCAAATCCTTAGATTACATATCTAGAGGATTTTACTTCAAACTATACACAAGGCACTTATTAGCTCATTAACTTGTTCATATGATTTCTATGCAAAAGCTAACACCCCTTGATTCCAACAAGGATCATCACCATTATCATGTACTCACATAGTTGTCTCATGAACCTCTCTCACAAGTTATGATCATGTAGAAAGGAATATAGAAGATTGAGTACACTGTGCCACATGGGGATGACTGTGAGTGATGTATATGGGATTTGTCCCTCCTATAGGAGTATGATAACCTAGGTCACTTGATAAGTGAGACTAAGAAATACATGGCCATGCGCATGTGATTCAATATCTGATATTGAGCTTACATATATCTCAGACAGTCTACTCTGGTTCAAGAAATAAGATTGAATGTTGAAGAGGATGACTAATCCATACCTCGAGTTCAATCTAGATATTAATGACAAAGGAACTATACAAACATTGTAACGCCATACATAGATTGTAGGTTGAAGTTGTTCTCCAACTTTCTATTTACTTTGACAACATGGATGTGTGACTAGGCACCACTCATTTCTTGTGATCTCATAATTGGTTATGGACATTCACTGCCAACATAATATGGGACCTATAGGGTCACACACATAGGAACTGACCTAGAAGAGGAGTCTTGATCAGGAATGATAATTGGATTGATTAATGAAGTTTTTAGGTACTCAATTCAAGCAACAAATCAATTGACTAGACTCCCAACTGATTGACTCATTTGATGAAATGATTGGTTGGAGTGTCAGGTTGATTGGATATTGTATTGGATGAGTTTTTCATGAACGGGGGCACCAACTGACTAGTTCACTAAGTGAACTGATTGGCTGGGGTCATGAGATGACTATCTCTATTTGTGAGATGCTTAGTTCATCGTGCAATTTGATTGCATCAAGGATTAGAGTTGGCATCAAGTCATGCCTTAATTGGAGTAGAATTTCCAATTCATAAACATGATGAAACGTCTAGTTCACTGAGTGAACCAATCGGCTCGCATGCCAACTGATGATCGCTTCACCATTAGCAAATTGTGAAAATTTGAGATTCCAGTCCCTTCCACTCCCACACAGACTGAGAACATTGACCGTGACCCCTCCTACAAATAGAGGGGTATATGGGGCTTCTTAGACACATCATTTTCCTCAAATAATTGTTTGTCTTCGCAGGTTGAGGTAACTGATATAATGCGAGCAAGTGCTATCTAATAAAGGGAGGGATAACAAGGGAGAACAATTGTGGGAGAGCAAGTTGGTCACCAGTACACGGGAGGGAAAACTCCTTCCTATCTGTTCAAGTAGGAGTACATGAGTTCTAGGCAGTATGTGTGGACTTCTCTATAGGTGTGGATGTTTTTCCCACTAGGAGGACAACATCAATTTATTGTTCATGGTGAAGAGCAGGAGGTAAAGTAGATGAGTCCCAATGCAACTAGAAGACATTTGCATGACTACAATGATGATGAGATGTCAGTGGGCTTACTCTAAGACCAGGTATATCCTTGAAACCATCATTTACATTATATAATTATTGATGTGATGCACTGGTTTAATGGGGAATATGGCAGTAATTTTTTTGTTTCTATTGCCATATCTGATGCTATATTTCCCTACAGTGGTATCAGAGCCACGTCGCTCTAATATATTTTGGGATAATCAATATGATCATTTTTTTGTTTTGTCATTTATGTACTGCATGCGATGTGAATATTTTTTCCAATCAAATACCACACATAATCCCAAACTAATATATATATATATATATATATATATATTCAATTTACACATGTCTCCCTAAATGCAAGTTTTGATTTTGGATGTGTAGTGTGGTAATGCCCAACAACCTTAATTATTTGTGCATGACTGTGTGGTTGGTTATTCCTATTTTATCTCAGTTTTCATATCGAGCCTCTACCTTATATTCTAATTGGAAAAGTATTTTTCTTTCCTACCTTTGCTCCCCTCGAATGTAACTTGATGTTTCTCTATAATCGTGTAATAGTAGGATATCTTATTTTTCTTGTTATGATGAAAAAGAAAGATGCTCAGACCAGGCCAACCAACCATCTTGAAGGCAAACCAATCGGATGGAGGATCGAGGAGGACCAAGGAGGACGAGCCGAATCGATCAGCTAGTGGACCCGAATGTTTGATTGGAGGACCCAGAACATGGTGGACCACAGACCAGACAACCAGTGAGAGGACCAAATGACTGTCCAGGAGGCGATCCAATCGATTTAAGGGTTGAACCGATCAACCTAGATTGGCAAGCATAGATCTTCATCAACAATAAGTTTCTGCATATGATATAGACCCTGGGTTGTGGTTATTCATTATGGATCCAAGGAATTACATTAGAATGACCATAACCATCACGTTTTGTTTATTGCATGTTTTTGTTGTGGGATATAGCATGTATATGATACATACTATATTAGTGGTTATTGGATAAAGTATATGTATTTATAAATACAAACCCCCTCAATCAAATATTAAGTCTTAGATGATTTCCATTAGTAGCACACATGAAAAGCTTGATAGACTAAGCACATGCACCCCAAGGGTGGTTCTATGTCTATCCCTTAGAAGTGTGATGGTAATAATATGTAGGATCTGAAGAGAAGTAGGCCTTTGGAAAGGGTGAGGTTGAACTAGAGTCACAAATATAGCAAGAGTTGTTGCCACTTCATTTGGAACCCAAAGTTTATCTTTGCCCATAGGGCTTGTAATAGAGTTAGTTAACTGCTATTATGTACCAACAATAAATAGAAAAATCATTTTTGTATCGTGTATGGACAATGATGCATATGAACTTCATATTAAGAATGGCAAATGTTCTATTTCTAAATATGGGATCTTTGATGACAGTGCCCCAATGTCTTATGATCTTTATTTTCTACATCTCAAGATAGATGTTTATAACGTAAATAGCAAAGGACTAAAACTCAACAACTCAAACAAAGCATATATTTGGCATTGTCATCTAGTGCACATAAATGAGAATCGCATATCTAGACTCCATAAAGATGGTTATTTGAACTCTTTTAATTTCGAATCAATAAAGACATGTGAATCTTGTTTGTTAGGCAAGATGGCTAAGAACCATTTCACTGGTAATAATGAGAGGGATAGTGGTCTATTAGGACTCATACATACTGATGTATGTGGGCCATTTAGATCAACAGATAGAGGTGGGTTTTAGTACTTCATTACCTTTACGATGACTTTAGTAGGTACGACTATGTTTTCTTGATGAAACATAAATCAGAAACCCTTGACAGGTTCAAAGAGTTTATGAATGAAGTACAGAACCAACTTGGCAGAAGTATTAAGGAACTTTGTTATGATCAAGGTGAATAATACTTAATCTAAGAGTTTGAGGACATTCTATGAGCCCATGGGATTGTATCCCAAAGGACTTCACATGAAACACCTTAGCATAATGGTGTATCAGAAAGAAGGAAACACACACTGATGGATATGGTGAGATCAATGATGAGTTTAGCAGAGCTTCCGAATACCTTTTAGGGTTATGCTCTATAAACTGTCATGTTTACACTAAATCCAGTACCATCTAAAAAGACATCATATGAGATATGGTATGGGAAGCGTCCCAATGCGTCTTTTATGAAGATTTGGGGATGTGAATTTTTTGTAAGGAAAATGTTTCCTTAAAAGCTTGGCCCCGCATTTGATAAATGTTATTTTGTTGGATACTAAGGAGATTAAAGGATATTACTTTTATTCCCTAACTAACAACAAAGTATTTGTTGCCAAAGATGTTGTATTCCTAGAAAAGAAATTTATTTCCAAAGGAATCAGTTGGAGAAAAGTATAACTCAAAGAGGTTTGAGATGATAAGAAAGCATTGAACCGATAGATGTACAAGAGGAACAAAGAGAATCACAAAGTGTTATGGAATCTCAAATTTCTTAAGTAACATAGGTACCTCGTATATCTAATAGGACATGCCTTGAACCTGATAGATTTGGATATCTTGTTACTCAGGAAGGTGGTGAGTTGATCATAGATGATGAGCCAACAATCTATCTAGAATCTAGTGAGGGACCAGAGTCTAAGAAATGGCTTGAGGTCATGAGATATGAGATGGAATCCATGTATACAAACAAGGTGTGGACCTTGGTGGATCAACTCAAAGGGGTAAAACCCATAGGGTGCAAGTGGGTCTTCAAGAAGAAGATCGACATGTATGATAATGTACAAACCTATAAGGGCAGATTGGTTGCAAAGGATTTCAGACAAGTTCAAGGTGTTGACTATGACAAACCTTTTGTCCAGTTTCCATGGTGAAGTCCATCAGAATCATGCTTGCTATTGCATCTTATCATGACTATGATATTTTGTAGATGGATGTTAAAATTGCATTTCTTAACGGGAATCTTCTTGAGGATGTGTACATGACACAACCTGAGGGTTTTATAAATCCAAAGGATGAAAAAAGTTTGTAAGCTTCAAAAGTAAATTTATGAATTGAAGCAAGCATATCGGGCATGGAATATTCATTTTGATGAGACAGTCAAAGAGTTTGGCTTTACTCAAAATGAAGATTAACCTTGTGTATACAAGAAGGTTAGTGGGAGCATAGTGACATTCACCTTGTGTATACAAGAAGGTTAGTGGGAGCATAGTGACATTCCTCATATTGTATGTAGATGACATACTGTTGATGGGGAATTGCTTCCCTACTTTACAAAACATAAAGACATGGCTGGGAAATACATTTTCTAAGAAAGACTTGGGAGAATCATCCTACATCTTATGGATCAAGATCTATAGAGATAGATCTATAAGGCTTGTTGGACTAAGTCAAAGCACATACATTGATAAAGTGTTGAAGAGGTTCAACATGGAGAGATCAAAGAGAGGAAAACTACCCATGGTACATGGAGTTACCATCTCTAAATCTCAAAGTCCCAATTGTTGTTAAGAAAGGGAACGTGTGAGTATGACTCCATATGCATCAGAAATTGGATCAATCATGTATGCAATGTTATGTACTCATCCCGATGTCTCATACGTCTTGAGCATGAAGATAAGATATCAGTCAAATCCACGTGATGCTCACTAGAGTCTGGACTTTATGCAATTTACCCAATTGAGAGGTTTTTCTTGCAAATTATCACCTGGATTTTAATCCTTAGATATTCCATTACCATTAATGAGATTTTAAACCATTGGAGAACCTAGTTTCACCTTGGTTTGATGGTATTTCTTTCCAAGGGCATTATAGGGATTACCCTCTTTATAAAGATGCTTATCTTTAAAAGCTATCAACCAATGAGGTTATTTCTTTCTTGAAAAATGGTGGGGATGGCCTAGAAGGATCTGTGGGCTCTTAGGACCGAATTTTGATATCCAAGAAGATTCCATGAGTTGTCCTCTTGCATGGCCATCAAGCCCTAGGCTAAAGACACATGGAAAGTCCCTTAAGACACATCATGATTCACCTCTTTCTATATATAGCCATGTATACCCCTTCCCAACTCACAATTCGAAAAATCTTGCTCTCCTTTTCTTTCCTCTAGCTTAGATAATAGTTCCTTCTGTATTTGGCCACGAAGTTGTTGTCCCAAGGTAATAGAGGGAGCCTACCTTGGTGAAGAAGGCTCCTAGGGCTTCCAAATTGCTCTATTAGGGTTTCTAAAGCTCCTCCTTGGTAATTTCGACCAAAACTAGTAATTTTCCTCCCTTCCTTCCCTATTTGCATATTGTTAATCTTCCTTACACCTTCTTCTAGGTAGGAACCATGATCATACATGGTTAAACTTCACCTAAAACCCTAAAACATCTCATCTCCATGCTCTTTTGCTAGGGTTTGCACCTCTAAAGTGGAGAAGGTGATCTTTGCTCAAGAAAGGAGCTTAGCTTGGAGAAACCATATCTTATAATCTTGGGATAATTTCTGTTTGGACCTTCTTACATTCCTATAGGCAAGTTTTGTTAACCCCCTTCTCATATATTGCTTAGTACATGCTTAAAACCCATGCTTCTATGTTGATAATCGATGATTTCCATCTCTATTTACCATGTTCATCTAGGGTTTTGGTTTCTTACTGGTTTACCTTCTCTAGAAGATCTAGTTTGGATAAATATTAATCTAAAACCATGATATTAGGTCGAATGGTGTTTTCCCTACCTCTCTCTCTCTTTGCTTTTCTCATTTGGTTTGATGATGTGTCAGTTTTTGATTGGCCGAATTTCAATAATTCATAATGTTTGATTCCGTTGTCCAAAAACAAAAGTAAAATACGTCCTAAACTCAAAAAAACATTTTTTTCAATAATAATATTTCCAAGTATTGGTTTTGAGTTTTGTCGATGGTGGTAATCTAGAAAATGGTTTAATCACTTAAAAATCACCAAAAATACACTCTAATCATCGTAACTCCAAAATATGCAAAATTATATGTTTTCTTAATCAGAAGAACCTAACTAAGTCTATGGTGATTTTTTCATAGTCTAAATTGAGGTTTTGCTAAAAAAAAGTAAAAATATGGGTTTTCTCTACCTTAATGCATATATATCATTCTAATACAAGTATACAAATTGAAAATAGGAAAAATTGATCATGGACTCAATCAAGTGATGAAAGTGGGTAATATGAATCATAATGAAAGGTATGTTCTATGTATGTGCAATCCCTCTTTATGCATGTGCATTTACACCTTAAGTTGGGAATAATTGTGCCTTAACCTATTTTTCTATAATGAGGCTTTATTAAACCCTATTTCATATACTCTTGAATCTTTTTCTATACTTGCCTCATAAATCAGTTTTGGAACATTATTCTTGGGTCTTGGTACCCCACTACCATGCTTATTGATTCATATGATTATTCTTGCCATGACTACTTTTTCTAGCAAGTGGATTTATGTTCTATTTAACTTAAAGTAGCAGTACTTATGCACAACCACCCACAGAGGGCATGTAAATAATTGCCCTGGGGAATGCCTTATTCTCCCCATAATATTATAGGTGATTGGGAATGTCTTATTCTCCCCTCACCTAAGGTTAGAGGTCTGGTAGGTGCCTCAGCCCTACTTAGTTAGGTAGACATAACTATCTTACATGCAAATCCTTTTTATAATATTTTTTAATGGCAAGCTTCTTTGATATATAGCCTCATACTCTTGTTATCTTCATCATATGATGAACCCTAGCCTATTTTTATTTACTTTACTTATCTTGATATCCTAGACTAGTTTTGTGACACATACTTTTCTTCCCTTTCCCTTTTTGTTGGGTGCCTTCCCAACCACCCAGGTGTTGAGCAAGGTGATGGACAAGATAAGGAAGATCATAGCTTTTAGCTTGGACTCAGTTGATGGAGATGTTGCTTGGAGACAAGATTGTAGTAGTCTAGACTTCCCTCTATCTAGATCATGATTGTGTATCTTGATGTAAACTCCAATGGTAGAATTTGATGTATTTTTATAAACCTTTTATGATATTGAATATAGTCAGTTGTTTTTTTATTCCGCTTCTTTCTAATGGTCTTTTGTATACCAATGTTTAATAAATTTGGAAAATTTATGCCTATTCCATCATACCTCTGAGAGTGTTTGGAATGGATGTCAATTCTTCAAATTTTTAGTAAAGGGGTGATCACACTGTCTTACAAATGGTCTTCAACTTTGATGACCAAACGGTCTCAAAACCGTTTGGTGATCAAACGGTCTCAAGACTGTTTGAGAGCAAAAGATCTCAAGACCGTTTGAGGTTAAACGGTCTCAAGACCGTTTGAGGTTAAACAATCTCAAGACCGTTTGGGGTCAATTGCTGATGTGGATGAATGAAGATACAATGGTTCAAATTGATCTAATTATAATGGATTCAAGAATGGATGATCCATTGATTACAAACCCTAATCGGATTGATTGGTTGAAACCCTAAATTGATTGAGTTGATTCATATGTTGAATGGCCCAAACAGTCTCAAGACCGTTTGAGGTCAAACGGTCTCAAGACCATTTGTGGTCAAGTGGATTCACGGATGGATGGAGATCCAAGGGTTACATTTTGATCTACTTTAATTGGTCTCAATGTTGGATGGTTCAATGAGTGCAAACCCTAAATCGATTGATTATGGAAACCCTAGATGATCCATTCAGTTTCAAGGTAGTTTGGACCAAACGGTCTTAAGACCGTTTGAGTCCGAACGGTCTTGAAACCATTTGAGATCAAACGGTCTTCAAGACTGTTTAGAGGGCAAACGGTCTTAAAATCATTTCATGTTCAATCAGTTTCAATGATGGGTTGTTCATTCGGTCTCAAGGTTAATTTGATCAAACGGTTTCAAGGGTTGAAGGCATCAAATGGTCTTCAAACCGTTTAAGACCAAATGGTCTCAACCCTAGATGCCCAAACGGTCTCAAGACCGTTTGGAAGGAAAACGATCTCAAAACCGTTTAAAGGTCAAGGAGTTCAAAACTGTTTGAAGGTTCAAAAGTATCAAAACCGTTTGGAGACCTAATAGTCTCAAAGCTATGAAAGATCAATTAACCCTATGATTGTTAATGATGTATCTCAAAGTTAATTACAATGGTTGTACCTTTCAAGTACTTAGGTGATTAGTACCTTTTGAGTGGTTAACTTTTGATGCTTATGAAAGTAGTAACTCAATACACTATGATAACCATAGATGTATGTGCTTGAATAATAGGTTGATTCAAGTTGATAAGTATGGAGTAATCAATATCCTAGAAAGGATGAGAGAGAGAGAGAGGAATTCATACATGTATAATGATCATGTAGTGGTTAAGCCTCAACACTCTCAACATGAATAAAATATGTATTTAGGGTATGATCCTTGATAAAGAGATCATGAAACCCTAATCGAGAAGGTTGATGAACCCTAACCCTAATTTAGGGAAATGCTAGGTGAAACCCTAATCTAGGGTAATGGTGTAACCCTAATCTAGGGTGATGATATGAGAAATCCCAATTCAGAGTATTATAATGAAAACCCCTAATTTAAGAGGATGTTTCATGAAACCCTAATTTCGGGGTAAGTTACAGTGAAACCCTAATTTGGGGGAAAAGTTATAAGGAACCTTAATTCAAGATAATGATGTAATGTGAAACTCTAATTCATGATGATACTATGTGATGTCATGTGAAACCCTAATGCAGTGATGTGATGTGAAACCCTAATCTAGGGTGATGTCATATGAAACCCTAATGCAGTGATGTGATGTGTGAAACCCTAATCTAGGTTGATGTCATATTAAACCCTAATGTAGGGTGATGTAATGTGAAACTCCAACATAGAATGATGATATGTGAAACCCTAATATAGGGTGATGTCGTGTGAAACCCCAACATAGGGTGATGTTATGTGAAACCCTAATATAGGGTGATGTTATGTAAAATCTTAATTGATAAAGAAGGGAAACCCTATTCCTAATAATGGAATAGTGAATAATATATTGGTAGGTGAAACACCTAAAGTGGTTGATAATGGATAATCTTATATCAATAATGCCTTAACCCGAGATGAGTCCATATTATTGATAATGGTTGAATAATTTAAATGAGTGACTTATGACCAATATATTACATGATAAATGTGATAAACTGGTGTATAAAGTATTAAGATGGGAAATACCCTAATACAAGATAAGTTGATGAACTTAAGTAAGTTACAAGTGATGAGGGAAGTGATACATCAAGACATGATAAATACTACATTCAGCACCTCAAGATTGTTACACCTTGATGTACCCTAAATCCAATATACTTGGATTAGTAACACATGAAGTGTGTCATGTCAATTGTTATATTGAGATGTAATGCACTTTGATAAGTGTAGGCTAACATACCTTGAGAAAGGGTTAAGCCAAGATAACAAAGTATGATGTAATCAATATCCTAGAGAGGATGAGAGAGAAACTCATACTTTGTGTTGATTATCATTTAATGATAATAGATGAGAATAAATAAGTATAATTGAATACTTATGATATTAATGTATGCTCCTAGATGTGTGGAGCAATGAATTAGGGTTTGAATTAATAATATGAACTTGAAACCCTATTCGTCTAAAAAGGGAAACCCTAACCCTAATAGTTGTTGCCTAGTGAGAGGTCACAAGATGTGTAATGGGCCTTGTGAGCCATGAGAATAGTTGCTGCCTAGTGAAAGGTGACAAGATGTTTAATGGGGCTTGTGAGCCATGTAACTAATTGTTGCCTAGTGAGAGGTAACAAGATGTTTATAAAAGTCTCATGTAAGAAATGATAATGTTCATATAAACTAGGAAATGGAAACTTAGTAACGTAATAATAATAAATGGATACAATAATAATAATAATGAAATATTAATTATGCATGCTTTGTACTTATAGCCAAATAAGGGCTATAGTGTTTTGAATAAGCTTAAAGGAGATAAGAGGAATACTTGAATTACATAAAGGATGTGAATAAGTATGATGGCTTGACTATGGTTTAATACCTAGTAAAGGTGGTGTGGTATTCAGTGATAATGTCACAGGATTGGTCATAACCCAATACCTAGAATAATTGCACAGAATTGGTCATAACCCAATACCTGGAATAATTGCACATGATTGGTAATAACCCAATGCCTGCAATAAATGCACAGGATTGACATAGTTCAATACCTGGAATAATGTCACAGGATTGGTCATAACCCAATACCTGGAATAATTGCACAGGATTGGTATTAACCCAATGCCTGAAATAAATGCACAGGATTGTCATAGTTCAATACCTGGAATAATGTCATAGGATTGGTCATAACCCAATACTTGGAATAATTGCACAGGATTGGTAATAACCCAATGCCTGGAATAAATGCACCGGATTGACATAGATCAATACCAAGAATAATGTCACAGGATTGGTCATAACCCAATGCCTGGAATAATTGCACAGGATTGGTAATAGCCCAATGTCTGGAATAAATGCACAGGATTGACATAGTTCAATACCTAGAATAGTGTCACAGGATTGGTCATAACCCAGTACCTAGAATAATGTCACAGGATTGGTCATAACCCAATACCTGGAATAATGTCACATGATTGGTAATAACCCAATACCTAGAATAATTACACAAGATTGGTCATAAACCAATACTTGGAATAGTCCAATGCCTGGAATGGTTGCACAGGATTGGCATAGTCCAATGCCTGGAATGGTTGCACATGATTGGCATAGTCGAATGCCTGGAAAGGTTGCACAGGATTGTCATAGTTCAATGCCTAGATAGAATATGATGATATATACTCACATGACTGGTACAATTCAATATTTGGTTAGCAGATTGGCTGAGGCCAACAGATAGAAATGAGAATCATTCATGGATGACATACCATGATAATGAGCATCACAGCATAAGCTTGAATGTTGATATAGTATGATGGGTAAATGATATACATGTTCTTCCTATTCCTGATAAAGAGAATAGATGATTTACTGCTCTATCATAGATAGTTGCAATGCTTTAAAATATGAGAATGTTCTAAACTGCTTATCCTCTACTCAGTTTTATAATGTATATCTGCAATAATAATGTTTTTGGTGGAGAGTTATATCTCTCACTGGGACAATTTTCAATTGTCTCACCCCATGGGATCCAACATTTTTTTAGGTGGATGCAGATGAGGAGGTAGAAATCATACAACAAGGAAAGGACAACAGCATTTGGGACAACAGTAACATCTCAGGTGGAGATACTAGCTGACGTGTCTTATAGATATGAGTCCTATGTGTCGTCTCTGTACTCCCAGGTCCTAGGAGTCAGTACTTAGTGTTTTTATCATCAATCTGAGATTTTGGTTTGAATGCCTCAAGGTTTTGTGTTGCTCATGTGTAGATTTAACAGAGCAATTGATGTATATAATCCTCAAGAAGAGATGGTACATGGTATGTACTTGTGGACCAGAATGTACATGTAATACTTTGGTACTTGTTACTAAGAGTTTCTTGGAATTGGATCTCTTTGAAAAAGGTTTTAACTTTTAGTGATTTTTGTTAATCCGCTGTTAATGATCGCTTCCGCTTAGTTAATGACATTTTGTTCGAACGATGTATCACAATTAGTGGTATCAAAGCTTAAGGTTCGCTGAGTCTACAGAGACATAGGACTAAGGTGTTGAGTCTGTGTTAGTGTCCTCCAGTATATCTTATGATGACTTCTACTTATGCAGAAGAAGGGAGATAGCTTAAATATGTCTGGAGAACACGAGGATCACATTGCTGAAAGCAATGTTTATGCACCAGTAGGGGGTGTAAGGGATCAGGCAAGAGAGGAATCAATGCCTGAGAATCCCCATTTAGATGAAGCTATGATAGAAAACCCAACCATTCATGCTCTATTTAGGGAATTCATGACCACAATGAGGCTAGGTTTATGGAATTCTTACGGTTTTTTCCTCAAATGGCTGCTACTGAGCAGGAGAAGATTTGACATTTTGAGAAAGGACTGAATGTTGAGGTGTCTATCTCAGCAACTACATTAGAAAGTAGAGAGAAATTTGCCACATTTGTGGAGTCAATTCGAAGGATAGAAAGGTCTGTGACAAAGAAACATGAGGCAAAACTCAAAAGGAGGTCTACACAGTCACATGAATAGTGGATTGGTGGTACTAAACAACCAAAGTTTTTTATAACACCGGTTCAACCACAATATAGTACACCAATACAGTGGTCATCAAGTGAGGGCCAAACTTGCCATAAATGTGGATAGATAGGACATTTTAGACAACAGTGTCCAAGAAGAAATAATGTGGTGACCCAACAGTCAAGGCATAATCTGCAAAACCCACAAGGACGCCAGGTTAGTGAAGCAGAAGGTCGAGGACAAAGACAAGTGTCACAGTTTGGTCCATCTACCTCTGGTAGTAGAGGACAAAGGCGGTAGCAAATGGCAACTGACTCCATGTATTGGGTCAGATAAGATACTAGATAACTCATAAGAGGTGGCATGTCAAGATAGAACTTTTCATTCTTAATCATCTTTCTTTTTTCTACTCCCTGCCTACTAATTGTAAGAAAGGTAGTTGTTGTTGAGCCTCCTTTAATTAATCTTATGAGGACATGAGGAAGAGATAAGAAGGATGAGAACTTACATTCATTCCAATATTTTCTTGTATGTTTTGAAATTTCTCTCTTCATGTAGAAAGGGAAGATATGTAAAAGAAACACCCAGAGAAAATTAGAGATACTAAGTAGTAAAAATTTAAAGAGGTGAAACATAATATAAAACAAATGCATACTACCTAATTTCAGTCCTTGAATACCCTGGCCAGGTATTCATCTATTGAAGGCAAGGTAAGTATGGAGCTCTTAGATTGTTATCTTTCTGATTACTCTGATCAAGTAGTCATTTTGAGATAATCTAAAGAGTTTAATGAGGTAGAAGATGTGGCATGGATATTTCTACCACATCCTAATTGTTATATGGGTGAATCTGAGTTAATCATAGATCAACTTATATACAAAAGAATATGTTTAGTAAAATGTATACCTTGGTCTGAGGACCTAGAGGTAACAATGTTCAGTGATGAACTAAGGGTTGGAATACCCAGATCTAGTAATCATGATGATGATAATACTGAGAGGTGGTGATATGTAATCATCTCTATAATTTCTATGATGAAGGCAAGGAAACTATGATGAAATAAGAGTAAATGACTCATGAACAGTGAAAGTTCTCTGGCATCACTGTGGCATTGAAGAAGCTACGTGGGATCTAGAAGAAAAGATGAGGAGGAAGTACCCTTCTCTTTTTTCTTGATGATTTCGGGGATGAAATCCCTATTAGGGGTGGATAATTTGTAACATCCCTGACCTGGGTTATGCTTTAACCCTAGATTTTTTTTATGAAAGATAATTATATGCTTTCTCTTATCTTTTGAAAAGTAATTAAGGCTCAAGAGGAACTTATGTTTCAATTTTAGTCCTTTTTGAATAATGTTGAAAACAATGTTTTGCCTATTTTGGACTAAAGTGCAAATTACCCAAGTTGAGGGATTAACTTGCAAATGTTACATGATAAAATGTTCCTCAAGTGTTTAAGCATCATAAGAATGAAAATGATGTTGAGGTATGGCTTCCACAAGCCTGAGCACCAAGAAAGAGCTTATTAAGCAATGTTTGTGCATTAAATCCTAGTTTTGGTGTAATGTGCAATTTACCCAAAACCTAGGGTTCAATATGCAAAATACCACTTCTAGAGAGTCCCTAATGTTTCTTGATATCAACTAGAGACAACAAAATCATAGGGGCATCTCATTTGAATCTCTTTTGGGGAGAGAGAATCTTGATATTAAAATAATCAAGATTTAAGCATAATTGAAACCCTAATTCAATTTAATGCAAAAATAAATATATTAACGGAAGTGTCCTTCCATTAATTCAATAAAAAGTCCATGATTACTGGTTGGTGCTTTGCGGCAATCAGCTTGTCTGTGTCCGGGCTCACCGCAATTAAAATAGTGTGGTCTGCCTCCTCCGCGACCCTGTGTAGGGCCGGAATAATTGCGAGCGGGTGGGGGTGTAGGTTGTTCAAGAGGTGCTCGGATAGGTGGGGCAGAAGAACCCCCAACACTTTGTGAGCCAGAAGGTTGGCGAAAACTCGTGTTGTCACGCCTGGTCAACTATTTTTCTGCTTGTAAAGCATGTTGCTTCGCTTCTACAACTGTTAGTGGATCAAACATATTGAGAACATCCTGCAATTGTAGACACAAACCACCAATATATTGAGAAACCAACTGAAGGGGGGATTCATTAAGATCAATACAAGCAAGCAACTGATAGAACTTAGTGGTGTAGTTGTCGACACAACGAGGGTCCTGGCGAAGATTCTGAAAGCGTTGATACAATTCTCGATCAAAATTGTATGGTAAAATTGCAGCCTTGGTATGTTTCATAAACTTCTCCCACCTAGAAATTTTCTCTTTCCCACGACGTATATGAGTCTGCCTCAACTGTTTCCACCATGCTTGCGCCCGACCACGCAAACGGATCGTCACGAGCGGAACACGACGATCATCAGGAACATGTTTGAAGTCCAGAATCTCTTCGACCTGTGATAACCAATCGATAAACTCTTCAGGTTTAAGACCACCATCGAATTGTGGAATATCTACCTTGAACCCATTCTCCCAACGTCAAACTGAGTGGTCAGGTGAGGGATTCTGACGGAACACAAAAGGATTGTCATCTGAAACAGTAGCATTATCATCCTGATGCAACTGGATAAAAGCATCCAATCGTTGCGCTAGCTGTTTGACCTATCTCCGCAGATCAGTGTTATCATCGTCATCGTTGGGGATATCATCTCTCCTTTGATGGTGGGGTAGAATAACGCAGGATCGAATAGAATCTGATACCACTCTGATGCAGCGTGTGTAGGTAAGGGCAGAACAATATATTAAACTTCGTTGATTCCACAGAATACCGAAGAGTTGAGATCAAACCTCATTGATTTCACAGAAATACCGAAGATTGACGGCTACGGGGGAAACCCTTATTTCTATTCAATATCAAAAAGTTGTCAAACAAAAACAACTTATAAGTGCTTAAATAGGAATCCCTAATCGCTACCAACTTGAGGAAATAATAAAAAGGTCCTTAGAAATATTTAAAACATAACATAAAGTGCTGGAAATAAAAATTTGACACCGGGTTTTCAACTTCAAAATTTGCCTACGTTCTTCGGGTGCTCCTTCTTCCGCATGTACTGTAATGCTATTTGTCCCGCATCAAGTAATATCTACTAATTTTGGATATTATTATTATATTGATTAAGGTGCTTAATTTGTTTTCTTTTAAGTCATGGATAAAGAAGAGGAATTGGAAGGGGAGGATGATGGATTCGTATGCAAGGAAGTGAGGGGGATAAGTGTCACCAATTTAGGGAGTTGAAATATTTTTATAACACTTTCTCTCTCTTGAAATTCCCTTATATACATTCCATTTTTCAACCACATGAAAGGCTTTTTTTCAGCTCCTCTTTCTTTCCTCGCTTTGGACGAACACAAGGGAGCTTAGGAGAAATAGGAGAATGCACCCCAACCTGTAGGTAAGCTCCATAGTCATCTTAAACCTTGAATTCATGGTGGAAATCGAATTTCAACACTCATTCTCTTCTTTTCTCCATTCAATGTTCAACCTTGATCATCCTTTGCATCCAAAGACTTGAGAACGGACCTTGGATAGTTGAGAAAGCTTCTTTCACCATTGAGGACTTGAAGCTTGAAGCTTGGATTCAACTTTGAAGGTGGGTTATATAACTTGAACCCTTAAATATTATTATTGGTTCCATTTCTTCATCATATGTTGATTCCTTTTTCATTCCCGAATTTCCTTTTGATTAATTGTTGAAATCACCACAAAGATCACAGAAAATCTCAAAGGTTTGTAGCTTGAAGATGATGATGTCATCTTAGCACACACCTCAATAAATATCATGAGCAAACGGTCTTCAACTTTGATGACCAAACAGTCTCAAAACCATTTGGTGATCAAACGGTCTCAAGACCATTTGAGGTTAAACGGTCTCAAGACCATTTGGGGTCAATTGCTGATGTGGATGAATGAATATCCAATGGTTCAAATTGATCTAATTATAATGGATTCAATAATGGATGATCCATTGATTACAAACACTAATCGGATTGATTGGTAGAAACCCTAAATTGATTGAGTTGATTCATATATTGAATGGCCCAAACGGTCTCAAGACCGTTTGAGGTCAAACGGTCTCAAGACCATTTGTGTTCAAGTGGAGTCATGGATGGATGGAGATCCAAGGTTTACATTTTGATCTACTTTCAGTGGTCTCAATGTTGGATGGTTTAATGAGTGCAAACCCTAAATTGATTGATTGTGGAAACCCTAGATGATTCATTCAGTTTCAAGGTAGTTTGGACCAAACGATCTTCAAGACCATTTAGAGGGTATTATAATGATATGAGAAATCCCAATTCAGAGTATTATAATGAAAAATCCTAATTTAAGAGGATGCTTCATGAAACCCTAATTTCGGGTGAAGTTACAATGAAACCCTAATTTGGGGGAAAAGTTATAAGGAACCTTAATTCAAGATAATGATGTAATGTGAAACTCTAATTCATGATGATACTATGTGATGCCATGTGAAACCCTAATGTAGTGATGTGATGTGAAACCCTAATCTAGGGTGATGTCATATGAAACCCTAATGCAGTGATGTGATGTGTGAAACCCTAATCTAGGGTGATGTCATATGAAACCCTAATGCAGTGATGTGATGTGTGAAACCCTATCTAAGGTGATGTCATATGAAACCCTAATGTAGGGTGATGTAATGTGAAACCCCAACATAGGGTGATGATATGTGAAACCCTAATATAGGATGATGTCGTGTGAAACCCCAACATAGGGTGATGTTATGTGAAACCCTAATATAGGGTGATGTTATGTAAAATCCTAATTGATAAAGAGGGGAAACCCTATTCCTAATAATGGAATAGTGAATAATATATTGGTAGGTGAAACACCTAAAGTGGTTGATAATGGATAACCTTATTTCAATAATGCCTTAACCCGAGATGAGCCCATATTATTGATAATGGTTGAATAATTTAAATGAGTGACTTATAACCAGTACATTACATGATAAATGTGATAAATTGGTGTATAAAGTATTAAGATGGGAAATACCCTAATACAAGATAAGTTGATGAACTTAAGTAAGTTAGAAGTGATGAGGGAAGTGATACATCAAGACATGATAAATACTACATTCAGCACCTCAAGATTGTTACACCTTGATGTACCCTAAATCCAATATACTTGGATGAGTAACACAGAAGTGTGTCATGTCAATTGTTGCATTGAGATGTAATGCACTTTGATAAGTGTAGGCTAACATACCTTGAGAAAGGGTTAAGACAAGATAACAAAGTATGATGTAATCAATATCCTAGAGAAGATGAGAGAGAAACTCATACTTTGTGTTGATTATCATTTAATGATAAAAGATGAGAATAAATAAGTATAATTGAATACTTATGATATCAATGTATGCTCCTAGATGTGTGGAGTAATGAATTAGGGTTTGAATTAATAATATGAACTTGAAACCCTATTCGGCTAAAAAGGGAAACCCTAACCCTAATAGTTGTTGCCTAGTGAGAGGTGACAAGATGTGCAATGGGCCTTATGAGCCATGAGAATAGTTGTTGCCTAGTGAAAGGTGACAAGATGTTTAATGGGCCTTGTGAGCCATGTAACTAATTGTTGCCTAGTGAGAGGTAACAAGATGTTTATAAAAGTCTCATGTAAGAAATGATAATGTTTAGATAAAGTAGGAAATGGAAACTTAGTAACGTAATAATAATAATAAATGGATACAATAATAATAATGAAATCTTAATTATGCATGCTTTATACTTATAGACAAATAAGGGCTATAGTTTTTGAATAAGCTTAAAGGAGATAAGAGGAATACTTGAATTACATAAAGGATGTGAATAAGTATGGTGGCTTGACTAAGGTTTAATACCTAGTAAAGGTGATGTGGTATCAGTGATAATGTCACAGGATTGGTCATAACCCAATACCTATAATAATTGCACAGGATTGGTCATAACCCAATACCTGGAATAATTACATAGGATTGGTAATAACCCAATGCCTAGAATAAATGCATAGGATTGACATAGTTCAATACATGGAAGAATGTCACAGGATTGGTCATAACCCAATACCTAGAATAATTGCACAGGATTGGTAATAACCCAATTCCTGGAATAAATGCACAGGATTGACATAGTTCAATACCTGGAATATTGTCACCGGATTGATCATAACCCAATACCTGGAATAATTGTATGGGATTGGTAATAACCCAATGTCTGGAATAAATGCATAGGATTGACATAGTTCAATACCTGGAATAATGTCACAGGATTGGTCATAACCCAATACTTGGAATAATTGCACATGATTGGTAATAACCCAATGCCTGGAATAAATGCACAGGATTGACATAGTTCAATACCTAGAATAATGTCACAGGATTCATCATAACCCAATACCTGGAATAATGTCACAGGATTGGTCATAACCCAATACTTGGAATAATGTCACAGGATTGGTAATAACCCAATACCTGGAATAATTACATAGGATTGGTCATAACCCAATACCTGGAATAATGACATAGGGTGGGCATAGTCCAATGCCTGGAATGGTTGCATAGGATTGGCATAGTCCAATGCCTAGAATGGTTGCACAGGATTGGCATAGTCCAATGCATGGAATGGTTGCACATGATTGGTATAGTCCAATTCCTGGAAAGGTTGCACAGGATTGGCATAGTCCAATTCCTGGATAGAATATGATGATATATACTCACATGACTGGTACAATTCAATATCTAGTTAGCAGATTGGCTGAGGCCAACAGATAGAAATGAGAATGATTCATGGATGACATACCATGATAATGAGCATCATAGGATAAGCTTGATATGTTGATATAGTATGATGGGTAAATGATATACATGTTCTTCCTATTCCTTATAAAGAGAATAGATGATTTACTGCTCTATCATAGATAGTTTCAATGCTTTTAAATATGAGAATGTTCTAAACTACTTATCCTCTACTCAGTTTTATAATGTATATCTGCAATAATAATGTTTCTGGCAGAGAGTTATATCTCACGCTGGGACAATTTTCAATTGTCTCACCCCGTGGGATCCAACATTTTTTTAGGTGGACGCATACGAGGAGGTAGAAATCACACAACAGGGAAATGACAACAGCATCTGGGACAGCAGTAACATATCAGGTGGAGATACTAGTTGATGTGTCTTATAGATATGAGTCATATGTGTCATCTCTATACTCTCAGGTCCTAGGAGTCAGTACTTAGTGTTTTTATAATCAATCTGAGATTTTGGCTTGAATGCCTCGAGGTTTTGTGTTGCTCATGTGTAGATTTAACAGAGAAATTGATGTATATAATCCTCGAGAAGAGATGGTACATGGTATGTACTTGTGGACCAAAATGTACATGTAAACTTTGGTTCTTATTATTAAGAGTTTCCTGGAATTGGATCTCTTTGAAAAAGGCTTTCATTTTTAGTGATTTTTGTTAATCCGCTGTTAATGATTGATTCTGCTTAGTTAATGACATTTTGTTCGAACGGTGTATCACACAAATGTCTACCAGATCCAAGATACTTCCAAACACAAAAGTTAGAAATTTTCTATTGGCTACTTTGTAGTGAATAAATTGCCTATGGAGCAAGATGATCTCGATTTGTTGACATTCTCCCTTCTGGAGAAGCCACACCCCCACACAATACCATGATGTGTATAGTCTATAAGAACTAAAGAACCCCATGTATTTAATGAAATTCTCAGCACACTCACCACTATTACATGGTTCATATAATGATAGAATGGATATCCTATATTTGAATACAAGTTCCTTCACCATATTTTGAGTATCTGAATAACATGTACCCTGGGTGTTCCAAGCTAAAACAATTATTAAACAAATGAATCAGGTGCTTTATTTTCTGCTGCTACCTCCTCCACTAGTTTTTGGACATGAGTCTTCTTCCCCCATTTCCTGGATGTGAATCAGGGGTTGTCACTGATAGTGAGAATTTATAGTTTCTCAAATGATTCCCCATACTACTATTGCCTTGAGAACCTAGATTTTTGGGTATGGAATTATCTCCCATTTCCACATGGAATAGTCCATGATCAAATAGATTTTTATCTTATTACCTCTCCTTGAAATTCTCATCACTAGTTATGATTAATATAGAGTGGTGTGAGACCCCTACATTACCTCCTTTCTATCTCAAGATAGTATTGTTTCTTGCAATCTTCACCCTCCTGACATTTTTTGGTTATTATCTACTATCTCATTATGGTTGAGCTCCTCTTGTTGTTTCTTATTGTTCCTCATTGTCCTTTTTCTTTCACTCCAATCAATGTCTCTCTTTACATTATCAACAACATCTTTTAGTTTTTCATTGTCTAAAATATTTGATACTATTATTGTTGATCTCCAATCCTTGGAAACGATTATGTACATGATTACTATTTTCCCTCATATTTAGTCACCTAGGCTTCCTTGGTATTGGTTGGGAATGAATACCTTATGTAAACCCCAATCTCCTTTGCTCCACCTGTGTTGTATTCTCCAATTGTCTATACTTGTTAATCTATGTGAACAAACTATTGACCAATCTTGTGGGGCAAACTTTCTCCACATGTCTTGCCTTTCTTCATTTCATACAGATAAATGGTATGTTTTATGTTGAATAATATTTATTCCTAAGATCAATACTTTCAGTGTTAATGGTTTCCTAGTTCAATTTCCACTGCAATTCTTGTAAAACATCCTATATTTTGCATTACCATGTTCAAGTCTACTTTGATCATTCTCCTAGTCTTGTTCCCGAATATCTCAAGAATTGTTCATGATATTGGTATAAATGGGGTTTGGTATTTGGATCTAGATCACCATCTTCTCTTACTATGCATTTTTCAGTGAAAACCATGGATCACACCTTTATATTGATAGATAGGATTCGAATAGGGCTAAGTTTTTCCTATTAAGGCACATAACTAGTCTTCTTCCTTCTACAATTGAGCTAGAAAGTAATCATTCTCGAGATTAATTAGGCTGAAACCCCTATTTGGTTTCCATAAATATCGAAGCTTATCTCTCATGGTTTGGAACCCTATATCCTTAGAAAGACTAGTGATGACCACAAATTTTTAGGGTTGGATTAAATGTTAAAGCTTCTTGCTTTATGTCAAATTTCAGTACCACATCCACAATGAATGTCAAGATATCTTCGAGATTTAATCAAATATGCATATTCACAATGTTGATTGTATACAACCATGCACCTCTTCATCAACCCCGCCCACGACATCCTTGTAGGAGACTTGCTTATGAACTTTAGATTCCTAATGTGAATATGCACCCTCTTCTGGTTTATTCGAGTTCCCCAATAAAGGAAAGTTGGTATTGTTGTTCTTAGTTCCTTTGATGTTTATAGTGCTTGAGTTCCAATCTTCACACACATCATAAATTATCTGGCACTCCCATATTGCGATCTTCTACCTTCACATACAAGATATATTATGGATTCACTTGAAGGTGCATAGCCTTGTCTCCTCCTTCCAGGATCACCATCATCTTTAGTTATGAACCCTAGAGAACCTTGTGTGTCACCAATAATTTTTGGAGATCCCATCTGAATGAAACCTCATCTCTTGTGAGACCAATTGAATTCATTATCTCTAATTAAGTTTGTTTTTCTCTCTTAAGAAATATTTCCAAAGTAATCCCTGAAACTATGACATCATTTAGTATAATTTGAAATTTGTGTGCTCAATTAATTTGACTTTGACCTTGTAATCCAATGATAAACCTACTTTTTTTATTATTGTATTTGGAAAAAAGTTATATGTATGAATTCTAGAGTGATTAATGAGAGAAAATTTATTTCAAAATTAGATATTAAAGTAGAAAATTGATCTTTTTGAAAATGTAAATGGTGAGAATAAAAACTATGGAGAAATCCCACTTCCACAAATTTGCACATTGTCTAATTTCAAAATGGATAGGCTAGTGAACATTAGTTAGTGGAATGAAGCTTCAACTAATCTACACAAAAAGGACATATGATTCCTCAACATATTGGGATACTTAGTTAGTGATTTTTCATTCTTCACAAATGAGAACACATATAGTCCCAACAAAATAGACATTGTCGTGTGATACCTATTTATAAATTTGTAATACTTGTCTTAGATTTTATTTTTTAGTCATGCTAATATGGAAAACCACTTTTCTATTTTATACTTGCCTACATTATATAATTCTTTTCATAGTCATAAAAAATTCCTATTGTCTAGGTTCACTTGCTTACTTTACAAATAAAAATTTTGTACCAATCATTTGATTGACCCACCTTTTTGTTCATGTGTGGTTTCTTCCTTTGAGAAGTTCATGGACATGTGGTCCTAGACAACATAGAAGAGATAACATTGAATAGAATTATTAGTATCATTTATAATGTGTGTAATAAATTGTTTGTATTTCATGTTGTCCTATATAACCAATATGTATTTGATAATATATGTATATTTTTTGAATTTTGACTAACAACATCCTATCTAAAAATATTTGATCTGAAACCCAATCCAAATCTGATAGATATCATAAGCCATGCTTGATTGATATTAGTAACTCTCTTTACTCCCAAGCCTACTTCCTTTTTAGGTTTATAGAGGGTGAATACAAAGTGAATATTTTCTTCAAATTGGTTCCACCTATACAAATTGTTTTCATAATTTCTCCACTTAATATGTTATAGAAGAAGGGGAAGAGGAAATGCAAAATCCCAAACATATATAGAGTAGATAGAGTATAAATGGTGAGTTCAAGTCTACCACAAAGTGAAAGTTCCTTCACATTCCACCCTACGAGAAAGCCTAAAATGTTATCTATTATAAAGAAAATGAGTCCATTTAATATTCCTAAATTACAAAGTAGATCACTATTACCACATCAGGAATTTGCCTTCCTCAATACAAAAAATGGAAGATGTAACATACATATTAGCAGTAGAATTGAGGAAAACATTGATCATGGATGGATTAGTATCCAACCTAGAAACCTAACAAAATTTAGTAAGCATATTCTTCAAATTGGAGGCGTTATCAACATCACCTTTAGTAAATACCATGAAATGGCTAGAAAAAGAATATGAGGTAAATAAAAGTATACATTACATAAGGGATGCATATTTTTTTGTAAACATAGTTCTTCATATTGGTTTGAATACAAATTGATCCAACACTAAGGGAAATTAATCTTCCTCACAACTTTAAAGTGATAGTGCCACTAGATGGAATCGTACACTTTAAGAAAATGTAATTTAATACACAAATTTTGCTAAAGAAGTCACTAATAAGTTCGTTAGTGAGTAATCGATCGTCAAAAAGTTTCTCTCTTTAATAAACATTTGGTCTTATTAACTTGAGAAGAATATATTCTAGTATGTTGTCAAGAACCTTAGAATTGATACTATAAAGAAGTTGAAAAGGGGAATGGGATGTAAATATTTCAAATTCACTTCCCCTTTCACTTTGGGAATTAGTATAATAAACCTTATAGGGAAATGTGAAATTAGTTCCATTTCTTACATTGCAAAAATAGGGAAGAGTTGTGAGATTTCTTATGTGCCTCAAGAAGAGGGATTGTTTGTGTCTAATGTAGGATCAAATGGTTATGTCCTATTCTTAAATATTTCTTAATAATTGTGATAGGAATTACAATACTCATGAACTGGAGTTAATACATTTTCTCTTGACCCTAAAGATGTTGAGACATTATCTTTATGGAGAGTATTTCTAGATATATACAAATCAAAACTACTGAATTATATATCTTTAAAAAATAAACAAAGTGGCATGATATGTCATTTCTAGAGATCTAGTATGCACCATCAAAGTGAATAGTGTTGACCTAAATGTTACACATTGTCCATATTTGGATAATGACTTAACCATTCTATTCATGTGTATAAAATATGTTTGTTTAAGATTGATTTTAGGAATTAGGTACATGAAAAGGATCAGATATCTCAAGCCCTAGCTTGGTTTAGTTCAAGTCAAAAGCAATGCAAATATGCAATTTGAGAAAACACTCCAAATTACCTTAAATTAATCTTATAATCATTTGTATTGATGATATGAATTGTAACTAAGATGAGAAAAAATCAGAGACACTTAGTGCAAACGTTTGATCACTTAAATATCATTTTGGAAAATTAACAATATTATAGGCACTTTATCGATCGAGTTACAACCTTGACCAATCCTTAATGGATTTTGAGAATGATATCGATCGGTCAAGTTGCCCATCCACAGAACTCGATCGACGATCACTCTGCCCAAAATTTATGTGGATCAGTTGAGTTGCCACCAGGACAAATTTCATTGATGGTTTAAATTGATCTTGTCACATAGTGTGATCGGTCAAGTTATCTTTATTGAAACTCGACCGAATGCATTGTACAGAAAAGGTAGAAAAAGTGAATCTAACCATTCTAGAGTTGCAAAACTCCTAAAAATATCCGTTCCAACCCTTCAAATGGCTATAAAACATTCATAAGCGTTCCCACACTCTAGTGGACACCCCATCTATAAATAGGACCTCTTGGAGTTCATTCTAAGGTTTCTCATTCATGCTATTCATAGTCCTTGTCATAGCTGAGTTCTTTTAGTCCACTTGAGCCCATTTCTCTCTTGATTACACCTAAATTCATCAATATGAGTGAGATAGGTCTTGTGTGAAGAGAGCTACCCATTTGTATGCTTGTAAATCTATCATGATTCTCCTTTCCCATCCCTTTCTTCAACGTTCTTGATTGGTGAAAGATTATCCAAGAGAAGAAGAAGGAGAAATATTTTTAGCTAGAGAAGAAGGTGCTCAAGGCTTCTCTGAATGAAGGAGAAGATCAAGGCGGAAGATCCAAGGAGCAATGTGGGTAAAGCCTCAAGGACAAAGACTAGTTACATGAAGGGGGGGACCTTGGTGAAGGCATTTAGCTAATTGCAAGATTGGGAAAGACCTTGGGGAGGTAGAAGACTAGTTGTTGGATAGTTAAGACCTTGATTGTAAGGTTTTTGTCTCCCTTGGCCTTAAAGAGAAACTGAGTATCCTTGCCCTGGAAAAGGAAAGTCATTTTTTGTAACTCTTATATGTTAATATAAAGAGTAGACAAGCTTAAGAAATCCTAGATCTTGACCTATCTAGGTATCAGACTGACTCTCTCCTAGTTTGGAGAGTGAAACCACTCTAAAACAAATTGTCCCATTGGTTGCTACAATTGTTTTTCATCCTAGCTATGTATGTTTAGATTGTCATCAAATTGATAATTTGCAATTATGCCTAGTTGAAGTGAATTGAAGTTCTAACTAGTTTGTGCAAGTTTTGAAGCTCTATTCACCACCCCACTCTAGAGTCATCCGATCCTACAAGTGGTATCAGAGCCACGGTCTTCTTCGATGCCTATCCTAGGAGACGAGAAGATGGGTGACTTACTTAGGTCTCTCAACCTAGAGGGAAGCCTCTCCATGATACATTTGGTCTTTGATGACACCAATTTACTCTATTGGAAATGACAAATGTAGTTTGTCTTTTAAGGGACCGACTACAACATGTGGAAGGTGGTGATTATTCCATACAAGAGCCAATCGGTGATGTGGCTCCTTGGAATGAAGTTATAATCAAGAAGGCATAGCTCAATGCCAAGGCGATAAGCATCATCTATACTGCCCTCACTCCCTCTGAGTTCAACCAGATCTCAACTTGGGACACAACCCATGAGACTTGGAACAAGTTATGCATCACTTGTGAATGCATGCAGTAAGTCAAGGAATCCAAGATCTATATTCTCAATGGACTACTTCAAAACTTCAAGATGGGAAAGAAGGAAAGAGTGGTTGATATGTACTAAGGGCTTAACACTATCATCAATGGACTTACAACCTTGGGACACACCTTGGATAGATGGGAAATCCACTCTAATATACTTCTCTTCCCAAGATATGGGAACCTAAGGTGACTTCAATTGAAGAAGTTAGAAGTCTTAAAGACTTATCCACTGAGGAGATCATTGGAAACATTCAATCCCACGATCCATGGCTTTATAAGAAAGAAGAATATGATAAGAAAGAGGAGAAGGAATAAAAGAATATGAAAGACAATGCCTTCAAAGCTCAAGTGGAGGCAATGATTCTCCAGCAATAGCTTGCTTGTCAGTCCTCTCCTCCCTCCTCAATTGAAGATGATGGCCCTAGTGATCATGAAGAAAACTACTCCAAGGGTAAGCACTTCAAGGGAAAGTCTTCCTCATCCTCATCTCCTAGGTTCTGTGAATGTGGACAAAAGAGGCACTACAAGAATGAATGCCCAAAGGCCAAGAAGATCCACCACAAGAGCAGACACAATAAGAAGTATGACTACAAGAAGGAAGGCAAGTACAAGAGGAAGGATAAGAAGGAGAAAAGAAGCTAGGATGTAGCTTGAGATAAATCCCCCTCTAGTGACTCAAGATCCAATGAAGGAGAATGTCATCTTGCACTCATGACCTCCACAAGTGAAGATATTGGTAAGGTAAGTGAGGTAAGCTTGCATGAGTTATCCAAAGAAACACCTATTGATATGCTTAATGTTACCCGCTCTTCTTATTCTGAATGTAAATCTAAGAAGAAGAGGTTGGGTAATATCATTGATGATTTATATGCTAAAATTGAGATTCTTGATCAAAATGAAAAGTTGCATCTTGATAGCACTGATTCCTTGAAAGGGCATTTTCTTGATCTTGATCTCCAATACAATGGATTTAAAGTTGAGAATGGTGTCTACTTTAAGAACATTACTAGTCTTAAGGATGAAAACCAAGCTCTAGTAGATAAGCTTGCTTTGTTTGAAACTAAAATTAATTATCTTAAGCTTACTTGTAATACTACTAAGTATGAAAATAGAATTTATCTTGATGATATTGTGTTTCTTAGAACTAAAAATGCTAGATTTCTTGCTCAAATTAATGATCTATCTTCTAGACCTATTTTTCCAGGCAATGAAGTTGTTTCTATTTCTTTGGAAAGAGATTCTTATTTGACTAAATCCCTCTACTTAGAGGTGACATGATTCATGCTAGTGATGATATTGCTCATTTATATTTTACTATTGTCACTCTTACCAATGATAATCACAAATTGAGAGCCACATTGCAAACCTTCCTCAAAGGGAAGAAGTACCTCAATGAAATCTTGGATCACTCCACCAAACATAGTGGTATGAGTGGTTTAGGATATGAGGGTGCTCCAAAAGGCAAAGGAAATGGTAAGAAGAAGATCAAGGGACCTCCAGTATTCCATAGAGAGTCTTCCATCTCTAAGAACCCTATGGTTTAAGTTTATTGTAAGAGTGATGAACATTATTCTACTTATGGTCCTTATAGGGAGAAGGGGACCAACCCAAAGATGAAGTGGGTCCCCATGCTAACCTCAGATCCCAAAGTTTAAATTGGGCACCGATCATCTTCCTTCCTTGTAGGTAAAAGGCATATGTATTATTGATAGTGGTTATTCAAAACACATGACCTGTGAAATCAACCATTTCAATCAATTCACTAAGAAGAAAGGATGATCAGTGACATTTGAGGACAACAAAAAGGGTAAGGTAATAGGTGAGGGTGATGTAGGTGATTCAATGTGCATCAAGAATGTTCTTATTGTGAATGACCTACATTACAATTTAATTAGTGTCAGTCAACTTTGTGATAATGGCTATCTTTTTATATTTACTTCTTGAGAATGCTCGCTTCTAGATTCCCTCTCCTACAATGTCACATATAAGGGAACTAAAAATGGTAATCTTTATATTATTGTTCTTGACTCTATTAAGCCTATAATTGGTAGATGTCTTGTTTCCAATTTGAATGATATTCTTCATGGCACCATAGGTTGGGTCATGTAAATATACATCAAATGAAGAAGTTGAGCAAAAGGATTTGGTGAAGGGACTTCCTAAATTAGATTTTGAAAAGGATGAGGAATGACAACCTTGTACCCAAGGAAATCAAACAAAGTCCTCCTTCAAATATAAAGGAATCCTTAGCACCAAAATAGTTCTTGATCTTCTTCACATTGATCTATTTGGACCGATGCGTACGTAATTGCTTTGTGGTAGCAAGTTTTGTCTTGTGATTGTCGATGATTTTTTTAGATATGCTTGGACCTTCTTTCTTGTTTTAAAAGTGATACTCTTGATGTTTTCTCAATTTTTGCAAATGAGTTGAAAATGAAGCTTCTTGTCGGATTGTTTCTATCTGCAGTGATCATGGGGGAGAGTTTGAAAATGATTTGTTTGAACAGTTTTGTGAAGAATCCAGGTGTGCACATAACTTTTCTTCATCTCGTACACCTCAAAAAAATTTGGTTGTAGAGGGAAATAATAGGTCACTACACAAAATGACTAGGACCATGGTTCTATAGTATGAAGATCCAAAGAAGTTTTGGGTCGGAGTTGTTAGTACTTCATGTTTTCTGCAAAATCAAGTTTTTACGCATCCTTCTTTAAATAAACCCCATATGAGTTGTGGCATAGTAGAAAGACTTTCATTGACTTATCTCATCTTTTTGGTTTCCCTTGTTTTGTTTTAAACACCAAGGATTTCCTCACCAAGTTTGATCGGAAGTCTTACAAGGCTATCTTTCTTGGCTATAGCACTACTAGCGAGGCTTATTGAGTATTTAACATTGAATTGTGTAAAGTAGAAGAATTTATCAATGTTAGATTTGTTGATAGTAACCTCTCTATTTTTGAGAATGTTGTCAATGATAATATTGTAGATGAGGTGATCCCTCACTTGAAAGAACTCAACATTGGTGAAAAAGAAAAGGAGGAATGAAGAAGAGAAAGAAGAAGAAAATAAGGATCCAAACCCCCACTTTGCAAAGCATCATCCTAAAGAGCTTGTTGTAGGCAATAATTTTGAAAGGGTGAAGACCTGGGCTTCCTCCAACAAAGAATAAGAAGATAGAACCTTCATCTCTCAGTTTGTGCCTAAAGATGTCAAAGAATCCCTCAAGGATGATGAATGGATCCTAGCCGTTCAAGAAGAGTTGGAGCAATTCAAGAATAACCAAGTGTAGACTCTTGTGCCAAGACCAAGTGATAGAAAGATCATTAGAACCAAATGGGTCTATCGTAACAAGCTTGATGAAAGAATAAAAGTGGTAAGAAACAAAGTAAGGTTAGTTGCTTAGGGCTACAATCAACAAAATAGTATAGATTTTGATGAAACATATGCATCTGTAGCTAGACTTGAGTCAATTAGAATGTTGCTTTCTTTTTCTAGTCACAAGAATTTTCTTCTTTATCAAATGGATGTTAAAAGTGCATTTTCGAATGGTACAATCAAGGAGGAAGTATATGGTGATCAACCTCTGGGCTTTGAACACAATAATTTGCCTAACCACATTTATTTGTTACAAAAAGCTCTCTATGGTCTCAAACAAGCACCTCAATCTTGGTATGAGAAACTAAAGAACTTTTTGCTAGACAATGGCTATATCATGGGAAAAGTCAATTCTACCTTGTTTCTAAAATACATTTTTAGTCATTTCTTAATCATTCATATTTATGTTGATGTTATTATATTTGGCGGGATTGGTCTTTGTCTTTGAAAAGAGTTTATTTTTCTTATGTAGAGTGAGTTTGACATGAGCATGATGAGGGAGATTACTTCCTTCCTTGACTTTAAAATCAAGCAAACAAAGAATGGGCACTTCATCAACCAAGGCAAGTACACCAGTGAAATACTTAAGCACTTTGGGATGGAGAACACCAAGCCAATGGACACCCCATGTCAAGCGCCACCAAGATTGACAGAGATGAAGATGGGAAAAAGGTAGATGAGAAGCTCTATAGAGGTATGATTGGAATTTTACCTTATTTAACGAGATCTAGACCTAATATAATTTTCAATGTTCGCTAGTGTGCTCATTTTCAATCAAGTTCTATGAAATCACATCTTATAGTGGTTAAGAGGATTCTAGTATGGCATCCTAAGTCAAGGGACATTACTCTTACTATTTATAATGATATTGATTACGTAGGTTGTTTGATTGATAGAAAGTGCTCAAGTGGTGCTTGCTTCTTCCAAGGACCATGACTAGTTTCTTGGTTCTCTAAGAAACAAAGCATTGTGGATCTTTCAACTATCGAGGCTGGATACATCGCATCTGAGACTTGTTTTGCTCAAGTCCTATGGATGAAACAAATGCTCCAAGACTTTAACATTCATTTTGATGCTTCTCCTATCTATTGTTATAATACTAATATAATTAACTTGTCTCGCAAACCTATATTTGATAGTAGAGCTAAACATATAGAGGTTTGTCATCACTTTCTTTGTGACCAAATTTCCAAGAAGGATATATATATATATATATATATATATATATATATATATATCACACATGTGGATACAACTTGTGGCCATTTTCACTAAACTTCTAGCTAGAGAACAATTTGCTTTTATTATATCAAAACTTCTTATAACTGCTCTTGATGATATTGACATGCCTTCCAACTAGTTATCATCTTACTTATATGTTTCTTGCTTAAAAATGATCATCTCTTGCTTGCTATGTGCTAAAATTGTCTTATTTCTTGCCTTGTTTTTCTTGTTTTTTTTTCAAACAATTGTTTTATCACAAAATAATATCATATGATAAGTGAAATGTGCCTCAATATGTCTAAAATGCATAATAAGCTAAAGAAATAAATTTAAATTAGCACCCTAGATGCTAGGCATTAAAATTTCTTGTTTTTGGATAGACTATCTGTCAGTCGAGTTGCCAACTCGACCAATCCCAGGCTGAGGTCAAGTGTTTTCACATGATCGGTCGAGTTTCCCAAACTCATAACTCGACTGATCGCTGAGCTAGACCAAATTTAAAAAGGGTTTCTATTGAAATTTCTCCCTCTCAAGTAGAGAAAATTCACTTGATCCCTAGTTACAAGCTCCCTTAACCTCCAACCCAAGGTTCGCACATCCCTTTCCTTGCCTAGACCAGCCTTCCTTGCCTCTCCCACACCCATCTAGGTGGTTTTTCAACCTGTTGGTGAGGATCTCTTACTCTTTTTGTTGCTTATGCTTCCCTATCCGGTCCCATGTCCTCCAATTTTAGAAAGAGAGTTGTTTCTAGCAAAGATAACCCTTCCTCTTCTAATCCTTGACTCATATCCTTTTATGGACCTTTTCATTTCCTCTGAAGCTCTCAATTGTTACAAGGATCTCCTTCCTAGGAACCCCTTCACCTTTTGATCTTTGTTTGAGCCTCGTCTCACCATGAAAAAGGCTATCACGGAGGTTGGTGAGTTGTTCCACTCCCATCACCTAGGTGTGTTGTGTGTAGAATGTCTATGCTTTCATAATTCCATCACTAGCACCAAGGCAGTCCATGAGTTCTATGCCAATCTTCAAAGGAACTATGACACAATTGTGCCACCGCCCAATAGCCAGGTAACTCTTACTTCAATGATTTTTGGGACCAAACTTACAAACTTTGAAGATTCCTTGAACATCTATTTCAATGGAACTTAGGTCGCCGACACATGGAGGAAGGATTACCCTAACTATTTTGACCTGCTTGACCCCAAGGCTTTCTAGAAACACTTTAATCTTACTCTCCCTATAATTCACAAGTGTTTGAAGAAGCCTCAGGTACCCTATCAGAAGAAGTCAACCTTCTCATCCTCTTCCCTTGATCTCAAGAATTGTATGATTGCTTTGGTTGTTAATTGCAATGTCCACACAAAGAAAAACCAAACAAAAATTGTAGAAAACACTCTTGTGATCATGTACTATCTTTTGAAGAATGTTGGAGTCAAGTGGTCCCGATACATTCTAAACCACGTGACCTACTTTGACTCGGGGAAGAACACCCATTGTACCCACTCCAACCCTTCTTTTATTTGTGGTATTTTCTCTTTTTCTACTAAGAAATCTATTTTCCATGGTCTCAATTACAAAGCAAGTCAGAAAGGAGTCTGCATTAGTGAAACCACAATCAAGAAGACCTTCTTGTCTACCTCCTCTACCACACCTAGATCCTCCACCTACACCTCTACCCAGGCCCCTCCACGTCCACCACAACCTTGACCTGACCACGCCTCTTTCTCGGTGTCAAATGAAGCCCTTATGGGTTATATGATACACCAATAGACGCACAATCTTCAAGTTTAGGATCACCTCCAATGGGACCTTTTCCAGATCATGTCTACCATGAACCTATCCCTCAACCATCCCTACCCCTCCTACCAGCCATACCCAAGCGGTGACTATGCTTCCTTTGCATACAATCACTTATACCCAGCCCCTCCACCTACTGCTTCCGCTGCCACACATGCTGCTAAAAGTGGACATGTCCATGCCCTTAGTGTGCTTCCTCGTCTGGATCTGCCCACTAGTCATGTTGCCACCTTGCTTGCTAGTCTTGGGACTTCTGCTCCCACCTTCCCTCAAGCACAACAGTTACATGCTCTTAGCATGTCGTGGGCTGAGCAGAATGCCAAATGGCCCGATCGTGGTTTCGATCCTCATGATGATGAGGAGTTTCCTGACTAGGAAACTGATGAGGATGTTGATGATGATGATGATGAGGCTACCGAGGATGATGGCACTAAGGATAGTTCTAATGATGGATTTGTTGGTTCCTCTGGATATGTAGGTGATGTTGTTGTCTCTGTTGCAACTTCTGATGGAGTCAAGGACTACGAGCCTGAGGCCGACAATGATGATGTTGATGATGATCCTATTGATGCATATAGCATATATGTTGCTTAGATGTTTTAATTCATTAGTCTTTAGGTTTTGATTATATCTATATTTTTAGCATTTTATGTACTAAGATATTTGGACATTGTATCTTAGGCTTAGTATTTTATCATCTGTTGTTTTATCGTTGGTTTGCAGCTCGTTCTGTGAGAACATGTTTAGTGTTGTAAATCTTATGTACCCCAATGTTTTGGTTGACTATATCTTATGAGTTTGTGGTATGTTATCCCATATATTGATTATGACATCATATTGCTTGTTCTCTATGATTCGTCTCTGTTTGATGTGTGCTATATGTGGTTGATTGTTTTTGCTTGTGTTTGTGGAGAAGACGTTTTTTTTGTTCTTTTACCACCCTACCTTTTTGAGATGACAAAGTGGGAGAAGTTCTCTTGGTCATATTGTTTTAACATTTGTATGACCTTTTTCTTGTCAACTATCTACATATCATGTGACTTGCTAGAGGACCATATAGTAGGTATATGTGCTATGGTTATTTGTGGAAAGACTAACCATTCATGCTTAGGTAAGCATGAATTGAGCTGGAGCAATTCACAAAGTAAAGGTTTAACTCTCACATCCTTTCTCAAAGGTAAAGGTTTGATTTTCATATCCTTTTCAATATGTTGAGGAATGGTTTGTCATTGTCAAAAAGGAGAGAATGTTGACCTAAGTGTTACACATTGTCCATATTTTGATAATGGCTTAACCATTCCATTCATATGTATCTGATATGGTTTTTAGGATTGATTTCAGGCATTAGGTACATGAAAAGGATCAAATCGGTCAATCCCTAACTTGGTTTAGTTAAAGTCAAAAGCAATGTAAATGCACAATTGGGGAAAAAACTCCAAATCACCTTAGATTAATTTTTTAATCATTTTTATTGATGATATGGCTTGTAACTAAAATGAGAAAAAATAGGGACACTTAATTCGAACATTTGATTTCTTAAATATCATTTTGAAAAAACCATTACAGGCACTTTATTGGTCGAGTTATAATCTCGACCGATCCTGGATTTTGAGAATGACATCAATCGATAGATTTGTCCATCCAAAGAACTCGGCCGAAGATCACTATGCCCAAAGCTAATTTAAGTGGATCGATCGAGTTGCCACCAGGACAAACTCGACTGATGGTTTAAATTGGTCTTGTCGCATAGTGTGATCGGTCGAGTTATCTTTATTGAAACTCGACTGAATGCATTATACAAAAAACACAGAAAAAGTGAAACAAACCATTGGTGAGTTGCATGAGGTTTCTCATTCATGATATTCAAGGTTCTTGTCATAGTTGAGTGTTTTAGTCCACTTCATCCCCTTTGTCTCTCTTGATTACACCTTAATTCGTCATTATGAGTGAGATAGGTCCTATGTGAATAGAGCTACTGATTTGTATGCTTATAAAGATCCCATGCTTCTCCTTTCTCATCCCTTTCTTCAAAGTTCTTTATTGGTGAAAGCTTCTGCAAGAGAAGGATGAGGATCAAGCTTCTTCAGTTGGACAAGAAGGTGCTCAATACTTCTCTAAGTGAAGGTGAAGATCAAGACGGGAGACCCACGGAGTTGAGTGGGTAAAGACTCAAGGTTGAAGACTCATTGAATGAAGGGGAGGACCTTGGTGAAGGCATCTAGCTGATTGCAAGAGTGGGTAATACCTTGGAGAGGTAGAGGACTAGCTCTTAGATAGGTAAGACCTTGATTTTAGGTTGTTGGCTCCCTTGGCATTAAAGGGAAGTTGGATATCCTTATCCCGAAAAAGGAAGGTCATTTTTTGTAACTCTTATAAGTGAATATAAGTAGATAAGCTTAAGAAATCTTATAGATTGACCTCTCTAGGTAGTGGACTGACTCTCTCCTAATTTGGAGAGTGGAACCACTCTAAAAAAGCTTGTCCAATTGGTTGCTTCAATTTCTCTCATCCTTGCTATGCATGATTAGATTGCCATCAAATTGACTATTTGCAATTATGTCTAGTTGAAGTAAATTGAAGGTCTAACTATTTTTGTGCAAGTTTTGAAGCTATATTCACCCCTCCTCTAGAGCCCTCTGATCCAACAAATAAATCCAAACAGTCAACAAGTAAAATTGTTTGTTTCTCTTTCCACATGTATCCAAAATTCATCTATCTAAAATTCTTGTTATACAAGTTCTTACCATGTTAAGTAGAAACAAAAGATGACTTTACAATAAGTGGTGGTTCACTAAGTCAAGACTCATAGACATATTGGGCATGTTGAGCAATCACATGTTACCCTTCCACATGTTCATGGTAGATGGATTTGATACAACAAACGAATAGATAGCTTGAGGAGCTTTTAGAACCCAATGTATTATTACCCTTCTTCACACAAGAAGGGTGGTGTAACAACACAACCTCCATGTTGTGATTAACTAACTACCTAAGTCCTTAAGTACGGGAATGCCATTTCCACAACAACCACAAATCTACCATGTTATAGGTGGACCACTACGAATGTAGAATGAATACCTACCATTGAGACATACAAGAGATTGGAGTGCCTGATATGTGCACTTTGTTGATATCAATGTCATTTCTGTCGTCAGATAGAACAGATCCAAGTAGCCAACAACTGAAATAAAGTGTCGCTCTTGCCACACAGAAAATCTATTTGCATTAAAGAATCTTTACAGAAATGGTGGTAGGGCATGTCACTGGCCCAACCACCACAACTCCACCATGTCCTCATGTGAACAAGTTCTCCTCTAGGAAAATGAATTAATACCTAGGAGTAACAAGTGCACCCCTCTCACTTCATTTTCATGTAAAAAAGTGCTCCTCTATGTAAATTGAATGAACATCTAGGAGTGAACTATGCTCCATCTCTCACTTTATTTTCATGTAAACAAGTGAGCCTTTGAGAAAATTTATGAATACCTAAGAGTGCCATGTGCACTCGCTTCATTTTCACTGGAATATTCCTACATTGATATGTGTTATTTTGAAATAAAAATGACTTCAAAAAAGTGTCGGTTCACTAAGGTGAAATTTCTTTACATTGATATATACTATTTTGAAATAAAAATGACTTCACAAAAGTATTGGTCCAAATTTCTCTACATTGATATGTACTGTTTTGAAATAAAAATGATTTTACAAAAGTGTTGGTCCAAAATTCTTTACATTGATATGTACTTTTTTCATGTAAATAAGTGCTCCTCTTCTCATTTTGTCAAGTGCTCCACTAGGAAAATTGAAAGAAAAGTCAAAAGTATCATTTGTACTCGTTGCATGTTCATTGGGAATTTTTTACGATTGATATGTGCTATTTGAAATAAAAATAACTTCACAAAAATGTTGGTTCACTAAGGCCAAATTCCTAGATATATTGGGCCTGATGTGTAAGGGCATGTTGGGAGGTAATTCTGCTCTGTGAAGCCAGCCTAGCACGGTACCCTCCACTCTAGTGGCAATGAGATTCAGGCTTTTGCCCAGACCATAAGGCCAGCTGTGAACTTGGAACGGGCAGGCCAAATTCCTAGACAAAAATGTTGGTTCACTAAGGTCGAATTCCTAGACATATTGGGCCTGATGTGCAAGGGCATGTTGGGAGGTAATTCTGCTCTGTGAAGCCAGCCTAGCATGGTACCCTCCACTCTAGTGGCAATGAGATTCAGGATTTTGCCCAGACCGCAAGGCCAGCTGCGAACTTGGAACGGGCAGGCCAAATTCCTAGACAAAAATGTTGGTTCACTAAGGCCAAATTCCTAGACATATTGGGCCTGATGTGCAAGGGCATGTTATCCTTCCACTGTCCACAATGGGAGGTAATGTCTCTAGTGGGATCTTTACATTGATATGTAATGTTTTGAAATAAAAATGACTTCACAAAAGTGTTGGTCCAAATTTCTTTACATTGATATGTACTATTTTGAAATAAAATGACTTCACAAAAGTGTAGGTACATATTTGTTTACATTAATATGTACTTTATTTCATGTAAATAAGTGCTCCTCCTCTCATTTTGTTTTCTTGCAAACAAGTGCTCCACTAGGAAAATTGAAAGAAAAGCCAAGAGTGTCATTTGTACTCACTTCATTTTTTATTAAAAAATTCTTTCATTGATATGTGTTATTTTGTAATAAAAATGACTTCACAAAAGTGTTGGTTCACTGACGCCAAATTCATTTACATTGATATGATACTGTTTTGAAATAAAAATGACTTCACAAAAGTGTTGGTTTAAATTTCTTTACATTGATATGTATTATTTTTAAATAAAAATGACTTCACAAAAGTGTTGGTCCAAATTTCTCTACATTGATATGTACTATTTTGAAATAAAAATAATTTTACAAAAGTGTAGGTCCACATTTCTTTACAATGATATGTACTTTTTTCATGTAAATAAGTGCTCCTCTCATTTTGTCAAGTGCTCCACTAGGAAAATTAAAAGAAAAGCCAAAAGTATCATTTGTACTCGCTGCATGTTCATTGGGAATTTTTTACGATTGATATGTGCTATTTGAAATAAAAATAACTTCACAAAAATGTTAGTTCACTAAGGCCAAATTCCTAAACATATTGGGCCTGATGTGCAAGGGCCTATTATCCTTCCACTTCCTAAACATATTGGGCCTATTATCCTTCCACTTACAATGATATGTACTTTTTTCATGTAAATAAGTGCTCCTCTCATTTTTTGTCAAGTGATCCACTAGGAAAATTAAAAGAAAAGCCAAAAGTATCATTTGTACTCGCTGCATGTTCATTGGGAATTTTTTACGATTGATATGTGCTATTTGATGCAGTTAAATACACGGCTCCAATTTACTCACCTCTTCATTTATGACAAGATATTTCCTTCAGAGATCTTTTATAGCTGGAAAAAGGGCATAAAGGTCATATACGCAAGCATGGGAACCACGAATCTGTGCACTATCAAATCACAACATAATACAGTCATAAAGTTAGTTGCATATGGGCTGGATTATCAGGTCGTGGCTGCTATTTCGAGCTTAAGGCCCCGATTTGGGTACGTATCCGAAAATTCTTGTTGGGGATATGCTAGCCCGAAAACAGGAGTCACCCGATCACGTTTGGAAATAAAGCTATGCACATGCTACCCCGAAATTCTTAGTAGCTAGGTTCATACTTGTTTACTTTCCAAATAATGGTTTTGTAAAAATCATTTGACATGCCCATTATTTTCCTATTTGCTCCATGTGTGATTTCTTCCTTCTAGATTTTAGGGCAGGTGGTCCCAGATGACTTAGAAGAGATAACATTGATAATGAATGATATGCCCTTTATAAATAGGGGTGTAAACGGTGCGGGTACGGTGCGGGTATGACCATACTCAGAAACGTACCCAATTATTTTTGCGGGTACGAGTACAGGTCTAGACCCGTATTTCTCAGTAACCAGACCCGCACCATACCCGGAACCGCATATAATGCGGGTACACGGTGCGGTTCCAAGGGTATACGGTTCTGTGTAATTTTTTTTAAAGTATTAAAATTGATGGTTGGACCTATTTTTAGGCCCAAATTGATGTATACATTTAATGAAGTTCAAAATTTTCAGCATGTAAGCTGTTAGAGTAACACAAAGCTGTTGTTTTGGGGGGCTTTGTGGACTTAAAATCATTCAAGTACCTACTTTTGGGCCAAAATCTTTATTAAAAAAATCATATCATACACATACATGGTTTAATCACTAGAACGACGTTCGAAATTTCCAACATGTAAGCTGCTAGAGTAACACAAAGCTGCTGTTTTGGGAGGCTTTGTGCTCTTAAAAACCATTTAAGTACCTACTTTTGGCCCAAAATCTATATTAAAAAAATCATATCATAAACATATATGGTTATAGCACTAGAACAACCCAATAGAACACAAAGAAATCATTCAATATATGAGTTGAGTGCTATAAAAAGCCCAGCAAAATGAACAATATTATCCACATCATCGATTTGGAGACTAAGAATATTTCAACAAATCACACAATACTACTCAATAATCAACCAACAACTTAACAAAATTAAATACCATCAAATATGCAAGTTAAACATTAAGAAATTCACCAACAGTATAATGAAATATTGTTAAATGATCAATGGGATTGTTAAATGAGAGCTGGTGTCGTCGACGACCTGGGCTGGCTCAGCGATTGAGCGGGCGATGGCCGACGGGGCCGTTGGGTTGTTGAGGGGCGGATTCGGCTGAAAGCCTGGCTGTCGTTGGGGGAGGCTTGAAGATGGCGCCCGCGGAGACTACTGAATGTCGGAGGACGCGGACTGACTATTGAGGCCAGTGGCCCGGCATGCTCGCTCTCCTCTAGCCGATCCACGTCCTTGGGACATGGAGCGACGAAGCAGGCGCATGTGGTGTTGGTGGCCAAGCAGGAAGTGTCGATCACTCTGGCACTGGATATTCCTTTAATACTGGAGAAGCCCATGTCGGTTCTGGTGGCGTGCAGGAAGCGGAGTTCCATTTCATCCGGCAAGGCTGTGGGAGTGAAAGCGGAGCCGAGGCAGAAACAATTGCAGGATGAGGTGAAGGAGGAAGAGGAGAAGCCGAAAAAGGGGATCGGCATGCCAGTACTGAGTGGCAGGATTATCGAAAAGCCATTCAAGAGGGGTTTGAGGACCACCAAAGGTCAGGGGTCGATGGCGACGAGAGTGGACTCCATCCCCGCTGTAAAGGACGAATCGCCGGACCCGCCGAAGATCGTCGAGATGAAAGCCAGCAACGGCAGCAGTCCCTCCACGCCGGCCATCGTTGTGGTCGCCACGAAGAAGCGGAGCGCCGCCGGGTTCCTCAAAAGGCTCAAAGGTAGGGCCTGGTCTCCTTCTCCGTCCCCAGCCAATGAGACACCGATGACGCCACCACCTCTTACTGTTGCGACGAAAGTCTCCAAGGGAGGTGGTGTCGTCGTTTCCGAGCAAAAGAAAGGGACTACATTGAAAGCAGCCACAAAGGAGGTGGCGTAGGCGGCTGCCGTTGCGTATTCTTCGTCTGCTAAGCCGCTGGAGGAGCGGGCCATCCAGCCTAAGAGGATAGGGAGACCGCCCAAGGGGAAGGCCTCCCCGCCCCTGCCTTTACCGGCCAAGAGGGCGAGGGTTGATCCTAAATCGCTCTGGCTGGAGCCTGGAGGCTGGCGGCTAGCCCTAGCTCTGGCTTCGTCCGCTGTCTCCGCTCGATATGAGGAAAGCAGAATGAGGGGGGAGCCGGGAGGGGAGCCGATGGTCTAGGACAATAACTTTAGTATTTGGGCTAAATTAGGTTAGAAATGTCCACCGTTAGATCTGTAGTTTGTTAGCCATAGATTCTAACAAACTCATATATAAATGTATAAATTTATATTTTTTTTGTGGGTACACGGGTTAGCGGGTATGGGTATAGCTATACCCATTATTGGAACCGGGACAGTACGGGTATGCGGGTATGCGGGTACGCGTGTATGCGGGTCTAGAAAATTGGACCCATTACGGTTTTTGGCGGGTACGGTTTTGCGGGTACACGGGTATACCCGTACCCATTTACAACCATATTTATAAAGACAAGATATAGTAATATTTTAAATATATATATATATATATATATATATATATATATATATATATATATATGTGTGTGTGTGTGTGTATATATATACACACACACACATATATATAGATATAGATATATAGTACATGTATTCAAGCTTCCATGCACTCTGATTTATTAGTATTATTTACAAGATTGTTTATCTATTCTGAATAAATTATGTGAAAAGTTTGGTCATCAAGACGGGGTATTTACATGATGGTATAGAAACTATGAGAAATAAACACTCATGCATGCTTCATGGAAGAATAGGGTTATTTATCAAATAGAAATGGAACACTTGGACTTAGGAAATAGTTGAAAATAAAACATAATAGTATGTACCTAGGAATACAAATAGAAAACACGAAAAACTTGGGTACTTATATACATACCATTTCAAGAAATGTACGGAACTTCTATATCTCATCTAGTATATATTTTACCATACATAATGTAGTGTTGGTCATGACAATATTCTTTGTTTAAAGATATATTGTCTAACCTACTCAGTTTCATAATGAATAATTTCATAAATCCTAAACTACTTGATTTATGTATATATTACCATCCTTACAACATATTTAATACATTTCAAAATGGATCTTGGAAATAGTTTGTAAAACATGACAAACTTGGGTGGAAATACTCTTACACAAATTGATCAAGAACATCCTAGATGTGTTTCTTATTGGAGGATGAACCATCGCCATGTCAGTAGATATGAGATGAGATGTTTGAGGAAGGCAAGTTTTGTGAATATTCTTCCATAATCACTCTTGATCTAATTAGTTGATGGTGGGTTTATTCACTTTACGAACTAACTTGGCCAAAGCCATTTCTGTTACTTGGGGTATAACTCTAGACCTTGAATTGAGTCACCAACTATATTTGGAATGAAAATAAAGAGTTTTTGAATTTGTAGTTTCTTGACCTCTATAGGATTCATATTTATAAGATATAAACACCATCCATAGATGTAACAAAATTATTATACAATAAAAAATAGTCAAAACTATACTACACACATAAAATGGTTTGATAAATCTTATATTTGTTTGACCTTACCTAAATAGAAAACAAGGTAAAATTAATATAAAAAGGTAAACCTTCAACTAAAAAATGAGACAATATAAATAATATTTGTAAATAAAATTTTCTAGATTCTTGACCTCATATTGAGACAATGTATTAATCTGTGTAATCCAAATAGAACTTTTACAGTCATGTCTCTTAAAAGAAAAGAAATGATAAAATATTATGACATGTAATTGAGGAAACACCAACCCCTTATATTTAGTGGACTAATAAAAGTAATTTCATGATTCTATTTATTAAAATAAGGTTACATGATGTCATATACCCACTGAAAGAAAATTACTTGACCATAATTTTGACTTCGGAGCACTCTAGAATCATTCAACCAGAAAATTTTGTAAATTAGACTAAAGAAAAGAGTGTATAATTACAACTTTTAAAAAATTAGTAGTTGACCAATAAGAATCAAAGTAAGGTGGAGAGATATGATGTGTTCAATTTTATATTTTTGAATCCCCGTTTAGTAGGATACCACATCCATCTCCACCATTCTATAAGCTAAGGTACTCAAGTAGCCTTTTAGGCTCTCTGGAGATCTAATTTCCTAGTTGAGTCAAGTGGATAGTATGATGGACTAGTTGTAAGAGTATGAGTATGTTGTGATTGTGACTTGATTCTCAAATTGATTTTGGCTATTTTAGTTTTGTATAAAAAATTTCTCCCATAAAAAGGAAAGTTTCATTATAATACTATACATAAAAAATTATCAAAGATTTCTCAGGGAAATTAACAATAAAGGATGTATGATTAAAACCCTAAAAGAGAGATACACAAATGGGTGCACAAACCCTTAAAGGACTTGAGTTTGGTGTAGGGTGGACTATTTTAAGGGGTGGATAGTAGTACACATTGAACAATAGATATATCAAATTTTAGGATGAAATTATCTTTTAGGAGTGGAATATTGTAACATATCTAATTTTGGATACTAAATCCAATTTGAGAAACATTCATAATTGTCTCTAACATGAGCTTGTTTACAAAAATTGTCCTTCATTCCAAGTCCCATATGATCATTCTAATAAAACATCATATCCTTGAGGTAGAGCTCCATTGAATAATTAGTCTTGTGTTTATCATTTCTTCTAGTTTATATCCTTTTAAATGCTTCCTTACAACTTTATCTACTAAGGTTTTGACATCCTTTGACCAAAAGATCAACAAAAACTTTTGTTGGCTCGATAAATATTTTTTCATATCCTCAACTTGTGTTCTGAACATCAACAGTCAGATGAGCTTTCCTTTGATGTAATCCACCAAATTTTTGAGTATGTTTGAATTATGATCCTCTTCCTTGCAGTTTTATGCCCTTCTTACAACCAAGTAGCATTTATTTATCCTTCAAGTGGGCCACTACCTAAAAACTTCTTTTCATCGCCTTGAATCCATCTGCCATGCATGTCCCTTATTACATAGCTTGAGTTAATGTCCTATTTGTTTCTATTTATAATAGTATATGTTGTGATGATGGTATCAAATTTACTAGGACTTGTAGTTGGAAACTAGTGGAAGTGGTGTTTTGGTCTCTAGACTAGTTGCTCATTCAATTTGCATGAATGATATCACTTTAAAGAGTCAGAATTCTAATCAAATTATTTATAAGCACATTCATATTTTTCTTGAAGACCATCTCATTATTTTCCTTTCATAATATCCAATAGGTTACTACAAAAGTCATATGCCAATTATCCTTTCCTAATATTTGTTTCAGAATGTGTTCCAACTAGTAGTGAAATTGGGTATATGATATGTATTCAAACTCTCCATATCTCTTGGATGAAGCAACAATGCATTTATCATGTTTAAAATACCAAAGGAAACATTTCACCCTTGGTGGTAAGATATTGTGCCAGACACTATCCTAGTTCCCTTCTAAGAAGCGTCATCTATCTTCCATCAACAAACGATATGCAATTTTACTCATCAAGACTCCATGTTTCTATAAACAACAAATAAATCCGTAGTTCCCATAGCTAGATTGAGGTGGTTGCATGCTCAAAATTAATGACATTCCTTTTTCAACTCAATTAGTTAAAAAATCCTCATCCCATGATCCATCATCCTTCAGTGTAGTAGCTACCTACATTTCGTCCGACTCTCTAGGTATGTCCTTTTTAGGTAACATAATAGGTTTAACATTTGACGTGACCCAAGTTTTGTTCCACATATTGATATGGAGTCCATTCACTATGACTATTCTAGAGTGCTCTCTCACAATAGTTATTTGTTTGTAAATACATATCCACAAGCTTGGTCCCAGGTTCTTGTAACCACTATTACTCTTATACCTGCAGTTCTCTTTTCTATCACAAAACCCCAAGTCAACTCTACCATTGATGCCTTGTTATATTCCTTTACTAAATATATACTTAGTCCTCCTTTGTCAACATCGGCCAGAACTCATTCCCAAACCCTATGTTAGTTCTTGATGGATCACCTATATCACTATATATAAAGTTTTGAATGAACTGATCAATCCTATCTCAAGTTGAGATAGACAATTCAGTTAATTGCATAATATAAGAAGTTGATGAATTCAATACTAATTGTGCTAGTGTAATCTGGATGACTAGTGATAGCATGTGGTGCATACATCCATTAATTATCATATATGGATTATTCAAAAAAACAAATAAAGTTGCTTAGAAAATCTATCATGTATGATTAGAAGTCCAAAGTTCCTCCCTAATTTAAATGTCTGATGTATGTCGGTGTCGCTACATACTTGTATCTGATCGAAAGGGGTGTCTTTCTAGAGAAGAGGATGCTTGATTTTTCTGTGGAGAGTCTTTGCCCAGATGCTTGTTAAAATTTCATCCAGATTTTCATCATCACCCTTCCTTGTCACACCGATGCTTCCCTAAAAAATATCATCTACAAAGCATACATGAGAAAAAGAAATTTTCTTTTTAGTGAAGACAGTTGATTTCCCGTATTTTCTTCCACATCTTATGGAATTTCCTATCTCAGTATTTCTAAACATAATGTGAATATATAAGGAGATAGAGGATCTTCTTGTTTCACCCACATAGTGGGTTTGAATTCCTCTAGAACATCCCCTCTCCATAAGATGGGGGAGTGTCCTATAGTAATGACGTCCATGATAATAGAAATAAAGTTAGCATGTAAGGGCATTTGTCCCAAGGTATCATAGATGAAGTCCCAACTCATATTATCATACTTTTTAGCCAAATCAAGTTTAATAGACATGTGTGATTCCTTGATTATAACACCTCCATAAAATGCATATCTCTTGAACTAGCAATATATTATCAATAATCTTTCAGCCAGGAATGAAACTCATCTTGGTATGGGAAATCCAATCATTCATGTGAGGTTTGATCCTTGATACAAGAAATTTTTATAACATGTTGACACTCATATTGCTGAGAGAAATTGACCTCAAGAGGCTACATGTCTCAGATTGTTCAATCTTTGGAATCATAACAATAGAATAGTTAGTGGCTCCCTCATTTAACCTACCTTTATCAAAGGGTTTATCTATAAATTACACAATTGATCTTTTTAAAGTATACCAGTTGGTTGGCAAGAATTTAGCATTCTTCCATTGCGGCATGGTGCTCTTAAAGATGCAATATCCTTCAAATAGTTAAATATCTCCCCCTCATCATGCCTTTTCCCCGTGTTAATCTTGAATTGTTGATCTAACATAGGGAACCACCCCATATTTACCATCTAGCATGAACTCCAAATCTAGGTGTATCATTATTAAAAAAAATCAAAATAGGTCTTGATATGTGTTTTTAGGTCTAACTGGTCATCAATCCATTGGTTGTCATCCTTTCTCAGGCTGATGATTTTATTTTGTTGTCATTTCGTTTTAATAAAAGCTTGAAAGTACTTTGTGTTTCCAACTCCTAATTTAAGCCAATCACATTGTGCCTTTTGTTCCCATTAATTCTCTTCAAATTGTAGTTCCTTCTTTACTTTGTTTTGCACATCAATGATACTATTTTCCATATCCGAGTCATAATGCAATGAAAAGTTAAGAACACATCTTAAACCTCTATTGTATGCATCACAAAACACCACATAACCATTTTTAGCCTCTAGTAGATTCATAACTAGTGATATGGTTAACATATTTTTTTAAGTTTAAAAATATTTCTCACATGATTCAGACCAAAAAAAGAAAATCCTTCCCTTGAAACATGTTAGAGGGTTGTTAGCACACTAAAGTTGTAGGAAAATATAGCATCATGATAGGAAATAGAAGAAAAAAATTATCTTCCATATTCCCCTTTAACAGAATATCACATCAATAACTATGTAATGAGAAGGGATGGTTTTAAAGCAATACTTGATCCTGGGGCAAGTCCAGATACAATTCCGTTGATGCAATATGCGGCTTTCTTCAAGTCACACCCAGACAACATTTTTGGCAACTCCTAGTTGATCACTACAGACAACAACTTGACATTGTGCTCCTAGTGGTAGGAAATAGCCTCCTCGCCTCTATAGTAGTCCACACAAACTACTAAGAACTCTTGTCATTCTAGAAGAGCAAATAAGAAGGAGTTGTGCCTTCTAGAAGAGCAACTTGACATTATGCTCTCCCACAATTGTTCTCCCATGCTATCCCTCCCTTTATCAGGTAGGACTTGCTTGGGTTCTCTCAGTTACCACAACCAGAGAAGACAACAATTGTTAAAGGCAATTGAGTTGCAACTAAGAAGCCTCTAGTGCCCCTCTATTTATAGGAGGGTTAGGACCAAGGTTCCCAATCTGAGTGGGAGTGGAAGGGACTAAAATTTCATGAATTTTCACATCCTATGAGTGGAAAAATGATCGGTTCACAGGTAAATTGGTCAGTTGGCATGTGAAAGATCTATTCAGCCCTTGAACTGATCAAATCATCATGTTTCCAATCACAATTGTATTGGCAATTAATATCCGATTTAATGCACAATATGACGTCAGCACTAATCCTTGAATCAATCAAATTGATCCACTAACTGGTCGGTTCACAACCTGATCCGTTTGGTTTTTGGACATGAGCTGATCGATTCATTTTCTGAACTGGTTAGTTCACGGACTAGATTACCAATATTGGTTCATTCAACATGCCACACAAAAACAATCAGTTCAACACTTGAACTAGTCGATTCATAGTTCAGTCATTTAACATTCAACCAATGTTGTTTAAATTAAATACCTAACTCTTTAGTAATTAGTTTAAACCATATTCATAAATGAACTTCTATTCTAAGTGTATCCTATGTGTGTGAACCTATAGGTTCCAAGTTATGTTGGAAGTGAATGTCCATAATTGATTTATGACATCACAAGCAATGAGCAATATTTAGAAACACATCATTGCTATCCAAGTAATTAGGAAACTTAAAGAACAACTGCAACCTACAATCTATGATTGGTGTTATAATGGTTGTTTTTTTCCTTTGTCATTGATATCCAAATTGAACTCAAGGCATGTAATAATCATGCTTATGATGTTCAATTCATGTTCCTTGAACTAGAGCAAACTATCTGAGATATATGTGACCTCAATATCATATAATGATTCAAATGTGCATCCACATGCTTTTATCAGTCTATCTTATCAAGTAGCCTAGATATAAAACTCCAGTAGGAGGGACAAATCCCATTTACATCACTCACAGTCATCCCCATGTGTCACAATGCACTCGATCATCACCTTTATGGTAAATTGTATTCAAGAACATGGTGGATGATGTAAAAGTACATGAAACGACAAGTAATGAGTATAGTGATTTTAGGTCTGAGAACCACAATCATCGCCATCACTCTGAGAGATTCTTTTGCATACCAATTATGGTTTTTTCACTCTGAAGGTGATTCTGTCTAATACACTATTCTCTAACAAGTATTTATGTGTTTAGTTTGATTTCACATATCATGACTGATGAGATTCTATCACCAACCAACACACACTCTAGTCATGTGTCATTTCTATCTATCACCCTTCCACAATAACACCTGACTAGGGACATAACAACAATGTACATACTCTAACATCCATATGATTTCATTGTTCATGTCATCAACTCAAAGGCATATGTCATCAAGTAATGTCATTCTTTAGACATTCATTATGCTTCATCATTGTCTCATAACTGATTGAAACAAAATAAATTGGAAGATTGTCTATATTACTAATCAAATCATTTACGAGATACACCATCACAATCTTCATATGATTGGCACTTTGGGCATACTTACCAATAGAAGTTCCTTACAAAAATCATTTATTATTTAGATAACCTTTTAAAACTTCATATCTCAATAGGTGTGGTATGTTTCTCCTACTAAATAACTTATTCCATGTTCTTAGGGTCTACACTAACTCTGTCACCTTATATGACATGTCAAGAATATGAATCTTTAGCCAACTAGAACTCACACTAGTTGAACTTGTCATAAAGTTGATGTTGTCTAAACAACTTTGGGGTTATCATCAGTTGCTTCTCAGGTTGTTCTATATTTTTTGTTTAAATTATATAAACATATCATCTATAAACACTAATATAAATAGATCTCGGTATTTTTTAAAAGCTCTATTTATCATGTTCATAAAATCTATAGGGGCATTTTTCAGTGCAAAAGACATATGCACAAACTCATAATTCTCATATCCTATCTTAAAAGTTGGTTTAGGAATGTATGATGTTTTATCCTCAACTTTTTAACCTAACGTAAGATGTATGTTTGAGAAGATTGTTGATCTACACAATTGGTCAAACAAATCATCAATCCTAGGTAAGGATGTTTATTCTTTATTGTTATCTTATTTAACTGCCTATGGTCTATGCATATATTCATAGTTTCATCTTAATTTTTCACAAAAAGCATTGAATCTCCCACGGTGATGTAGTAGTTTGAATGATATCCTTATCCGGTAAATTATGTAACTGAGCTTTTAGTTCCTTTAACTTTGTAGGTGCCATTTTATGATCTTGTAATGCTACCGGGTGACTATCGGATAATATTTGCATATCAAACTCAAAATCTTTTCCAAGATGTAAACTTGGTAACTCATTGCTATGAACTCACAAATTATTAGAATGTCCTCTAAATTTGATCATCATTTTCTATAAATTTGGATCTACCATGTGTTCTGAAAGGGCCTCACACCCTTTTCTCATCATCTTATTATCTAAAACAACTCATATGGTACATGTGGATAAGACTTTTGCATATCTTCTGAAGACACAAGATAGGTTACCTTGCTGAAAGATAACCTCTTTTTTGTAGAAGTCCCATTGGACATGGTACGCCTCATGGAAATTAATACCCAAAAATGATTCGAAAAGAGTTATTGTCTAATTGGATATGGTATGTCTCAATTAAATTAATACCAAAAATAATTTGAAAAGAGTTATTGTGTAATTGGACTTGGTATATTGGTATGAGATTACCCTCTATGGAATGCCTACTAAAACTCAAAACACATAAGAGACACACTTATGTCAAAATTGTGATTCACAAAATGGTACTCTTAATAACAATTCATAAGACAAATCTTGCAATAAATGATGTAACACACTAATTATAAATCTTTGTATAAATAAATATGCCATTTTTTAATTTACAAAATGTAATTGAAATGATATTAAAGAGAATCATCTCACTTGTAACAACTCTAGGAGAGGCATCCCCTTCTGGTTGAGTCATAGAGAAGAACCATATTGTATCTCTCCTTCTACCATGCCATCCTTGTTGCCCACTACTCATACTAGGTGCCTCCCTAGAACCTAAATACATTAAAGAACTTACTCATCTAACTAGATCTTGCCTCTATGTAGTCTAGAATTGTGACTACAAATTTGGAATTGGTGTATTCTAAAACTTAACACAATCTCGAATGAAATCTTCTATCTATGCATAGTTGTGTAATCCTTGAAATTCAATTCCCAACATTAAACAGAGTGTGCCCTACCACAAGTGTCGCATATATAGATAATTTTTTTCTTTGCATAATTGTCACTAATCCTATTGAGCCCACAAACCTTGCTAAAGTTGTCCACCTAGGTAGTGTACTCCATTTTCTAGGGCTAAATATGTTGGTAAATATATGCCCATAGAGCCATCCCAAGCGATTGCATGGAGTCGAATATTAATTAATCAATTAATACGATTATTATTTGGTTAATTAATGAATTCCAAAATATTCTAATTAATCTACGAGCGTTTTAATTAACGCAATGTTTCTATTTACCGATGGGTTTAGGAAACCCTACTTCCCTTTATATCCTATTTAAAAGAGGATTGACGGTCGATATCTATATAAGATATCGAGAGACGCTTTTAGTTTACGCTCACGTACATAAACCCTAGTCGTCGCCATCCTTAGGAGAGAAAGGAGAGCAATGCACTACTAGCACGCCGCCGCACAGACACGACTCCTTCTCGCCGGCTTAGGAAGTTTGACGTGCAGTTCCAGTCCATCCGCGTAGACGAAGTAGAGACACAGATGCAGAGATGCCTGTGTTCGGAGGGCATCAACGACCATCCGTGCGCTTTACGAGCCGCGTACGTCACCGCACGAAAGGAACGCGCCGGATCTTCCTGTGACAGCGAACGGGAGAGAAGTTCCATCCATGTAGGTCAGTAGTGTTACACCGTCGTGCAGCGGGACATCGCCGGACTTGCTCCGCGATAAGGTATATCCCGTAAACACTCCTTCCAAATATGTTGTTGTCGACGAGATACTGTTTCGGGTTGCGTGGATTTTATTGCTTCCGCCGCGTATGTTTTCTCCACAAAACCCAACAGTGGTATCAGAGCAGTGTCGATCTACGGCGTATTTGGATTCATTTAGATATGATCGAATCATTGTATACTATTTTTATGTTGCATACGACGCGAATTAAACCTGCTAATGTGCAAAACTAAACCTAATTCCACATATTCCGCAGGCTTCTATTTTTGATGTTTTGGGACGGGGTCGACTATGGAAAATATTGATTTTCTTAAGTGCATAGAAGTAAAATTACGTAGACCTTTCAGGGGCTCTGCCCCTGAGACCCAGTGAGGGGCGGCCTCCCCTGTGTACCCTGCATAGTCTGCGTGGGAGTCAAAAAATTATTTAATGAGGAATGTCCCACATTAAAAGTACTGCAATTTTAATATGTATATACATATATGTAGATATACCTATGATAGCATACATGTCGCCTTTAAAATCTATTTTATGTGGTGAATGAATACATGGTTGTGGCCTAGTATCCCCTTTTGTGAATGTTGTGAATGAATGTGGATGTCGATCTTGCGGATATGTTTGTTTGTGAATTCTATGGATGTATAATGGTTACATATGGATCCTTTGTATAAAGTATTCGGCTTGCATTCCGAGCCTCATCTCTTATTTCAAAGTGTAATTAATTCTTTCCTTTTATATTTGTACTCATATGATGTAATAGAGATAGGATTAGTTTTAGTTTTTGTAAACTTGATGTAAGGAGGCCACTTGAAGATCCAACTCCAAGGAGTGTCCATGGAGAAGCACCATGAAGATCTAATTCCAAGAAGCAACCTTAAGATCCAACTCCAAGGAGCATCCATGGAGAAGCAACAAGAAGATCCAATTCCAAGAAGCAACTTGAAGTTCCAACCTCACGAAGCATCCGTGAAGTTGCTCATTGTAATGTTGATCATTACATGCTTACATGTTGATTCACAGGTGTTGCATGAGATGCATAAGAGCATAGGTGGACCGTAATACTTTGTTGCTCCAAAGGATTACAATAGTATGGCCATAACTGATGTATTTGTGTTTATGATTGCATGTCTATCGTTTGTGGTTTTGGATATAGCAGTATATGATACGTACTATAAGTATGTGGTGTTTGGATATGTATATGTATTAATAAAACCCCTAAATTAATAATATTAAGTTTTAGTTGCCTTCCATAAAGCAACACACGTGAAAAGCTTGATCGACTATGTGTGGGCATGCCTTCGTGTGGTACACTATCTATCTCGTGGAAGTGTGATGGTGGGTGTGTGGGTCTGCCTCTGTAGGGTGCATACTCATCGTGTTGGCTTATGGGTTGGACTTAACTAGGGAACCTTGATAGGATCAAGTACCTAGAGGCACACATATGCATCATGGCAAGGAGTTGTGCATGATCATGTATCCAAGAGTTGCATATGATGCAATTTGCAAACGTTGCATACCTTAGTATTTGGTCTTTGACGCCGGCGTTGGCTGGGCATTGATCCAATTATTTTGGGTCTTGGCTCACTAGAAGGTTGTGTGTTGCAATCTTCTGAGTTGATAGTGAGGGTTATCAATTTGAATAAAATAGTGGGAGTGTAATTAATTAAAGGCCTAATTAATCTCATTTATCAAATCTTTACAAGTCAAAATGTTTTGGACTTAATGCAAATTTTTCTTTTGTAGCAATCAAATGGCAAACAACACTCACACTTTCTCGTTGCGATCGGTCCTTGAGAAGGACAAACTCACCGGAACCAACTTTCAAAATTGGTTTAGGACGTTGAGAATTGTTCTCACACATGAGCGTAAGCTCTATGTCCTTGAAACACCAGAGCCAGCGGAACCCGCCGTAAATGTGCCTAAGGCTGAAAAGGATGCTTACAAGAAGCACCTTGATGATGTCATGGATGTCAAGTGCCTGATGTTGTGCTCAATGAACTATGAGTTGCAAGAGCAGCATGAGAACATGAATGTCATGGAGATGGTAACACATCTCAAGAACATGTAGCAACATCAAGCAATACAGGAGAGATATGATGTCTCAAAGGCTTTGTTCAAAAGCAAGATGAAAGAGGGAGACTCAGTTGGCACCCATATACTCACCTTGATTGGGTACGTGGAAAGCCTGTCCAAGCTGGAATTTCCCCTAGGTCAAGAGTTGGCCACTGATGTGATTCTACAATCGTTTCCTGAATCATATAATCATTTTGTCATGAACTACAACATGAACAATTTTGACAAGTCGTTGTCAGAATTGTTGGGCATGTTGAGGACAGCTGAAGCACAGATGAAGAAAGACAAGCCCAAGTTTGTGATGGTGATCAGCATGGCAAAGGGAAAGTTAAAAGGAAAAGGCAAGGCTAAGAAAGGTTCTAAAGCTGGGCAGAAGCCAAAGTCATCCGTGCTCAAAGCTAAAGGTGGGATCTCCAAAGAAGGCAGTTGTCACCATTGTCACCAGCCTGGACATTGGAAACGAAACTATCCTCTCTACCTGGAGGAACTGAGGAAGAAGAAGCAGGGGATAGAGATCTCCACTTCAGGTATATATGTTATTGAGATAAACTTAAATATGTCTTCATCATGGGTATTGGATACTGGATGTGGATCTCACATATGTTCTAATATGCAGGATCTGATAAGAAGTAAGCCTTTACGAAAGGGCCAAGTCAAGCCGCGGGTTGCTAATGGAGCAAGAGTTGCTGCCACCACAGTTGGAGTTATTAGTTTATCTTTGCCTACGGGCCTTGTAATAGAATTAGAGAATTTCTATTATGTACCTTCCATTAATAAAAATATTATTTCTGTATCTTGTATGGATAAGAGTGGATTTGAATTTCACATTAAGAATGGAATTATTTCTATTTCTAAAGATGATATCTTTTATGGCAATGCCTCTATGTCTTATGGTATCTACTTTTTAGAACTTGAGACTAGCGTATACAACGTAAATACTAAAAGGTTAAAATGTGATAACTCAAACAAAACATTCTTATGGCATTGTCGTCTTGGGCACATAAATGAGAAGCGCATATCTAGACTCCATAAGGATGGTTATCTAGACTCTTTTGATTTTGAATCATTAGAGACATGTGAGGCATGTTTATTAGGAAAGATGACCAAGACTCCTTTCATTGGACATAGTGAGAGATCTAGTGATCTGCTAGGGCTCATACATACTGATGTATGTGGACCTTTTAGATCAAATGCTAGAGGAGGCTATCAATACTTCATTACCTTCACTGATGACCTCAGTAGGTATGTCTATGTATATCTTATGAAACACAAGTCATAAACTCTTGAAATGTTCAAGACTTTCATGAATGAAGTAGAGAAGCAACTTGGTAAGAGTATTAAAGCACTCTGTTCAGATCGAGGTGGTGAATACTTAAGCCAAGAGTTTGATGACCTTCTGAGAGACAGTGGTATTGTATCACAATGGACTCCACCTGGTACACCACAACATAATGGTGTGTCAAAAAGAAGGAATCGTACATTATTAGACATGGTACGATCAATGATGAGTTCAGCCGAACTTCCAATATCGTTCTGGGGATATGCTCTTGAAACTACATCATTTGCACTTAACTGTGTACCTTCCAAATTGTTTCAAAAGAAACCATATGAGATATGGAATGGGAATCGTCCCAATTTGTCTATGTTAAATATTTGGGGATGTGAAGCTTATGTCAGGAAACAATTTCCTGAAAAGCTTGGATCCAAATCGGAAAAATGCTATTTTGTTGGATACCCCAAGGAAACTCGGGGATACTACTTCTACACACCAACTGACAACAAAGTGTTTGCTGCTAGGACTATTGTATTTCTTGAAAAGGAATTTATTTCTAAAGGAATTAGTGGGAGGAATGTAGAGCACGAAGAAGTTCGAGACCAACAAGAAAGCAGAGAACCTGAGGAGGTATATAAGGAACATGAAGACTCACAAGTTGTTGTGGAATTTCAAGTTCCAAATGTAACATAGGAACCTCGTAGGTCTAGTAGGACACGACTTGAGCCTGAGAGATTTGGATTTCTCGTGACTCAAGACAGTGATGAATTGGGCATAGCATATGAGCCAACTTCCTATCTAGAAGCTACTAAGGGACCAGAATCTGAGAAATGGCTCGAAGCCATGAGATCTGAGATGGAATCCATGTACACCAACAAGGTATGGAACTTGGTGTTTCCACCCGAAGGGGTAAAACCCATAGGGTGCAAGTGGGTCTTTAAGAAGAAGACTGACATGGATGGAAATGTTCAAACCTATAAAGGTAGATTGGTTGCGAAAGGATTCCGTCAAATTCAAGGTGTTGATTATGACGAGACCTTCTCACCAGTTGCCATGGTTAAATCCATTAGGATCATGGTTGCCATTGCAGATTATCATGACTATGAGATTTGGCATATGGATGTTAAAACAGCATTCCTTAATGGGAAATTACTTGAGGATGTGTACATGACACAACCTGAGGGTTTTATCTATCCAAAGGAAGCCAATAAAGTTTGTAAGCTACAAAGGTCAATCTATGGATTGAAGCAAGCATCTCAGAGTTGGAATCTACATTTTGATGAAGTAGTCAAAAAGTTTGGCTTTAGTCAAAATGAAGATGAACCTTGTGTTTACAAAAGGGTTAGTGGGAGCACAGTCATATTTCTCATATTGTATGCGGATGACATACTATTGATGGGAAATGACATTCCTACTCTTCAGACAGTAAAATGTTGGCTAGGGAAGACCTTCTCTATGAAGGATTTAGGCGAAGCATCCTATATACTAGGGATCAAGATCTATAGAGATAGATCTAGAAGGCTTCTAGGCCTAAGCCAGAGCACATACATTGACAAGGTGCTAAAGAGGTTTAGCATGGAGGGTTCTAAGAGAGGTAACTTGCCCATGTCCCATGGGGTTACAATCTCTAAAGCCCAGTGTCCTAGTTCATGTGATGTACGGGCACGCATGAGTAAGATTCCATATGCATCAGTAATTGGATCTATCATGTACGCAATGTTATGTACTCGTCCGGATGTGTCATATGATTTGAGAATGACGAGCCGATATCCGTCAGATCTAGGTGAATGTCACTGGACAGCCGTAAAGAACATCCTAAAGTACTTGAGTAGGACTAAGGATCAATTCTTAGTATACAGCGGTGAGGAAGAGCTCGTGGTAAAGGGTTACACCGATGCTAGCTTCCAAACTGACAAAGATGACTACAGATCACAATCTGGATTTGTTTTTTGCTTGAACAATGGAGTTGTGAGTTGGAAGATTCCAGGCAAGAGATGGTTGCGGATTCTACAACAGAGGCCAAATATATTGCCGCATCTAATGCTACAAAGGAAGCTGTGTGGATCAAGAAGTTCACTTCTGAACTTGGAGTGGTTCCAAGTGTTGGTGATGCAATTGATTTTTTTGGTGACAACAACGGAGCAATTGCATAGGCTAAAGAACCAAGATCGCACCAACGTTCCAAACATATTCTACGACGGTTCCATCTCATATGAGAGATCGTACAATGAGGAGATGTGAAGATTTGCAGAGTACCTACAGAAAGCAATGTGTTTGACCTGCTCACAAAAGCACTTTCATAGCAGAAACATGACGGACATGTTCGATCACTTGGATTGAGATTCATGAGTGATTGAGTATAAGTGCAAGTGGGAATATGTTGGTATGTATGCCCATAGAGACTATCATTCAATGATTGTAATGGGATACTATGTAAATGATTTGTAATACTACATTGATCACATCAATAAAGGCAAGTTTCCAATCTATATGTTTGTGTTTTATATTGTGAGATGACCATAAAACTTATAGATGTCTATAGAATAATATACTCAATGACATATGTCTTCGGGTTGATGACCTGAACAGTGAGATCATATGTATGCTAAGAGTATGTATTCTTGTTTTGTCCCTAATCGATTGTTATTGTTGAAATATCCATATACATCAATAACACATTAGATTAGAATGTATGTTGGTTGATCGAAGAATCTCATTATCCATGGTATGGAGATATCAAAACAAATACATAGATACTTGTTAGAGAACAGTGTATCGGATAGACCCACCTTGAGAGTGACACATGGATACCATGATTGGTAGTTAGAGTCACATCTCATAATGATGGTGGTGATTGTGGTTCTTAGACCTGAAGTCACTACACTTATCACATGTCGTTCGGTGTACTTTGACATCATCCATCGTGGTCCTGAATAAGGATTGCCATAAAGATGGTGCTTGGGTGCACTGTGACACATGGGGATGACTGTGAGTGATGTACATGGAATTTGTCCTTCCTATGGGAGTTTGATATTCTTGCCACTTGATAAGCGAGACTGAGAAATGCATGGCCATGCTGATGTGAGTCAATATGTGATATTGAGCTTACATATATCTCAAACAGTCTACTCTAGTTCAAGGAACATGGATTGAACTTTGAAAAGGATAACAATTCCATGACTCGAGTTCAATCTGGATATCAGCGACAAAAGAACTATACAATTACTGTAACACCAGTCATGAATGATAGGTTAAGTTGTTCTCCAACTTCTCCAATTACTTGGGTGGCAATGAAGTCTTGCTAGATACCAATCATTGCTTGTGAAATCATAATATGATTATGGATATCACTGCCAATGTAATTTGGAGCCTACCGGGTCACATACATAGGATGTGTTGGAATAGGAGTATAATTGTGGATTTGATTGGAATTGCTCCAAATCACATTGATTACTAAAGTGTTTATGTAATGGATTAGAATGATATTGGAGTGATTGGCTCTAAGTGCAAGTGGGAGTCTGTTGGTAAATATATGCCCATAGAGCCATCCCAAGCAATTGGATGGAGTCGAATATTAATTAATCAATTAATACAATTATTATTTGGTTAATTAATGAATTCCAGAATATTCTAATTAATCCACAAGCATTTTGATTAACGTAACGTTTTTGTTTACCGATGGGTTTAGGAAACCCTACTTCCTTTTGTATCCTATTTAAAGGAGGATTGACGGCTGATATCTATATAAGATATCGAGAGACGCTTTTAGTTTACGCTCACGTACGCAAACCCTAGTCGTTACCATCCTTAGGAGAGAAAGGAGAGCAACGCGCCGCTAGCACGCCGCCGCACAGACATGACTCCTTCCCGCCGGCTTAGGAAGCGTGACGTGGAGTTCCAGTCCATCCGCGTGGACGAAGTAGAGATGCAGACACAGAGACGCATGTGTTTGGAGGGCATCAACGACCATCCGTGCGCTTTACGAGATGCGTATGTCACTGCATGAAAGGAATGCACCGGATCTTCCTGCGATAGCGAACGAGAGAGAAGTTCTGTCCGTGTAGGTCAGCAGCGTTATACCGTCGTGCAACGGGACATCGCCGGACTTGCTCCGCGATAAGGTATATCCCGTAAACACTCCTTGCAAATACGTTATTGTCGACGAGATCCTGTTTTGGGTTGTGTGGATTTTATTGCTTCCTCCACGTATGTTTTCTCCACAAAACCCAACAAAATATTCCCCTACTATGAGCAGATATATATCATTCAAACAAGAACATTGACTTCCTTATGCTATCAAGATATCCTTCTGCTAGTAATAATGTGTGGCCATATATACATGCAAATTAGTAAGTTATACTCTTTTAAAAATGCAACCTAATGGTTTAGAATATGCATGTATGTTCACACCATCTTGGCCTATCATGACTTTAGAGTTGGATCTTTTATATGCTTATATGTAGCCACTTGACTGTATGAATGACTTTAGCCTAATATATCATCATGAAATGATTTAACTTTAGAAATCAATAACTATTTTGTGACTTGTTCCCTTTTTAACCTACTCTTGTACTAAATTCCCATGTCCATTTTAAATCTCTAGTACCCATATTTTAAGCATGAATATGGCCTTTTATCATTTCTTGCCTTGATGTAATGTAGCTTAATGACTATTTCGAATTTTCATGTACCTCTAGCTTGAAATCAGTAAACTTTTTGGTGTTTGATGCCTCTTTTAACCAAGATTGTGACCTTTCTCCTATATTGGACTCATAAGACAATTTTGTGGAATAAAGTGCCCTATTATGACTACATCATGATCTCATATGTTGAGACCCTAGAAGTAATCTCAAATTCATAATCTTTGTATTCCTAAATGTGAATATGACTTTATCTTTGTACTTAAGCATTATGGATGTTTCACCTAGATCTAGGGTTTAGTTGAGAATATATGAAGAACGATTGAAATTTGCATGCTTTTTGAGATATTGAAGTTATTAAATGAACCTTTTAAGCCTAGATCTAAGGGAACCATTCACTTTCCATAAAACCATGTTTATCTTGGATAAAACTTACTAATCTTATACCCAATATTATGTCTTAATACATCTTAGGTCCTTTGGGTTGCACATTCTCTATGAATTTTACTCAAGAATCATAACTTGTTTACTACTCACAAGGCACAATGATCTCTTGACCCTACTATGATATTGGCTTGTTCGTATGTATTCTCTTATGAATTATAGTCTAGATCATTACTTTATTGAGCTATTATTCCTATGATTACTACTTTCATGTTATATTGACAAACCTTGAGCATAATTTAGAGAAATCCATTATATATCCTTGTGTACCTGCCTAAAGTTTTGGGTAAGGGCACAATGTATGTCAAAAAAGGGTTAACTTTTGGCAGTGGCCTTGAGCTCCCATATGTATAGGGTTAACACATGACATGTTAAGCCTTTAAATCCCTAACAATGAGATAGGGAACATATTTTTATTTGGCTTAAATGTTCCTCACATGCCCTTCCTTGGAAGTAGTCAAAAGTCCTACATTTATATAATGGATAAAGAAGCCTAAAACATAATTTGTGCAAACGAATGTTGTTAAGTGTTCACACCTTATTTATGCTTCTTGTTTATTATGATGTTTCTAGCCAAGAAACTATTATATACTCTTAAACTATGTTTACATGTTTTTTCATAGCATACTTAATGCACCAACATTGATATATTCTTTTATGAAATTTTGTAGTTTCTAAATGAAGATTCATACACTCAAGACTCTGAGCTCTGAAATCAATCATCAATGGGTATTATTGATATAGAAATGGGTACATATCTCCTTTACTCGTATTTTATATCTTGTCTTCTCTTAAGTTTTGTTGTTTCCCTTTTCATATGCATTTCTTGTGTGAAACTATGTGCCATTCTAGGATGAAAGCCCAAGTCCTTTCTCCTTTGGCTTTCTAGCCATTAGGTGTTTGGATTTGGGTAATAAATAGTACATGGCACATATTCTATGATGGAGTGGTATGGAACTATTTTATGCATTTTATATCTTTTGAAGTTGCAGTCCATGAATTATTTTACAAGAACAATTTAGGTGCTTGTATGTAACTTTATTCGTGCAGTTAAAAATACTTAATTGGCTTAATAAATCAAGTGTAACTTTAATCATGTATGTCATGTGACCATAGATCTATCTCTCTGTCAGAATTTGCTGGATAGTAAAATGACTAATTCTAAAGGAGATCCACATCGTATAGTAGATGCAAGTGTAGAGAGGGTATGTCACTTCATCCTGATTTCAAGGTTATTGAGAGAGTCTAATGTCATGTCTTGTATTTTATGTGATAGATAGTGACTATGGTCAGAACTCTGATTTGAGGGTTTATATCCCAATTTTAGTGTCATAGCATGTGTGCCTAAGATGGACTAGGTTTTTCTTTTAGTCTTTTGGACTGTTGTGCCACTATAGTTTGTCACTCACATAGACGAAGGGGAAAATACATTGAGGATTCTGGTCATCTTACATTTATATAAGATTGATTATGACTTCATAGTGGTAAGCTATAAGCATTAGTGGTATGTCTCAAGCTAGCTAGGGCTTAAGAAAATATGTAACCCAGCTATGTCGTATATTTTTTAGGGTGTTTTGGGGAGTCACATTGGATAAATACTATTACTTTTATTATATTTCTAATATCATATGTGATTTGCATCTCTTCATGTGTAGGTTGCCTATATTTGTAAATTTAGTCATACTTCATTATTGCTTATAAAATGCTCTATTGTTTGAACTAATATACTATTAATCTTAATTTTCTAATTCCATAACTTGCTTGTAATCAATAATTATTAGAGGTCATATCATATCTCTGGGACATAGATCTCTCCTCGTGGGTTTTCACACCTTTTTAGGTGATTAGCAATATGGTCGCGACGTGGTGGCAAGGAGTCTCTTTTCAATGATTAGTAGAGCTCAAGAGGTTGGTGTGGTTGTCTAGAGTCCTAGAGTCATCCATGTACTCTAAGGTCCGAGAAGGGGGATTTCTATATCATGTATATTGACTTGAGTTTTTTATTGTATGTCATGTACAATGTAAATGGTGAAATTATCAGGAAGATCGATTCTATTTACAGGTTGTGAATGAGGCTAATGGAGTCATGTAAAGTTACATGGTATGAATATACATGTGAAGTTGAACCTTTTTGTAAATGTTATTGAAATGATTATAATTTTTGTTTGGTTTTAATTATGTACCCTTTTGGTGATATGGTTGATTCGTATGTACCCTTCAAGTTTTGAGTATTCTCATTTAGCATGATTGTGTGTCACAGATATCATATTGTTTAAATGTTGAAATGGGCATACTAGTACCCAATATTTAGTTGAATTATGCTTCCATGACTCTAAATAGATAAAAGGACATATGATCCCTCAATATACTAGGAAACTTAGTTGAATTTTATTATTATCCATAGTAGATAACACATGTCTTCTCCATTGTAATAAGTTGACATGTACTACCTATTTGTAAAAAAAATTGAATTACTACTCTTAAATTTTGATATCAAATCCCTCTAATATAAAATAAATGTTTATAAGTGATATTTTCCTACATTTTTTTAGTATTTTTATATTGTTTCAAAAGATTCTTAGTAGCTAGGTTCATACTTGTTTACTTTCCAAATAATGATTTTGTACAAATCATTTGACCGACCACATTTTTTCTATTTGGTCCATGTGTGGTTTCTTCCTTTTGGACTTTCAGGGACACGTGGTCCTATATGACTTAGAAGAGATAACAATTATAATGCATGAATTACACTTATCTAGACAACAACAACAACATAATATTTTGAAATTTTATATATACAGATATATAATGTGTATGTATTGGAGCTTCCATGCACTCTTATTTATTAGTATTATTTACAAGATTGTTTATATGTTCTAAATAAATTATGTGAAAAGTTTGGTCATAAAGATAGGGTCTTTCCATGATGGTATAAAACTATAAGAAATCAGCACTCATGCATGTGTCATAGAATAATAGGGTTAGTTATCACATAGAATGGAACACTTTGACTTAGTAAAATAGTTGGCAATAAAACCTAGTAGTATGTACCTAAAATACATATATAAAACACTAGAAACTTGGGTAGTTATCTACATACCATATTCAAGAAATTTAGGGAACTTCTATATCTCAACTCATATATATTGGGAAATATATAATGTCATGTTAGTCATGACAATATCCTTTGTTTAAAGATATATTACCTAAACTAATTAATTTCATAATGAAGAATTTCATAAACCTAAACTACTTGGTTTATGTATATATTACTATCCTTATATCACATTTAATACATTTTAAAATGAATTTTGGAAATAGTTTGTAAAACATTATGAACTTAGGTGGAAATAGACTTACGTAAATCAATCAAGAACGTCCTAAATGTATTACTTATTGGAGGATGAACCATCACCCTATTATTGGATATGAGATGAGATGTTTAAGGAAGGCAAGTTCAGTGAAGATTTTGGCATAATCACTCTTGGTCTAATTAGTTGATGGTGGATTTAATCACTTTACAAACTAACTTGGCCAAATCCATTTCTGCTACTTGGGGTATAACTCTAGACCTTGAATTGAGTCACCAACCAAGTTTGGAATCAAAATAAAGAGTTTATAAATTTGTAGTTGCTTGACCTATAATGGATTCATAAATTATAAAATATAAATACCATCCATAAATATAATATAAATGATTATACAATAAAAAAAGTCAAAACCATACTAAACACATGAAATGGTTTGATAAATCTTGTGGTTGTTTGACCTTACCTAAATAGACAACATGGTAAGCTCAATAAAAAAAGCTAAACCTTCAATGAAAAGAATTTATACTGTATAAATAAATTTTTTAAATAAATCTTCTAGTTCCTAACTTCATATAGAGACACTGTATTAAATTGTGATCCAAATAGAACGTTTACAGATACCTCCCATAAAAGAAAAGAAATGATAAAATATTATGACATATACTTCAAGAAACACCAAGCCCTTATACTTAAGTGTCCTAATAAAAGTAATTTCATGATACTAGTTGTGAAAATAAGGTCACATGATGTCATATACATAATTAGATTAATCGGCCATAAATTTGACTTAAGTTCACTCTAGAATCATTCTATTAGAAAAGTTTATAAATTGAACTAAAGAAAAGAGTGTATGTTACAAGTTTTGAAAAACTAGTAGTTGACACATAAGAATCAAAGTAAGGTGGAGTGATATGAGATGTTCAATCCTACATTTCTGAATCCCATTTAGTAGGATACCACATCTATCACCCCTATTCTATAATCTAAGGTACTCCAATAGCCTTTTAGGTTCTAAGGAGATCCAATTTCTTAGTTGGGTCAAGTGTATAGTATGATGGAGTAGTTGTAAGAATATAAGCATGATTTGATTGTGACTTGATTCTCACATTGATTTTGACCATTTTTAATTTTGCATCAAAATTTTCTCTTATAAAAAAGAAAGTTACGTAAAACATTTTTCAAGATTTTTGTAACGACCCCGCCCCCCGGTAACCCCCAATTCAGGGAGACCCAAAGGACAAAGTCGTTATTCAATTAACAGGATCAAAGGTTCAATAAATAATCAATAATTATTATGAAATTCTACTAACTAAACTGGAATTGAGTATAAAATTAAAACTTTACTTACCTTTGAAAAACTTTAGAAATCTATCTATCCAAGCTTGAATCTACTCTATCTAATCCTCCTTGCACTTTATGTTCTATTTCCACAATGTGTCACTTTACTGTTTGTTCATTTTAGGGTTGTACCTAAAACGCCGACAAACAAAACGTCGGTCACCATATCGAAATATACTGGTATGTGGGGACATCCAAAAAAAACTTCACAGATATGGCTAACAATTTAATAATCACAATCAAATTATTTATCAAGACAATTTACATTTTCAATGTGTCATTCTCCATCGCTTTTGCCCTAACCCTGGCATACCCCTCTAGGGTTTCTTTTTTCCATTGACTTAAGGCCACCTTCTCAATCCCGAGCTTGGTGCCTGGGAGTCACCTCTCATGGTGCTCCATAGTCATGCATCATAGACCACCTTCTCATTCCTGAGCTTGGTGTCTGGGGTCACCTCTCATGGTGCCCATGGGTCTACCCTCCTGGGCCTGACCTTGATGGCATCTTTCATTAGGGTGGCATGTAGGTGCGAGAATACACATGTTTATATAACTGTGATAGCCATAGTGACTCTACAGTTGCAGTATGAACATCCAAACATTTTAGATAGCATTCAATGCGAGGAAACATATGAGAATCCTTCGGGAAAGTAAAGAGGTTATTCATATTTAACCACATACATGTTAAGAAGACTCGAATGTAGAAATAACTCAATCAATCAGGAATCAAGCACACACACACAAGTTCCTGAAAAAAGGCATTCAATTTCTCAATTATTAATCATGTCATCATGATTCATTAATTCTAATGATTTCCTATGTTATTTGTCCTATTTAGGGTTTTGATCATAATTAGGGTTTCATTTCCTTTTTATTACTTTTACTTTACTTTTACCAAATTATACATCAACCCCTAATTTTCTTGTCTTATTATCCATTAAGATTCTTAAGATCAGGTTTGGTCCATAAAACCCTAATTTTCGGATTACTCTATCTTTCCTTTTCTTTTTCTCTAATTTAGGGTTCTGAACCATACTAATCAACATTTTGAATTAAAAGCCCTAAACATGAAATTCTATCATCAAAATAGGTTAAAAACCATCTTAATCATTAATCAGGTTAAACATGTTCGAATTAACCTAATTGCAAGACTAAATATATATTTTACCAACCATTAAGGTTTCTAGTTACAAATTAATCCCTTTTCTTATTCATAATATACACTTTTACAAAATATACAGATTTAGATGTCCAAACTATTTTTAACATATTCCTCATTTTTTCTGATCATTTTTCATGTATTACGTTCGTTAACCCGAGATTCCTAGCAACTGCTATGAATTTCGCAAGAAAAGTATTTTCTTCGGAATTTTGGTCAGAGATAGTTGATTACCAAAAATTGGAGGACGTCTGATTCGTGGTCTCACATCCACCTTCTCGATCTGTCGCCTGTCGCCGCGCGCAACTTAAGTCAGTCAGCTCCCTTTTGATCTGTTGGATTGGTGTGCGGGATCATAGTGATCCTCAATCTGACAGATACTGTTGTTGCGCTCCTTCTTCCCTTTCTACTTGGCCCGCGATGGCGACGTTGTCAGGAGCTCATCGGAGCAGGTTCCAATCATGATTCCAGTACACGATAGAACCAAAAAGGTGGCCGGTATACTCCGTTAGGGTGCGAGGGATCTAGAGGGGTACTATTTATAGGTTATAGGGGGTTCTTCTAGGGTTCCTCACCTCGCCGCCATCTCTATTTCCTACCCAATTGGGCGTTTCTTATAGGAACATCGAGGGCTCAGCAATATAGGTTCGGGGAGGCGCGAAATTCCCTCCCAAACCTGATGGAATCGTTTCCATGGGCGCACATGTATCGGATAAAGTGGAAATCAAGAGGGAAATACCCTCTGTGACTTGGCAGAGTCCACGTCCGTGTAGAACTGGATGATAAGCAGGAAGTGTTGGATTCCGATCTAACGGCTTTCCTTGTCCGCGTTGACCAAAAGGAAAAAGAATTATTCTTATTTACAAAAGAATTTTATATTTAGGGGGATAATTTGAGAAATTCATATCTCCCTCCTCGATTAACCTTTTTCACTCAAATTTTAGAGGAAACTCTATCTTGGCAATATCTACTCGTGCATTAAATTTGAAACCCAGATTCTAAAGGAAAAAGGGTTTTCCTTCATATGCAAGTTATTTATAAATAAAACCAAATTAATTGATATTTCCTTCTACTTTTGCCATTACATTATTATTCTGAGTTCCTTGAATCACAAGGAACCTTAATGGCTCGAAATCCCATCTTGGGAATATACTTTAGCCTCTCATCTATCTTTTATCTACTATCTTGTTTATTTCTTATTAAAATATTTCCTTTTGAGGATTTCTCTTTATTTCTCTTTTATTTTCCTCATTAGTATTCCTTTTATCATTAGGAATCCTTGGGATACGAAATTCCACTAAGGATTACTCAATTATACCTCTTTTCACTTATTTTCCACATTTTAACATTGCTTTCAATTTCTTTCTTAATAAAGAAATACTTATTTGATCTTTTCTTGTATTATTGCCTTTTCTTCGCAATCTTGGATTCCTTGGCACCCAAGGAACATAAAGGTACGAAATCCATCCCTGGATTACATTCTTTTACCTTCTAGAGTTTTCCACATCTTTCTTTTCTCAAATTCTTAATTAATTGAATTTCCTTGTTATTGGGCCCAATAGCCAATAAAGCCCACAATGCAATCATCAAGGCTATTGCAAATGAAATTACATCATTATTTGTTCAATATGAGAGTTTACATTTCTCATCATATGAACCCAAAACTGGGGTTGTAACATCCTTCCCCTCTTATAAGAATTCTATCCTCAAAATTCAACCAAGCAAACAAACAATTCAGGGTAAGACTTTTCCATGTCTACCAGGGCTCCCATGTGGCTTCACCCTTTCCATGGTGCTTCCCAAGAACCTTCATCATCTCATATCCTTCCATCTGAGTTCTTTCTTACCTTGGTATAACATACCCTCATAGGTGACTCAGGACGTTTCAGCCTCTCAAAGCTGAATAGGTTCAGGGTGCAACACATGACTTGGGTACCTCACATAGTGCTCTAGATTGAACTCATGCAACACATCATGTTATCCTGAGAGGTAAGGCTAAACACAACCATCTCCACCAATCCATCTCAAATGGACCCATATATCGGGGACTCAGCTTTCTCAACTATAGCTTAGAGGGGTCGGATTTTCACATCACATATTCTCCCATAGTGAACTGCATGTCAGTCTGCTTTGCATCAGCTCGTGACCCATGTCACCACTGGGCTCTCTCTCAGCCTTTGCACGATCAAAGCGACTTCATCTGCACACACTGTGGTTCTTTTATGACCTTTGTGAGGCCTCATGCACCAACATCATCTTAATGAAGAGGTGGCCAACACAACCTCCTTCTAGAACTTCTTTCATCCCGATAAAGGCTAAGGTGGTTATCATCACATCTTAAGAACTATCTCTTGGTATCACCCTAAACAAGCACACTTGCTCTCATCAGACCCTCTAGTCTGGATCATACTAACCACTAGTTAGGGGTAGTAAGCGGTACTAAAAATGAGTTCTTCATGTACCTACTTCCACCGTATGGAAGTAAACCTTCTAATCATGCTCAAGAACTTTTGAACTCGCATCATAGTGTAGTTTAACCATTTCTCTCTCTTAAGTAGTTCAACCGAATCTATCCTTTGACAGCATTCTTTCTTTCTCATGTCATCTAGGTAAGGCGATCTACCATAACCCACATTGCATCATGACTTTCCTTGGTCAAGGGGAGACTTTCCACATCATCCACAGTGATGAACTCCCATTCCCTCTTAGGGACTCTTTTATCCTCTATATCTATACACTGGGTTACTGGTGTTCATCCTTCACCTCCTGACTTGCAAGGCCACATGCTACATGCAACTTCACATCAAGCAACCAAAGTGCTACTATCACTGACCATCTTTGTTGTATCTCGGTGTTTGGTGATCTTAAAACCATGATTTCCGGTATGTCATGATTCCTCAAGATCGATACCACGGAAACCCTAAACCACTTTCATCAGGGTTTCATTACTTTCCTTTCCAAAGAAGCACATATGATGTTCTACAACCATTCTTTCATTATATCACGGACTAGGATGGCTAACCAAACAATCATTTACTTGATTAACCGCTATTGATACATCAGGGTGTTAGCCAAACTTATCTTTTTTTTCTCATCTTAAGGTTAGCCTAACATTCTCAACTTCTTCTAGTTTCCAACTAAACTAGGCAGCTATATTTCAACCAAAACATTCATTACCACTTCTTATCCTTAGGTGTTAGGTAATATTGAGGACATACACCTCCATGTATTCTACTTATCATCTCATCTCTAAGTTTGTCTTCATCAAGAAACTCTGAGCTCCTCTTCATGGTGATCAAACTCAACCTTGCATAACTTGCAAATTCCAGATAGCTCATGGTATCACATCCTCACAAGATGATCTCCTTAATACTCTTAGTGTTTGTAACCCATACATGTATCATCCACTCCACCAAGGTATGTTATCATCTCTGTCCTCATACCTTGTAGCAATGTTCCAACTCGCATCATCTTTTATCCTTGGTGTAAAGCATGCATATTGTCCTATCTCTCACTCCCATAACAAGAGGAAATAAGCATTTGGCTGCAGTCCAAATACAGAGTTCTTCCTATTCCAAGAGTAGAGATGGTACAACCCACCTTTCCAGTACACTTTCAAATCTAAGTTGAAATGTGCCACGTATGTCCCTACTTCACGAACATCTCTATAACAAAGTTACTTCTATGGAAAACTGGTCTTGAACTTACTTGGTCCAAGCGCAATCCTTGGTCATCTCCTCTAGGTCTATAGGGTGTCGGCACTTTGGGGTCATCCTTCTTCCCTTATGCATCTAGAGAGTGCCCTACTCATCCGCCCTTTGGGTCCCATAAGTTCATGAAGGTGATCAATCTCCTAACCCATGGCCCTCAAATGATGATAGTTGTTACCTCCCGACCTTATGGTCATGTGCAACTAGGGAATTAGGCAACTCCGACTTCCATCGGTCTTATCCCTACCTGACCCTAGGATAGACTTAGGATTTTAACATGATACATGTCCAACTTAGAACCTTACCCAAGCCTTCATCATCTCTCTGTATTCATGGGCTGACTTTCATCCCTTCATAGGGGTCATGGCAACATGCCTACCTTGTTCAGGTCCCATACCAGTTACCTCCATGGTAACACATCCATATGCACTTAGAGATGGTTATCTATGGGTCTATAGGTTTATTCTTATTCCATGTACTTTTCACTTAGCTTCACAAGATCCTATGAAACTTCTTTAGGTTTCCACAAACCCACAAACTGGTACACACCTTACCAAAGGGTCCCTCTCCCAGGATGGGAGAAAACAAAAACTCTTGACAACAAGGTCGCAACCATCCTTAGGGTTTACATTCATATGAGCATGCTTAATCCAGCAACTACTAAGGCACAAGCGTACCTACTAAACCATGCTAGCTCACACTTGTTCTCATCCTCAACATTAGACCAACTTAGTTGTGAGGGGTTCATCACACATACCTTTAACTTAAGGGGTTTCCTTTACCTCTACACATGAGGAGTACCATGCTCTAAACTATGGAGACTCAAATCTCATTATGAGCATCGGGTACACTGTTCCCCCTCTTAGACCTAGGAACCCTAAGTCCACCTTTGGGTGTCCAAATGCATGCTCAATCTCTTAGCCACGAATCAAGCATGTCTAAGGTATGTCATGTACTTCTATGATCCTTCTATATAAGCAACACCTCATAGTTGAGTCCTCCTCAAGGACAACCAACTAGGTATAAAACCTCACAACTGGTTACTTAAACCTCCTCAGGATCTAAGGCACTCTTTGTCTCATCTCAACAGGTAATACTTATACCATAGGCACATAGGTATCGGAAGAATCATCCTCTCTCTAGGGTTTGGTTCCTCTAAAGGCAACCAAGATATCATCAACCTCCACGAATCATGCATGAGGCAAACATTATCATCCACTTAGGTTGCATCATCTAAACTCCCCACTGTTCCTCACATCTTGGGGTTTTTCGCTTCCAACCTCCTTTCCAGGGTCCTACTCTCTCTCTGGAGCTAACCCGGCAACCAACCTTACTACCAGAGGTCCTTACTCCATGAAGGATCAAGATCGCAGGCATACCTCTACGTGGGTGAAGCCTATGCTCAAACTTATGTTTGCCCATGATTATCCATAGCCCCTTAAGATTATCTCATAGGCCATCCATCCTATCCTTCTAGCCTCAATTTAAACTTACTGCTCGTACTATTGATGTACTCTAGGTGCAAGTTATATCCTACTTGCAACAACCCATAAGGTTTCTATAGGTTCTTCTCTAACTTCATCCACGAAGGAGCTATCTTTTCCTCTAACATGTATGACCCTCTCCAGGGTTGGGTCGCCAAAGGTACTAGGTCATCTAACCTCTTATGGCATCCCAAAGGCATGTCCAACCAAACACTCGGTTAACCCTGACATCTAACTCATCATGTCATCTCTCTCTCTAACCTCTACGTAGGGTTAGGGTTAACCTCATCCTCAGAGGATGTGCTAGGTCTCTATTTTTAATGGAGATTTCTACCTCCATGACTAACTCTCTCTCTCTTCTCATCCTCCAGATAAGAAGGTCTAGCCTCAGGTCTCCCCTGAGGGCAATGAAAACTAGTGTCATACTACCTAAGCATGTATCTATTCCTTTATGCTTACTCTATTAAGCTTATGTCCATGACATCTTATTTACATGCTTTTTATTAATTTGGTGGAGGATTCCTTAATCCTTATTAACCTTACCCATACCTCAAGAGGGTGAGGAGAAGAGAGGAAACCCTAATCCTTAAGGTCCTTAACAGAATTTGAGTTGAGAAGGGATGAACAAGATGAGAGAGTCTGAAAGGTATCTTATTTCGATTCATACCCTAAGACATCGGCCAGGCAGTCACACAATCTGGGAGTCCTCGTTTTCCGACTAGCGGTGCGGAGAAAAATATTGCCAGCCCCCAGACGTGATCCTTTTCTAGACACCTCAGTCTTTCGGACAATCCTCTAATAACTCCCTCGGTTCTATGGAATTTGTAAAATTTAATAATTATTAGAGATTAAGTGAGGAACCTAGGCTCTGATACCAATTGTAACGACCCCGCCTCCCAGTAACCCCCAATTAAGGGAGACCTGAAGGACATAGTCATTATTCAATTAACAGGATCAAAGGTTCAACAAATAATCAATAATAATTATGAAATTCTACTAACTAAACTAGAATTGGGTACAAAATTAAAACTTTACTTACCTTTGAAAAACTTTGGAAATCTATCTATCCAAGCTTGAATCTACTCTATCTAATCCTCCTTGCAATTTATGTTCCATTTCCACAATGTGTCACTTTACTGTTTGTTCATTTCAGGGTTGTACTTAAAACGCCGAAAAACAAAACGTCGGTCAGCATATCGAAATATACTGGTATGTGGGGACATACAAAAAAACTTCACAGATATGGCTAACAATTTAATAATCACAATCAAATTATTTATCAAGACAATTTACATTTTCAATGTGTCATTCTCCACCGCTTTTGCCCTAACCCTGGCATACCCCTCTAGGGTTTCTCTTTTGCCATTGACTTAAGGCCACCTTCTCAATCCCGAGCTTGGTGCCTGGGAGTCACCTCTCATGGTGCTCCATAGTCATGCATCATAGACCACCTTCTCATTCCCGAGCTTGGTGTCTGGGGTCACCTCTCATGGTGCCCATGGGTCTACCCTCCTGGGCCTGACCTTGATGGCATCTTTCATCAGGGTGGCATGTAGGTGCGAGAATACACATGTTTATATAACTGTGATAGCCATAGTGACTTTATAGTTACAGTATGAACATCCAAACAGTTTAGATTGCATTCAATGTGAGGAAACATCCGAGAATCCTTCGGGAAACTAAAGCGGTTATTCATATTTAACCACATACCTGTTAAGCAGGCTCGAATGCAGAAATAACTCAATCAATCAGGAATCAAGCACACACACACAAGTTCCTGAAAAAGGCATTCAATTTCTCTATTATTAATCATGTCATCATGATTCATTAATTCTAATGATTTCCTAGGTTATTTGTCCTATTTAGGGTTTCATTTCCTTTTTATTACTTTTACTTTACTTTTATCAAATTATACATTAAACCCTAATTTTCTTGTCTTATTATCCATTAAGATTCTTAAGATCAGGTTTGGTCCATAAAACCCTAATTTTCATATTACTCTATCTTTCCTTTTCTTTTTCTCTAATTTAGGGTTCTTAACCATACTAATCAACATTTTGAATTAAAAGCCCTAAACATGAAATTCTATCATCAAAATAGGTTAAAAACCATCTTAATCATTAATCAGGTTAAACATGTTTGAATTAACCTAATTGCAAGACTAAATATATCTTTTACCCACCATTAAGGTTTCTAGTTACAAATTAATCCCTTTTCTTATTCATAATATACACTTTTACAAAATATACAGATTTAGATGTCCAAACTATTTTTAACATATTCCTCATTTTTTTCTGATCATTTTTCATGTATTACGTTCGTTAACCTGAGATTCCTAGCAACTGCTATGAATTTCGCAAGAAAAGTATTTTCTTCAGAATTTCGGTCAGAGATAGTTGATTACCAAAAATTGGAGGTCGTCTGATTCATGGTCCCGCGTCTACCTTCTCGATCCGTCTCCTGTCGTCGCGCGCAACTTAAGTCAATCGGCTCCCTTTTGATCTGTTGGATTGGTGTGCGGGATCATAGTGATCCTCAATCCGACAGATACTGCTGTTGCGCTCCTTCTTCCCTTTCCACTTGGCCCGCGACGGCGACGTTGTCAGGAGCTCATCGGAGCAGGTTCCAATCATGATTCCAGTACATGATAGAGCCAAAAAGGTGGTCGGTATACTCTGTTAGGGTGCGAGGGGTCTAGAGGGGTACTATTTTCAGGTTACAGGGGGTTCTTATAGGGTTCCTCACCTCGCCGCCATCCCTGTTTCCAACCCAATTGGGTGTTTCTTATAGGAACATCGAGGGCTCAGCAATATAGGGTCGGGGAGGCACGGAATTCCCTCCCGAACCTGATGGAATCATTTCCATGGGCGCACATGTACCGGATAAAGTGGAAATCAACAGGGAAAGACCCTCTGTGACTTGGCAGAGTCCACGTCCATGTAGAACTGGACGATAAGAAGGAAGCATTGGATTCTGATCTAACGGCTTTCCTTGCCCGCGCTGACCAAAAGGAAAAAAAATTTATTCTTATTTACAAAAGAATTTTGTATTTAGGGGGATAATTTGAGAAATTCATATCTCCCTCCTCGATTAACCTTTATCACTCAAATTTTAGAGGAAACTCTATCTTGGCAATATCTACTCGTGCATTAAATTTGAAACCCAGATTCCAAAGGAAAAAGGGGTTTCCTTCATATGCAAGTTATTTATAAATAAAACCAAATTAATTGATATTTCCTTATACTTTTGCCATTACATTATTATTCTGAGTTCCTTGAATCACAAGGAACCTTAATGGCTCGAAATCCCATCTTGGGAATATACTTTAGCCTCTCATTTATCTTGTATCTACTATCTTGTTTATTTCTTATTAAAATATTTCCTTTTGAGGATTTCTCTTTTATTTTCCTCATTAGTGTTCCTTTTATCATTAGGAATCCTTGGGATACGAAATTCCACTAAGGATTACTCAATTATACCTATTTTCACTTATTTTCCACATTTTAACATTGCTTTCAATTTCTTTCTTAATAAAGAAATACTTATTTGATCTTTTCTTGTATTATTGCCTTTTCCTCGCAATCTTGGATTCCTTGGCACCCAAGGAACATAAAGGTACGAAATCCATCCCTGGATTACATTCTTTTACCTTCTAGAGTTTTCCACATCTTTCTTTTCTCGAATTCTTAATTAATTGAATTTCCTTGTTATTGGGCCCAATAGCCAATAAAGCCCACAATGCAATCATCAAGGCTATTGTAAATGAAATTACATCATTATTTGTTCAATATGAGAGTTTACATTTCTCATCAAATGAAACCCAAAACTGGGGTTGTAACAATTTTTGTCAAAGATTTCCCAAGAGAATTTGTAGTCAAAGATGTATGATACAAACCTAAAGGAGAGTTGCACAAATAAGTGTACAAACCCTTAAAGGACTTGCTTTTGGTGTAGGGTGGATTGTTTTATGGAGATAGTAATACACATTGAACAATGAATGTGCTAAATTTGAGTATGAAATCCTCTTTAATGAGTGGAGTATTGTAACTTATATAATTTTTTATACTAATACCAATTTGAGAAACATTCATAATTATCACTAAACATGAGCTCATTCACAAAAATTATCCTTCATTCCTAGTCCCATGCATTAATTCTAATAAAATCTCATACCCTTGAGGCATAGCTCCATTGAAGAGTTGGGTTGTAGATGTGTTGATCATTTCTTATAATCTATATCCTTTTGAATGCATATTTACAACTTTATCTGCTACGATATTGGCATCCTTTCACCCAAAAATCAATGAAAGATTTTGTTGGTTCGATAGATAAGTTTTCACAACCTCAACTTGTATTTTGAACATCAATGATCAGATGAGCTTGCCCTTGATATAATCCACAACAAAAAATTTAGTATGTTTGAATGATGACTACCTTCCTTGCAGTTCTATGCCCTTCTTGCAACCAAGTAAAGTAGCATTCAATAATACTTCAAGTGGGTCAGTACCTATAAACTTCTATGCACTACCTCTAAACATTTGCCATGCATGTCCCTTATCACATAGCTTGAGTTAATGTCCTCTTTGTTTCTATTCACAATTGTATCCATTGTGATGATGGCATCAAATTTACTAGGACTTGTAGCTGGAAACTAGTGGAAGTGGTGTGTTGGACTTCAATCCCGATGTTCGTTCAATTTGCATGAATAATCTTGTTGACTAATAGTTACATATTGTCAATATCTTGATAATGACTCAACCATTCCATTCATATGAATCTAATATGTCTATTTGAAATTGATTTTAGGTATTAGGTACATGAAAATAACCAATTCAATCATGACCTAGCTTGATCCAATACAAGTCAAAGTCAATGAAAAGACACTTTTTTGGAAATAGACCTAAATGACTTTAGACAACTTTTGTAATCATTTGTATTGATTTTATGACTTGTGATTAATATAAGAAAAAACCAAGAGCACTTATTTTATGTTTGAGCACTTTAATGACAATTTTCAAAATGTATCATAGGAAGTTTGTTCGGTCGAGTTTCCCTCTCAATGCCTCGACCGACGCCTAGGATGGGTCTTGACAAATGTCCATGTTCGGTCAAGTTTACGTCAGGACAAATTCAACCGACACACTGTACATGCAAACTTATTTTAAGCCATCGATCTAGTTTCATCTAGGATAAACTTGACTGACAACTCAAAATTAGCTTGTCGCATAGTGCAATTGACCGAGTTACCTTTATAGAAACTTGACCGACTACAGTGTATATAATGTGCAGAAAAAGTGTTTCTAACCCATTGGAGTGTTGCAAAACTCAAAATTATATCTAATGGAACACCCCAAATGGCTAGAATTTGTTCCTAAGTGTTTCTACTGGCTAGTGGACACCCCCAACTATAAATAGGGGCCCTTGGACTTCATTCCTAGTTTGCCAAACTTGCTCCTAGCTTATAATTGAGTGATTGTGTCCACATAGATCCCCTTTCTCTCTCTTTCTTACAAATTAAAACGTCCATATGTGTGAGACATGTATTTGTGAGAGATCTACTTCATTATAATCATTGTGAAGCTCTCAATCCTCTCTTTCCCCAATCCCTTTCTTCAAAGAAAGTTGGTAAAAGCTTCACCTTGGTGAACGAGAAGGTGAAGGTTGTAGATCCTTGAGAAGAGTAGATAATTCCTTCAAGACGGAACACTTGTTGCAAGAAGGGAAGCTCGTTGGTGAAAGTGTCCTGAGTAAGACCTTGTATAGGTTGAAGACTCTTTCTCAAAGGATAGGTAAGACCTAGTAAGGTTTATTGGTTCTTGTTGGTCCTTAAAAAGGAAGGCTAGGTATCCTTGACCTATAAAAAGGAAGGTATTATTGTATGTCTTATATGAAAACTACTAGAGGGGGGTGAATAGAGTTTTATAGATAATTTTAACAATTATTGAACTCAAACAATCAACCACAAAAATATTAGACAAGGGGACAAGGATTTAGAGTGGTTCCAACTTTAGCAAATACTAAAGTTGTCAGTCCACTACCCGGTTTCTTACCCAACCGGGATTTGGAAAGAATTTAATTTTATTACCTCGCAAGGACTTTACATAAAATTACAATTCTCTCCCTAAACCCTTCAAGCAGCCTTCACCTAGAAGTAATCGCCCAACCTTGAAGCAGCCTTCACCTAGAAGTAATTGCACCACCTTGAAGCAGCCTTCCTCCTGAAGTAGCTTCCCGTTGCAATAGCCTTCTTGAAGTAGCTTCCCGTGCGATAGCCTTCTTGAAGTAGCTTGAAGTCCACCTTCTCCTCCGAGAAGAACCTTCTCCAATCAGCAGCCTCCAACCCTAGGAGTAGCAAGGAGAATACAAAGCATAAAAGAAACAAGAAGGAAAATAGAAATTACAACTTATCCTTTGAAGCACAAGGCTTGATTTGCCTATATCAAGCGTATCGATCTCCTAACCAATGAGTGTAGAAGTGTAGGTGCTGTGGTAAGGAGATGCTAGCCTATAGGACACGAAATGGGAGCAATGGAAATGAATAGCCAATGTAGAAATTGCTCTATTGCTCACAAACAGATTGCAATTGTAATTGCTTGCTCAAGTATAGCACAAGTGTAGCTTAGGTATCTTTTGGTGTCCTAAGGCATGTCCTATTTATAGGAATGGCCTATGGATGCTTAAGGACGTTCTAGACAACTTCTAGGGGTTTCTAAGTGCTTAACTAGCCGTTAGGTATAAGTTAGGTGCGTTAGTGACGGCTAGTTACTTTATTCTGCAGTTGCTGTCAGAGACCATCTCGGTCGACAAATTGTCGACCGAGATACCTACTCGGTCGAAGTTTTGTCGACCGACAGGCTCTCTGGAACAAGTGATTTGCAACATCTTTCTTCAACTGCCAACTAACTTGTCTGTTGTGCCTAATGGCTACTTTGGATCTTTCTCGGTCGAGAAGATTGTCGACCGAGAGTGTCTCGGTCGAGGAGTTTGTCGACCGAGAATGATCCTGTTTCAAGGTTTCAATTTAGGCACTAATTATATGTGTGAGTGTGCAAAAGTGATCCTAATTAAATGGGATGAAATGTCTAACTATGGTGTTTGGCTAGGGAAAATCTAACGCTTGATTTACATGCAATTCTAAGTACTTGTACATTATATATTTGTACAAGTTTTTACAACAATGATTACATTGCATGAAAATATAAACATTTTAGCTTGTGGATTTTCCCTAGTTGCTTTGCCATCCATCTTAGTCCTGCACACTCAAGTAGCTCGTTAGATTAATAAGAATGAAATGTTTGTCATAATCAAAACAAAGGGATTTATAGATGTCCATTTAGCCAACAATCTCCCCCTTTTTGAAGATGACAAACATTTCCTAAATATGAAATAACGAAATATAAAGCATGTGAGTTTCATACCTGAAAATTACCTTTTGTAGCCATTTATGTTTTGCAAGTGAGTGTCGGCCAAGATGTTATGAAACTCATTTATATTTAAATTTTATATTCTTTCTCCCCCTTTGTCATTTCAAAAAGATATCCAAGTTGAATATTTTATTTTTCTTCTCCCCCTTAATTTTATATTATGCTCCCCCTTAAATAGATATCTATTAGGAGCATGGATTGAATATCATTTTTGTCTAATTTATCCATAATTTGATTCTCAATCATTTGCAAAGGATGTTAAGCCTTGAAATGATATGAGATTCCCTTAATCTTATGATGAATGTATATTGATTTCTCATCTATCAAGGGATGTTAAGCCCTAAATTAAATGAGAATCCTGTAATTATTAGAGTTCATAAAAATGTCTCTAATCAAATACAAGGGATGTTAAGCCCTGATTTGTTTAGAGAGTTCCTTTAAGTACAAGATCATTCATGGATTTCTTTATATCCAATAGTAAAAATACTAAGGTATGAACAAGCTCCAAGTGATGTTTACGATGTTTTTCTAAGCTTCTTAATCAATTAATCCAATTTGTTGTTATGAGCTCCCCCTTAATCTTATAATTGAAGCAATTTAAAGCTTCTAAGGTCACAAACGATTTTAAATTTTGATTTTGACCTTTATCAAAAGTATACTAAGATTAAGTAAAAAAAATGATGTCCAAATAAGCATTTTGTCAAAGCTTATTTTAGGTCGCCCTTGACTACGACCATGGCGCCCCTTGGTCAATTTTAATTTTAACCAAGAGGCAAATTCTGCAGATTTCCAAGATAATCATTCATATGTGAAGTATAATTTCTGCAGATAGCTATAATTATCAGTTTTGAAGCACATTAAGATATACCTATTATGAAGACTTAATATGAGCATCATAGTGAAGTCTTTGACCTTGATTTTTCTAGAATGCATGTTTTACATTCATTGTAAAAGATGTTTCATATGCTTTGCTATGGGTACATAAATATCAAATCCCATTTCTTCTTATACCCTTATCATAAGATCCTTTAGAAACATATATTTTGAAAGCAAGATTAATATCTTAAAGTCAAGATTTTTGCTTTTGATTTCTTAGAACAAGCAAATAGATAAAAACATTAATATTTTGTTCTAAGAGGCACCGTTTGGCTTTTCATAGCAACATCATCATTACAAGCTGTGTCCACAAGCATTATCTATATGTCAAGATGCTTTTATGCTAATGACATTTGCAATTTTCTGAATCACAATGATCATTCATGGTTTGTATATATGAATCAGAGCTTATTTTAAACCAATGAAACATAATGATCATGATGAAGCATATCTATGATAAAACAGTAATTTCCTTGGTTAAGCCAATCATGATTTTTCAGTTTTAAATCCAACCATTGAGAGTAAACCAAAATAGTCTCATATAAGTTTTCAATTTTAAGACAAACTTTTATAACTGATCATGCCGAAGAAATTTTTCAAACAATGAATAAGGTTTGTTCAAGATTAGTCTTCTCACAACACTTTTGCAATATGTTTAAGGATTTTCTACTCATAATGTCATATAATGTAAACAATCAATATGTCTTGCTACAAAAATTGTCTTCCAAGATTTTATTCTTGATTTGCATGTTAATTCAATCATCAATAACAATTTGATAGCAAACTAGGTTGATTGAAAAACAATTTCAGAAGATTTATGTCAGACTTGTCAACAGAAGCCTACTCGGTCGATCATTTCTCGACCGAAAGATCCCTCGGTCGACAGTGTCTCGACCGAGAAAGGTTCTGTGTTGTTTCAAACCTGTTTTCAAATATTGTTTATAATTAAAAGAAAAAGTATGAAAGTTAAAGCTCGATTTAGTTGAGATATTTAAATATCAAACCAACATTTGGGTTAAATCTCAACTAATCATATACATTTTGTGAATCCAAACTAAACAAGTAGTTTAAGATGTATATTTGGAAATTTAATTTCTTGGATTAACTTGGTGTCCTATTATGTTAAGTTGAGATAGACATAGAGATATACCACTTAGAGTCTTTGGTCATATCTCAACTTAATTTTATCCATTTAGTTTGGGGGTTTTGGAACCCATACTAACTCAACATTCTTTTTCTTGTATGGGCATGAAAAAGAGTAATGTCCAAGACGTGAGCAATAATGACAACATATAAAATCAACCTCAAGTCTTTTTCTATGGTTTTGTTCTAGGTTGTTCTTTGGTACAAATGTAGCTTGATGTGCTCGTGTCTTTCTCCAACTAGGTTGTTGATGAGATTTCCCTTTGGGCTTATAATCTAGTCCTCTTCTCCCAATTTGATGATAGGAATTATCCAATATTCTATCAAGGATTCCATTGTTGCTTAACCTACTAACTTCTTGTTGCAACTTAGCGATCTCATCCATTCTTTTCTTAATATCTAGTTTTGCTTGATCTAGATTAGATGATAAAGAATTCCTTTCTTTCACTATATTATCATAATCTAGATGTGTACACAAAACAGGTTGTTTTTGAAAATCATTTAACTTTGCAAGTAATTCAACCTTTTCTTGATATAGAAGATCATAATTTGTTTCTAGAGTAAAAATATTCACATCACTACTACTTAGAGATGATTTCAAAGTACGATTTTCAGAAACAATGCTATCTTTTTCAAAACCAAGATTATTCAATTTAGCATATAAATCTTCATTTTCGGATGTAAGAGCAAGAAGTCTAGCATTTAACTCATCGTTTGTTTTACTAGATTTCTTTAATTTCTTCTTGCACTCAATATACTTATTGTGTGTTTCTTCAAGACTAGAAATTATCTCTTCTTTTGATAAATCAAGAAGGCTTACCTCTTCTTCTTCTTCTTCATTGGTTGTAGCAATGAAACAATTTTTGTGGACCTCTTTCTTCTTTTCTCTCCATGGACAACCGATTGTTGTATGGTTTGTTCCTAAACACCAATTGCAGCTTGTTGAAAGTTGGTCCAAGTTGCTCCTTTGCCTGTGGTTGTAGTCACCTCCACCCTTCATTCTTCAAGACCTGGTTAGGGTTCCTTGAAGCCTGCTCTGATACCAATTGAAAACTACTAGAGGGGGGGTGAATAGAGTTTTATAGATAATTTTAACAATTATTGAACTCAAACAATCAACCATAAAAATATTAGACAAGGGGACAAGGATTTAGAGTGGTTCCAACTTTAGCAAATACTAAAGTTGTCAGTCCACTACCCGGTTGCTTACCCAACCGGGATTTGGAAAGAATTTAATTTTATTACCTCGCAAGGACTTTACATAAAATTACAATTCTCTCCCTAAACCCTTCAAGCAGCCTTCACCTAGAAGTAATCGCCCAACCTTGAAGCAGCCTTCACCTAGAAGTAATTGCACCACCTTGAAGCAGCCTTCCTCCTGAAGTAGCTTCCCGTTGCAATAGCCTTCTTGAAGTAGCTTCCCGTGCGATAGCCTTCTTGAAGTAGCTTGAAGTCCACCTTCTCCTCTGAGAAGAACCTTCTCCAATCAGCAGCCTCCAACCCTAGGAGTAGCAAGGAGAATACAAAGGATAAAAGAAACAAGAAGGAAAATAGAAATTACAACTTATCCTTTGAAGCACAAGGCTTGATTTGCCTATATCAAGCGTATCGATCTCCTAACCAATGAGTGTAGAAGTGTAGGTGTTGTGGTAAGGAGATGCTAGCCTATAGGACACGAAATGGGAGCAATGGAAATGAATAGCCAATGTAGAAATTGCTCTATTGCTCACAAACAGATTGCAATTGTAATTGCTTGCTCAAGTATAGCACAAGTGTAGCTTAGGTATCTTTTGGTGTCCTAAGGCATGTCCTATTTATAGGAATGGCCTATGGATGCTTAAGGACGTTCTAGACAACTTCTAGGGGTTTCTAAGTGCTTAACTAGCCGTTAGGTATAAGTTAGGTGCGTTAGTAACGGCTAGTTACTTTATTCTGCAGTTGCTGTCAGAGACCATCTCGGTCGACAAATTGTCCACCGAGATACCTACTCGGTCGAAGTTTTGTCGACCGACAGGCTCTCTGGAACAAGTGATTTGCAACGTCTTTCTTCAACTGCCAACTAACTTGTCTGTTGTGTCTAACGGCTACTTTGGATCTTTCTCGGTCGAGAAGATTGTCGACCGAGAGTGTCTCGGTCAAGGAGTTTGTCGACCGAGAATGATCCTATTTCAAGGTTTCAATTTAGGCACTAATTATATGTGTGAGTGTGCAAAAGTGATCCTAATTAAATGGGATGACATGTCTAACTATGGTGTTTGGCTAGGGAAAATCTAACGCTTGATTTACATGCAATTCTAAGTACTTGTACATTATATATTTGTACAAGTTTTTACAACAATGATTACATTGCATGAAAATATAAACATTTTAGCTTGTGGATTTTCCCTAGTTGCTTTGCCATCCATCTTAGTCCTGCACACTCAAGTAGCTCGTTAGATTAATAAGAATGAAATGTTTGTCATAATCAAAACAAAGGGATTTATAGATGTCCATTTAGCCAACATTATAGTGAAATATAAGTGTGAAATGGTTGCAAAACTCTAGGGCTTGACCTCTCTAGGTAGTGGATTGACTACTCCTAGTTTGGAGATTGGAACCACTCTACATAGCCTATTCTTGATCTCATTCAATCTCTCTCATCCTTTCTAAGTGTGTTAGTTGTACATCAAATTCCATATTTGCAATATTATCTCTTGAAGTACTTTGAAGGTCTAATGAATTTTAAGTTTTTTTTATCTCAATTCACCCCCCGCCATAGAGCCCTTTGATGTAACAAGTGGTATCAGAGCTACGATCTTCTCTGGAAAGATATCCCACAAGATGAGAAGATGGACGACAACCTTCTTGATTCTCTCAACTTGGAGGGAGGATTCTTCATGAGACCTCCAATCTTTGATGACACAAACTTCCTCTATTAGAAGAGGAGGATGCAGTTCTACTTGTAAGGGATGAGCTACAACATGTCGAAAGTAGTCATTCTTCCCTATAAGGAACCATTTGGATATGTATCCACTTGGGATGAAGCTACAGTAAAGATGGCATACCTCAATGCAAAGGCCATAAGCATCATTTATGAAGCCCTCACTCCTTTCAAGTTCAACCATGTCTGTTTTTGGGATACAACCCATGATATATGGAATAAACTCTGTATCACCTATGAAGGAACGAAGCAAATCAAGGAGCCCAGTATCTACATGCTCAGAGGTCTCCTTGAGAACTTCAAGATGGGGAAGAAGGATAGAGTGGTTGATATGTACTAAAGACTCAACACCATCATCAATGGACTTGCTTCTTTGAGCCATCCTATGGATAGAGGCACCATAAACTCCAAGATCCTTAGATCTCTTTCCCCGAAAGGTAGGAATCTAAGGTGACTTCTATTGAAGAAATAAGAATCCTTGGTGATGTCACCACTGAAGAGATCATAAGAAATCTTTAAGCCTATGAGCCTAGACTTGGCAAGCAAGAGGAAGATGAGAAGCAAGAATAAAAAGAGTTAGAGAAGATCAAGGATAATGCATTCAAAGCTCAAGTAGAGGCATTTTTTATTCAACAACAACTTGTATGTTATCCTACTCCTCCTTCCTAAAGTAAATATGAAGCCCCTACTGATCATGAATCTAACCACTCTAAAGGGAAGCACTTCAAAAGAAAGACATCCTCCTCCTCCACTCCAAGGTGCTAAGAATGTGGGCAAAAAGGACACTTCAAGAATGATTTCCCCAAGGCAAAGAAATCTTACCACAAGAGTAGCTACAAGAAGAAGGAGGACTACAAGAAGGATGTAATGTATAAGAGGAAGGAAAAGAAGAAAAGAAGAAGTAAAGATTCAGCCCATTCTGCATGGGAGGAGTCTTCTTCAAGTGATTCTAGCTCCAATGAGGGAGAATGCCACCTTGATCTCATGGCCTCTACTAGTGATGACATATGTGAGGTAAGTGAGGTAAGTTTAAATGAATCATATAAAGAATCCATCATTGATATGATTAATTCTTTGCATTCTTATTATTTAGAATGCAAATCTAAGAGAAAATATTAGGATAAATTGTTGATGACTTGTATGCTAAAATTGATTTTTTTGAGGAAAATGAAAAAGTTCATCCAAATAGAATCGATTCTTTGGAAGGTAAATTTCTAGAATGTGAATCACAATACAATTCCATTACAGTAGAGAATGGTGTCTATCCCAAGAACATGAATGGTCATAAATAAGAAAACCAAACTCTCCTTAATGAGCTTGTTTTGATTAGGACTATAAATGACAAGCTTGTTGCTAAATGTAATGATCTTAAACATGTTTTTGATAATATTAAAGATGGAAAAAAAATTATCTTGATGATCTTACTTTGCTTAGAACTGAAAATTCTAGAGTTCTTGCTAAATAAATTATCTTCCTTCTAGACCTTTATTGCCTAGTAATGAAGTAGCCAGTATAACGCTTGAGAGAGATTTGTATCATACTAAAGCCCTCTATTTATAGGTCTACCTGCTTCATGCTCAAGATGATTTATCTAGCCTTTCTTCTACTATAATTACTTTTATTGAAGATAATCACAAGCTTAGAGCTTCCTTGCAAAAGTTCCTTAAAGGGAAGAAGTCCCTAAATGAAATTCTAGATCACTCTACCAAAAAAATTGGTACAAGTGGTTTGATATATGTAGGGGCTCCCAAAATCAAGGGCAACGGTAAGAATAAGATCAACAAACCTCCTATCTTCCATGGAGAGTAATCTGACTCTAAGAACCTTATGGTTTGTGCACATTGCAAGAGTGATGATCATTACTCTACTTATTATCCATACAAGAAAAAGGGGGATGAACCAAAGATGAAATGGGTCCCCAGATAACTCTGGATACCAAGGTTTGAATTGGGCACTGATATATTCCTTTCTTGTAGGTAAAATAAAATTGGATTGTTGATAGTAGCTACTCCAAGCATATGCCTGGTGAGATAAGCCATTTCAACAATTTCACAACGAAGAAAGGAGGATTGGTAAATCTTGATGACATCAACAAAGGTAAAGTGATAGGTGAGGGTGATATGGCTTCTTATGGATGTCCTACATCACAAAGTGGGTCTACCACAACAATATAGATGAAAGCAGAAAAGTGGTAAGAAACAAAGGTAAAGTGATAGGTGAGGGTTATATTGTTTTATTTACCTCACTTGAATACTTGCTTCTAAATTCCCTCTCCTACAATGTTATACATAAGGGAACTAGAAATGGAAACCTTTATGTTATTGTTCTTAATTCTCTTAAGCCTATACTTTGTTTATAAGAGTGATATATCTTTGTAGAACTATAGGCTTGTTCATGAAAATATGCATCAATTGAAGAAGTTGAGCAAAAAGAATTGGTCAAGGGACTTCCTATATTGGATTTTGAGAAGGACGAGGAATGCCAACCATGCACACAAGGAAAGAAAACCAAATCCTTCTTTAATTCCAAAAGAGTCCTTAGTTCCAAGAGAGCTCTTGAACTTCTTCATATTAATCTATTTGGATCAATGAGAACTGGATCACTTTATGGTAGCAATTATTGCCTCGTGATTGTTGAAGATTTCTCTTGCTATACTTGGACCTTCTTCTTAGTTTCAAAAGTGACACTCTTGATGTTTTCTAAACTTTTTGCAAATGAGTTGAAAAAGAAGCTTCTTGTCAAATCATCTCTACCCCTAGTGACCATGGAGGAGAATTTGAAAATGACATGTTTGAAAGATTTTGTGAGAAATCTGGTTATTCACACAACTTTTCTTCCTCTCGTACACCTCGATAAAATGGGGTTATAGAGAGAAAGAATAGGTCGCTATAGGAAATGCCTTGGACTATGCTTCTAGAGTATGATACTCCTAAGACGTTTTGGGTCAAAGTCGTTAGCACCTCATGTTTTGTGCAAAAATGGGTTTTCACTCATTCATCTTTAAAGAAAACCCCCTATGAGTTTTGGTGTGGTAGAAAGCCCTCTATTGATTTCTTTAATGTTTTCATTTGTCCTTGTCTTGTTTTAAACACCAAGGATTCTCTCAACAAGTTTGATGTGAAATATTAAAAGGCTTTATTTCTTGGATATAGCACCACAACAAAAGCTTTTGCAGTGTTTAACATTGAATTGTCTAAAGTTGAAGAATATATAGTTAAATTTGTTAAAATGAAGCCCTCTATTTCCAATAATACTATAAATCATGATGTGGTAAATGATTTGATTTGTATATTAAAAGATCTCAACATTGATGACAAAGAAAAAGAAGTGGTAGTAAATGAAGAAGAGAAAGAAGAAGAAAAGAAGGAAACAACTCCTTGGTTTGCCAAAAAAAATTCTAAAGAGCTTGTAAAAAGAAATCCTTTTGAAAGGGTGAAGATGTGGGCTGTATTCAAAAATAACAAGCCAAAAGCACCTTCATCTCACAACTTGAGCCAAAGAATGTCAAAGAATCTCTCAAGGATGATGAATGGATCCTAGCTATGCAAGAGGAGTTGAAGCAATTCAAAAAGAACAAAGTGTGGACCTTAGTACCAAGACCAAATGATAGGAAGATCACTGGAACCAAGTGGGTCTACCAAAACAATATAGATGAAAGCAGAAAAGTGGTAAGAAACAAGTCAAGATTAGTTTCTCAAAAATCAACATGAAGGTATTGACTTTCATGAAACTTATGCTCCTATTACTAGACTTGAATCTTATTGAATCTTACTTGCCATTGCTAGCTAAAAGAATTTATTGCTTACCCAAATGGATGTTAAAAGTACATTTTGAATGGTACAATAGAGGAGGAAGTGTTTGTGGATCAAACTCTCATCTTTGAACATGACAAGCTTCCTAACCATGTTTATTAGTTGCAAAAAGCTCTCTATGGACTCAAACAAGCCCCTAGAGCCTGGTATGAGAAATTAAAAAATTTGTTAGACAATGTCTATGTCATGGGAAATTTTGATTTTAGCATCTTTCTCAAACACACTTCTAGAAACTTTTTTATCATTAAAATTTATGTTGATGAAATCATATTTGGAGAAATGGATCTTGATATTTGCAAGGAGTTTAGTTCTCTTGTGCAGAGTGAGTACAAGATGAGTATGATGAGGAGCTTACTTTCTTCCTTGGATTCCAAATTAAGAAAACAAAGGGAGGAAACTTCATCAACCAAAGAAAGTATACAAGTGAACTCCTTAAGCGCTTTAGGGTGAAGAACACCAAGTCGATGGACACTCCCATGTCAAACAGCACCAAACTTGATAGATACGAGGAAGGTGAGAAGGTAGATGTAAATCTCTACAGAGGTATGGTTGGTAACTTGTTATATTTAACTGTCACTAGATCAGATATTATTTTTAGTGTTGGCTTGTGTGCTAGATTTCAATCAAGCCCTTGAAAATACCATTTTATAGCGGTTAAGTGGATTCTTAGGTACTTAGCCAGAACCCCAAATTTTGGAATATGGTATCCCAAGTCAAAGGACTTTACTCTTACTACATATAGTGATGCACATTATGTAGGGTTCTTGATTGATAGAAAGTGCACAAGTGGCACTTGCTTCCTCCTAGGATCATTCTTAGTTTCTTGGTTCTCTAAGAAACAAGGCATTGTATCTCTTTCAACTACTGAGGTTGAATACATTGTAGTTGGGAGTTGTTGTGCCTAAGTCCTATGGATGAAGCAAATGCTCCAAGACTTTAATGTTCATTATGATGCTTCTCTTATCCATTGTGATAATACTAGTGCAATTATTCTTTATTAAAATCTTATATTGCATAGTAGAGCTGAACATGTATATGTTTGCCATCAATTCCTTCATGACCACATTATGAAAATGATATTTATATCACACATGTGGACACAGAAAAATCAACTAGTGGACAACTTCACAAAACCTCTAGATAGATAGCAATTTACCTTTATTAGATCAAAATTTATTATTACTGCTCTTGATGGTATATATATGCCATCTATCTAGAGGTTCTCATACCTATATGTTTCTTTCTCAAAATTTCTCATCTCATACTTGATAATGCTATTTCTACCTAGTATTAATGCCTTATTTTTCTTGTTTTGTCTATTTTTGTGAACACATGTTTTATCACAAAATAGTAGCCATTGATGAGTGAAATGTGCCTCAATATGATAAAAATACATGATAGGCTAGAAAACTAAACTCATATAGAACTCTAGTGACCTAGAATCAAATTTCTCATCTTTTAGACAGACTGCATGTTGGACGAGTTTAACCTGAGAAATACTTGATTGACAACAGGCCAAGGATTGAACAAAACTACAGTTTCGACTGAGTTTCCCAAACCACAAACTAAACTGACAACACTATTGGGTGAAAATGTATAAACAGTCATTTGACTTTTCTCCCTCTCAACTAGAGAAAAGTCGATCGATAACCCTTCTTTTTCATCCTTCTACTCTAAGGCTACCCAAGCCTCTTCTTTCACTTCTCTATCCCTGGATCACTTGCTTTATCTATACCAACCTCGACCTAGCAACCTAGGTGGCCCGCATCTCTTGCCATCTTTTTTTATTCGTTGGTAATTAATATCCTTTTTCTCTCCATGGCTTCAAACCAATGCAAACAAACTGGACCAACTGGAGTACCCACATCCTCCAATCCTTCTAGGGTTGTTTCCTTTGATGGCACCTCCTTCATCTCCTTTCAAGCACTCAATAGGTATAAAGATCTTCTTCCTCAAAATCCTTTTCCTTTTTGAGATTTGCTTGAATCTCACACGAGTTGATGTTTGACGTTGATGTCATGTTCAATCCATAACACCTAAGTGCACATTATGTAGAGAGATTGTGCTACACCAACACCCTTTCTAGCACAAAAGATATCCATGAATTCTATGCTAATCTCACATGGAACTACTCTACCCTTGTGCCACCCCATAACCAATAAGTGATCCTAGACTCCATGATCGCGGGTACCAAGTTTTCTAACTCTGAAGATTATGTGAGTTCTTAATTCAATGGTACTAACTTTTCATATACATGGTTGACCACCTATGGCCAATATCTTGACCTGCTTGACCCGAGAAGCTCTACAAAAGTTTTGAACCAGGTCATACTCTACACGAAATCCATACATTTGTAAAGAAACCCAGTCTTACCTATTGATCATCCACCTTCCCTTGAAACTAGGACTCACCTCATTGCATTAGTAGTCAACTATAATATCCACCCAAAGAGAAACCAAATGGATATTGCAGATAACACTACTATGATAATGTACTATCTCTTGAATGATGTCAAAGTCAAATGGGCTTGTTACATTCTTCACATGACCTATTTTGAATATGGGAAGAACACCAATGGAGCCCACCTATACCATCCCAACTTGTTCTTTGGTTTGTTTTCTCCCCATACTGAGAAATCACTTTTCCATGTTCTTGGCTACAAAGCAAGTAGGAAAGGTATTTACATCAATGAAACTACAATTGAGAAGTTTTTTCAGCCTACCTCCTCTACCACACCTGGTGCTTCCACCTACACCCAGGGTCCTTCACCTCCTCCTAGACCTATCCATGCCTCATTATTGGTGTCAAATGAAACCTTATGGGCTACCACATCCATCACGATCTAGTTTAGATCACGTCTAACATGAACTTGTCTTGCACCCATCCCTACCCCACCTGCCAGTCCTACCTAAGTGTTGGCTATGCTTCCTATGCATATAGTCAGTTCTAACTAACCACCACCCTACTACTTCCACTATACCCCCTAACTCTGATGGTGGACCTTGCTCCTCTCAGCCTCTTGCTCTTCTATTTGGTCCTACTGCCACCTTGCTTTCCTGTTTTGATGGGTTTTCTCCACCCAACTTTGAGCAAGCAAATGCACTCCATGGATGTGGCATGTATTGGGCTGAATAAAATGCAAATGACATGGAATTTGTGCTTTTGAACCTCCTTATGATGAGGAGATGCCTGATCTAGATGATGGGGATGATGAAGATGGTGATGTTGAGGATGTGGATGATGGTGATGATGGCTCTGATGATGATGGAGATGATGGTGAGGCTACACCTACTTCCCAAGATGCACCTCCAGATGGGGATGAAGACTACCAGCCAGATGCCAAGGATGACGAGGACCTTGATATCAATCACCTAGATGTTTAGTTCTTAGTCTATACGGTGCTCATATATATATATATATATATATATATATATATATATATATATATATATATATATATATATATATATATATATATATATATATATATATATATATATATATATATATATTTGTATACTATCATGTACTAAACTTTTGGGCACTATATGTGAGGCATATGATTTTCATATCTCATTTTTTCACTATTTTGTAGTTTTCATCTAGAGAGGGCATGTCTTTTGTTGTAATATGATTATATGTACCTTAACTCTATGCTTAGCTTTATCTTATGCGTTCTTGGTGCTTCCATATTTTGATTATGAATCCAACATTCTTGTTCTCTCTGAGTTTCTCTATTTGGTTCTTGCTTGGTGGTTGGTTGTGCAGTTTGTGCCTATGCTTAAGACATGTGTTTATAGCTCTTCTACCCCCTGCCTTTTTGATATGACAAAGGGGAAGAGATGAGCTCAATGCATATTGAATTGTGATCCTTTTCGAGTTAATTATCTAAAATATCATGTGACTTGTAAGAGGACTCAATAGTATATATGTGCTATGGTTGTTTTTGGAAATACTAACCAAACATGCAAAAGGTAAGCATGAATTTAGGGGGATAAATTGTTTTTGTTTATTCATGTATCCCCTTACAATTCACAAGGTAAACATTTAATTTCCAAATCCTTTTCAATATGTTGAGGAATGGTTTTCCATCATCAAAAGGGGGAGAATGTAATGCTTGGGGCCACTACCCAAGGCTGTAGTAGAATTTTAGGAATGACGAATGGCCCCATAGACCACCACTAGCCTTAACTATGCACTTTTTCCACACTCATACGCAAGTTGAGGTCAACTTCTCGACTGGTCACCCATCCTAGTACTACTCCAAGCTTAACACATTTAACTATGGAGTTATTTAGTGATGAGCTCTTTGAAAAAGAGGTGAACCTTGGTGATATGGGTAGTCCAATCATTCCTTTTAATATCATTTTATCCTAGGCCTCAAATCCTGGGATGTTACAATCTCCCCCACTTAGACTCTTGACGTCCTCATTAAGGCTCATCTATACAGCCTCACAATCTCTTCCCCGTTTCAATGTAGACCCAGAATGGCCCATGGACACCTAGATCCCATCCACGGCTACCAGTACAAGGGCGGCTCCATCTCGTCTCAGTAAATATACCTTTCCAACTTGTCTAGACTGTATGGCTTAAGACCGGCACGTCACATGCCCATGTGGGCCCCACCTACTAGAGGAGAATTGGCTCTGATACCATTTGTAACATCTGGACCCACTAACCAAGGCTCTAGTAGAGTTTCAGGAATGACGACTGGCCCCACAGACCACCACTAGCCTTAAATACACACTTTTTCCTCACTCACGCGCAAGTCGGAGTCAACTTCCCAACTGGTCACCCATCATAGTACTACTCCAAGCTGAGCACGCTTAACTATGGAGTTCTTTAGCGATGATCTCCCTGAAAAGGAGGTGCACCTTGGTGATATGGCTAATCATTACTTTTAATATTATTTTATCTGAGGCCTCAAATCTTGGATTGTAACAGAGAATGTTGACCAAATAGTTATCTGTTGTCCATATTTTTGACGATGACTCAACTAGTCTATTCATATGTATCTAATATGTCTACTTGAGATTGACTTTAGGTATTAGGAACGTGAAAAGAACCAATTCAATCAAGCCCTACCTTGATCCAAGACAAGTCAAAGTCAATGCAAATGCACTTTTGTGGAAATAGCCCTAAATGACTTAGGACAATTTTTGTAATCATTTGTATTGATGTTATGCCTTGTAATTAAAATGAGAAAAAATCATGAGAACTTAATTTGAACGTTTAAGCACTTAATGACAATTTCCAGAATATATCACAGGAAGTCTGTTTTGCTGAGTTTCCCTCTCAGAAACTCAATCGAGGCCTAGGATGGGTCTTGGCAAATGTCCAGGTCCATATGAGTTTACCTCAGGATAAATTCGACCGACTCCCTACACAGGAAAACTGATTTTAAGATATTAGTCGAGTTTTGTCCAGGATAAACTCGACTGACATCTCAAAATTAGCTTGTCACATAGTGCAATCGACTGAGTTACCTTGAAGGAAACTCGACCGACTGCACTGTACGGAATGTGCAGAGAAAAGTGTCTCTAACCGTTACAGTGTTGCAAAACTCAAAATTATATATGTTGCAACACCCCAAACGGATAGAATTTTTTCTTAAGTATTTGTATTGGCTAGTGGACACCCCAACTATAAATAGGGGCCCTTGGACTTCATTCCAATTTTTCCAACATTGCTCCTAGCTTATAATTGAGTGATTATGTCCACATAGAGTCTCTTTCTCTCTCTAGATTACAAATCCAAACGTCCATATGAGTGAGACATGTATGTGTGAAAGATCTACTTCATTGTAATCATTTTGAATCTCTCAATCCTCTATTTCCCCAATCCCTTTCTTCAAAGAAAGTTGGTGAAAGCTCTGCCTTGGTGAAGGACAAGGCGAATGATGAAGATTCTTGAGAAGAGTAGGTAATTCCTTCAAGGTGGAAGACTTGTTGCAATAAGGGGAGCTCCTTTGTGAAGTTGTCCAACCCCTTTAAAAAGTGGGTAAGCCCTTATAGAGTTTGAAGACTCTTTCTCAAAGTATAGATATGACCTTGTAGGGTTTATTGGATCCTTTTGGTCCTTAAAAAGGAAGGTTAGGTATCCTTGCCCTAAAAATTGAAGGTCTTATTGTATGACTTATAGTGGAATACAAGTATGCAATGGTTGCAAAATCATAGGGCTTGACCTCTCTAGGTAGTGGATTGACTATCTCCTATATTGGAGATTGAAACCTCTCTACATAGCTTGTTCTTGATCTCATTCAATCTCTCTCATCCTAGCTATGTATGCTTAGTTGCACATCAAATTCCATATTTGCAATATTATTCTTGAAGTAATTTGAAGTTATAATGAATTTTGTGTAAGTGGTTTTAACTCTATTCACCCCCACTCTAGAGCTCTTCGATCCAACAAGTGGTATCAGAGACACAGTCTTCTTCAACATGATCTCCATGATATGAGAAGATGGGTGACAACCTTCTAGGTTCTCTCAACTTGGAGGGAGGATTCTCCACGAGACCTCCAATCTCATCGACACAAACTTCCTCTATTGGAAGAGGAGGATGCAGTTCTACTTGCAAGGGATGAGCTACGACATGTGGAAAGTAGTCATCCTTCCCTACAAGGAGTTTTCTAGAGATGTAGTCACTTAGGATGAAGCTACACTAAAGAAGGAACAACTGAATGCAAAGTATAGAAGCATGATCATTTATGCATCCCTCACACCTTCCGAGTTCAATCAGGTTTCTTCTTGGGATACAACCCATGAGATATGGAACAAACTTTTCATTACCGATAAAGGGACCAAGCAAGTCAAGGAGTCCAAGATATACATGCTCAAATGTCTCCTTGAGAACTTCAAGATGGGAAAGAAGGACAGAGTGGCCAATATGTACTCAGGACTCAACACCATAATCAATGGACTTGCTTATTTGGGCCATCCTATAGATAGAGGCACCATAAACTCTAAGATCCTAAGGTCTCTTCCTATAAGGTGGGAATCTAAGGTGTGTTATATTGAAGAAATTAGAAGCCTTTGTGACATTTCCATCGAAGATTTCATTGTAATCTTCAAGCCTATGAGCTTAGAGTTAACAAGAAGAGAAAGACAAGAAGAAAGAAGAAAAGAGTCAAAGAAGATCAAGGACAATGCATTCAAACCTCAAGTAGGGGCCATTTTTCTTCAATAACAACTTGCTTTCCATATTACTCCTCCTTCCTCAAGTGATCATGAAGCTAACTACTCCAAGGGGAAACACTTTAAACGAAAGCCATCCTCCTCTTCCTCCTACTCCTCCTCTCCAAGGTGCTATGAATGTGGGCAAAAAGGACAGTACAAGAATGAGCCCCAAGGCAAAGAAGTCTTACCATAAGAGCAGATACAAGAAGAAGGAGGACTACAAGAAGGATGGTATGTGCAAGAGGAAGGACAAGAAAGAGAGAAGAGGCAAAGATGTAACTCATGCCACATTTGAGGAGTCTTCTTCAAATGATTCCAACTCCAATGAGGGATAATGCCATCTTGCTCTCATAGCATGTACTAGTTATGACATATGTGAGGTAAGTGAGGTAAGTTTAAATGTATTATATAAAGAAAACCTCATTGATATGCTTAATGCTTCCCGTTCTTCTTATTCTGAATAAAAATGTAAAAAGAAAAAATTAGGAAGAATTGTTGATGACTTGTATAAATTAAATTTATTTTTTTGAGGAAAATGAAAAAGCTCATCTAAATAGCATAAATTCTTTGCAAGATCAATTTATTTAAGTTGAATTACAATAATAATTCTATTGAGGTAGAGAATGGTGTTTATCTCAAGAACATGTATGGTCTTATATAATGAAACCAAACTCTCCTTAATGATCTTGTTTTGATTAGGACTGGAAATGACAAGCTTTTTAATGTAATGATCTTAGAGATGATTGTCATAATATTAAAGATGAAAATATAATTTTATCTTTGATGATCTTACTTTGCTTAGAACTAAAAATTCAAGAATTCTTTCTCAAATAAATGATCTTTCTTCTAGACCTTTATTTCCTAGTAATGAAGTAGCTAGTATAACTCTTGAGAGAGATTCTTAACATACTAAAGCCCTCTGTTTAAAGGCCTACCTACGTCATGCTCAAGATGATTTTTCTACCCTTTCTTCTAATGTCATTACTCTTATTAATGATAATCACAAGCTTAGAGCTACCTTGCAAAAGTTCCTCAAAGGGAAGAAGTCCCTAAATGAAGTTCTAGACCACTCTATCAAACAAATTGGTACAAGTGGTTTGGGATATATAGGGGCTCCCAAAAGCAATGGCAAGGGTAAGAAAAAGATAAAGGCACCTCCTGTCTTCCATAGAGAGTGATGCGGCTCTCAAAACCCTATAGTTTGTGCACATTGCAAGAGTTATGATCATTACTCTACTTATTGTCATTACAAGGAAAAGGGGACCAACCCAAAGATGAAAGGGTCATCAAGATAACTCCAGATCCCATTGTTTTGAATTAGGCACCTACATCTTCCTTTATAGGTAAAAGTCAATCAAATTGTTGATATGCTGCTCCATGCATATGACCGATGAGATAAGCCATTTCAATAATTTCACAAAGAAGAAAGGAGGATCAATGACTTTTGGTGACAACAAAAAAGTTAAAGTGATAGGTGAGGGTGATGTGGGTGATTCACTGTGCATAAAAAATATACTTCATATGGCTGACCTACATAATAATTTGATTAGTTTTATCCAGTTATGTGATGATGGTTATATTGTTTTATTTACCGCACTTGAATACTTGCTTCTAGATTCCCTCTCCTAAAATGTTATATATAAGGGAACTAGAAATGGAAACCTATATGTTATTGTTCTTAATTATCTTAAGACTATACTTGGTAGATGCCTTTCTGCTGATAAGAATGATCTATCTTTGTGGCACCGTAGGCTTGGTCATGTAAATATGCATCAATTGAATAATTTGAGCAAAAAGGAATTGGTCAAGGGAATTCTTAAATTAGATTTTGAGAAGAATGAGGAATGCCAACCTTGCACACAAGGAAATCAAACCAAATCCTCCTTTAAATCCAAATGACTCCTTAGTTATAGGAGAGCTCTTGAACTTTTTTATATTAATCTATTTGAAACAATGAGAACTCAATAACTTTGTGGTAGCAAATATTGCCTCGTGATTGTTGACAATTTCTCTCGCTATACTTGGACCTTCTTTTTAGTTTCAAAAGTTATACTCTTTATGTTTTCTCTACTTTTTGCAAAAGAGTTGATAACAAAGCTTCTTGTCTAATCATCTCTATCCGTAGTGATCATGGGGGAGAATTTGAAAATGACATGTTTGAAAGTTCTTGTGAGAAATCTGGCTATTCACACAACTTTTCTTTCCTTTGTACACCTCAACAAAATGTTGTTGTAGAGATAAAGAATAGGTCGCTATAGGAAATGTCTAGGACCATAATTCTAGAGTATGATACTCCCAAGAAATTTTGGGCCAAAGTCATTAGCACCTAATGTCTTGTACAAAATTAGGTTCTCACTCATCTGTCTTTAAAGAAAACCAACTATGGGTTATGGTGTGTTAGAAAGACCTCTGTTGATTTCTTTCATGTTTTCAGTTGTCCTCATTTTGTTTTAAATACCAAGGATTCTCTGGACGATTTTTTTTTTAAATCTTACAAGGATTTCTTTCTTGGCTATAGCATTATGAGCAAAGATTTTAGAGTGTTTAACATTGAATTGCCTAAAGTTAAAGAATCTATCAATGTTAAATTAGTTGAAACGAACCCCTCTATTTCTAAGAATATTGTACATGATGATGTTTTAGATAAGGTGATTCCTAGATTAAAAGATCTCAACATCATTGACAAAGGAAAAGAGGTGGTAGTAGATGAATAAGAGAAAGAAGAAGAAAAGAAGGATCCAACTCTCCAATTTGCCAAAGATCATCCTAAAGAGCTCATAATAGGAAATCCTTTTGAAAGGGTGAAGATGCAAGCTACATTCAACAAAGAACAAGCGGACAATGCCTTCATATCACAACTTGATCCAAAGAATGTTAAAGAAGCTCTCAAGGATGATGAATGGATCCTAGATATGCAAGAGGAGTTAGAGAAGTTTGATAATAAAAAAAATGTGGACCTTAGTGTCAATACCAAATAATAGGAAGATTGTTGGTACCAAGTGGGTCTACTGCAACAAGATAGATGAAAGTGGCAAAGTGGTAAGAAACAAAGCAAGTTTAGTTGCTCAAGGCTACAATCAATAGGAAGGTATTGACTTTGATGAAATTTATGCTCATGTTGCTAGACTTGAATATATTAGAATGTTACTTGCCTTTCCTAACGATAAGAATTTCTTGCTTTACCAAATGGATGTTAAAAAGGCATTTTTGAATGGTACAATAGAGGAGGAAGTCTTTGTGGCTTAATCTCCTAACTTTGAACATGACAAGCTTCCTAACCATGTTTATTTGTTGCAAAAAGCTCTCTATGGACTCAAACAAGCCCCTAGAGCTTAGTATGAGAAATTAAAGATTTTTTTTATTAGTTAATGGCTATGTCATGGGAAAATTTGATTCTACCCTCTTTCCAAAACACACTTCTAAGAACTTTTTGATCATTCAAATCTATATTGATGATATCATATTTGGCATAATTGATCTTGATCTTTGCAAGGAGTTTAGTTATCTTATTCAGAGTGTGTTTGAGATGAGTATGATGGGGGAGCTGTCTTTCTTCCTTGGATTCTAAATCAACCAAACAAAGAAAGAAACTTCATCAAATGAGGCAAGTATACAAATGAACTCCTTAAGAGCTTTGAGATGGAGAACACCAATCCGATGGACACCCTCATGTCAAACACTGCCTAACTTGATAGAGATGAGGAAAGTGAGAAGGTAGATGAGAATCTCTACAGAGATATGATTGGTAGCTTGTTATATTTAAATGCCTCTAGACTTGATATTATGTTTAGTGTTGGTTTGTGTGCTAGATTTTCAATCTAGCCCTAGACAATCATGTCTTATAGCGGTTAAGAGGATTCTTAGGTACCTAGCCAAAACCCAAAATTTTAGACTATTGCATTCCAAGTCAAGGGACTTTGCTCTTATTGAATATAGTGATGCGGATTATGCAGGGTGCTTAATTGATAGAAAGTGCACAAGTGGCACTTGCTTCCTCCTAGGACCATGCTTAATTTCTTGGTTCTTTTTCAACTACTGAGACTGAATACATTGTAGTTGGGAGTTGTTGTGCCCAAGTCCTATGGATGAAGCAAATGCTCCAAGACTTTAATGTTTATTATGATGATTCTCCTATCTACTGTGATAATACTAGTGCAATGAATCTTTCTTACAATCCTATATTCCATAGTAAAACTAAGCATATAGAGGTCTTCCATCACTTCCTTCATGACCACATTGCCAAAAAGGATATTTATATTAGACACGTGGACACAAAAAATCAGCTTGTGAACATTTTCACAGAAGATCTAGCTAGAGAGCAATTTACCTTTAGTAGATCAAAATTTCTTATTATTGCTCTTGATGATATTGATATGCCATCTAGCTAGATGTTCTCATATCTATACGTTTCTTTCTCATAATTTCTCATCTCATACTTAATAGTGCTATTTTCTACCTAGTATTAATGTTTTGTATTGCTTGTTTTGGCTATTTAATGCAAACACATGTTTTCCTACAAAATAGTAGCCAATGATGAGTGAAATGTGCCTCCATATGTTCAAAATACATGATAGGCTAGAAAACTAGATTTATATAACACTCTAGTAACCTAGAATTAAATTTCTTATCTTGTAGACAGACTGACCTGTTGACTGAGTTTGACCTAGGAGAAACTTGACCAATAACAGGCCAAGCACTGAACAAAACTGCACTGTCGGATGAGTTTCCCAAACTAAAAACTCGACCGACAACACTGTTGGGCAGAAAATATATAGGCAACCAGGCAACTTTTTTCCCTCTCAACTAGAGAAAAGTGGACTGATTTCCCTTCTTTTTTGTTCTTCCTTCTACTCTAGGGCTACCCAAACCTCTTCTTTACCTTCTCTATCCCCAGATCACCAACCTTAGCTCTCCCAACCTTGACCTAATAACCTAGGAAGCTTGTATCTCTTGCCATCATTTTCAATTTGTTGTCATTTCATCTCTATTTTCTCTCCATGGCTTCAAATCAATGAAAATGGACTAGACCAGATGGAGTACCCACATCCTTCACTACTTCTAGGGTCGTTTCCCTTGATGGTTCCTCCATCTCTTCTCAAGTAGTCAAATGTATAAGGAGGTTCTTCCTAGAAATCCTTTTTCTTTTTTATCTTTGCTTGAATCTCAAAATGAGTTGATTCTTGATGTTGATGTCATGTTCAATGCACAACACCTTAATGCCACTTTGTGTAGAGTGAGTGAGCTACACCAACTCTCTTTCTAGAACAAAAGTTGTCAACAAATTATATGCTAATCTCACATGGAACTACTCCACCCCTGTGCCACCCCCTAACCAACAAGTGATCCTAACGTCCACGATCATGGGTACCAAGTATTCTATATATAGCAATTCTATTAATTCTTAGTTCAATGGTACTAACTTTGCACATACATGGTTCACCACCTATCACTAGTATCTTGACTTTCTTGACCCCGAGAAGCTCTATAAATGTTTTGAACCTAATCTTACCCTACCTGACATTCGCAAGTTGTTGAAGAAACCTGATGTTCCCTATAGGAAGAAATGTATCCTTCCTTCTTCTTCCCTTGACATCAAGATGCTCCTCATTGTAGTAGTACTCAACTATAATATCCATCCAAAGAGATACCAAATGGATATATTTGTAGAGAACACTATTGTGCTAATGTTTTGTCTCTTGAATGATGTCAAAGTCAAATGGACATGTTACATTCTTCATCACATGACCTATTTTGACTATGGGAAGAACACTAGAGGAACCCACCTACCCCATCCCAACTTGATCTATGGTTTGTTTTCTCACCATGCTAAGAAATCACTTTTCCATGAGCTTTCTTACAAAGCAAGTAGGAAAGGTGTTTACATTAGTGAAACCACTGTCAAGAAGTATTTTCACCCTACGTCCTCCTACCATGCCTGGTGCTTGCACCTCTACCCTAGCTCCTCCACTTCCTCTGAGACCTAATTATGCCCCATTCTTAGTGGAAAATGAAACCCTTATGGGCTACATGATACACCAATAGGCATACAACCTCTAGGTACATGACCACATCCATCATGATCTAGTTTAGATCATGTCTAACATGAACTTATCCTGCACCCATCCCTACCCCACCTATGAGCCCTATTCATTTGTTGACAATGCTTCCTATGCATACAATCATTTCTACCCTGACCACCACCCTACTACTTCTGTTGTACCCCCTACTTCTTCCATCTTGCTTGCCAGTTTTTATGGGGTTTCTACAACAAAATCTGAGCAAGAAAATGTGCTCCATGCATATGGCATGTCTTGGGCTAAGAAAAATGCAAAGTGGCTTGTATTGATGCTTTTGGACCACTTGATGATGGGGAGATGCCTAATCAGGATGTTGACGATGACAAAGCCAGTGATGTTGATGATGTGGATGATGGTGATGATGGCTCTGATAACGATGGAGATGATGGTGAGGCTACACATGTTGCCTCAGATCCACCTTTAGATGGGGATGAAGACTACCATTTAGATGGAAAGGATGATGACGAACTTGATATAAATCACCTAGATGTTTAGTTTTTAGAGTATAGGGTGCTCATATCTAAATCTTTTTCTAGACTATCATGTACTAATACATTTGGGCATTGTATTTGAGGCGTACTATTTTCATATCTCATTATTTTTTTAGTTTTCATCTATATAGGACGTCTTTTGTTGCAATCTGATTATATGTACCTTAAATATATGTTTTTATTTATCTTACAAATTTTTGGTAAGTTCTTCCATATTTTGATTATGACTCTAGCATGCTTCTTCTCTCTGAGTTTCTCTATTTTATGCTTACTTGGTGGTTGCTTGTATAGTTTGTTCTTGTGGATAAGACCTATTTTTATATATCTTCTATGCCTTGCCTTTTTTATATGACAAAGGGGGAGAAATGAGCTTAGTACATGTTGAATTATGATCATTTTCAAGTTAATTTTCTAAAATATCATGTGACTTGTAAGAAGACTCAATAGTAAATATGTGTTATGGTTGTTTTTGGAAATACTAACCAAACATGTAAGGTAAGCATGAATTGAGGGGGAGAAATTTCTATTGTTCATTCATGTATCCCTTTACAATTCACAAGGTAAAAGTTTATTTTCGAAATCCTTTTCAATATGTTGAGGAATAGTTTGTCATCATCAAAAAGGGGGAGAATGTTGACCAAACAGTTATACATTGTCCATATTATGATGATGACTCAACTATGCCATTCATATGTATCAAATATGTCTACTAGAGATTGATTTTAGGTATAAGGTACATGAAAAGAACCAACTCAATCAAATCCTAGCTTGATCCAATACATGTAAAAGTCAATGCAAATGCACTTTTGTGGAAATAGCCCTAAATGACTTAGGACAATTTTTGTAATCATTTGTATTGATGTTATGACTTATAATTAAGATGAGGAAAAATCAGGAGCACTTAATTTTAATGTTTAAGCATTTTAATGACATTTTCTAAAATGCATCACATGAAGTCTTTTTGGCCTAGTTGCCTCTCAAAAACTCGACCGACCCCTGGGATGGGTCTTGGTAGATGTCCAAGTCCGACTGCGTTTACCTCAGGATAAACTCGACCGAAACCCTGCACATAAAACTAATTTTAAGCCATCGGTCGAGTTTCATCTAGGATAAACTCAACCGACAACTCAAAATAGCATGTCAGATAGTGCAATTGGTCAAGTTACCTTTATGAAAATTCGACCGATTGCACTCACCAAATGTGCAGAAAAAATATTTTTAACTGTTGGAGTGTTTCAAAACTCGAAATTATATCTGTTGCAACACCCCAAATGGCTAGAATTGTTCCTAAGAATTTGTACTGGCTAGTGGAAACCCCAACTATAAATAGGGGCCCTTGGACTTCATTCCAAGTTTGCCTACCTTTCTCCTAGATTATAGTTGAGTGATTGTGTCCACATAGAGCCCATCTCTATCTCTTTCTTACAAATCCAAATGTCCATATGAGTGATATAGGTATTTGTGAGAGATCTGCTTCATTATAATCATTATGAAGCTCTCAATCCTCCTTGAGAAGAGTAGGTAATTCCTTCAAGACAGAAGACTTGTTGCAAGAAGGGGAGCTCCTTGGTGAAGGTGTCCATCTCCTTGAAAAAGTGAGTAAGCCCTTGTAGAGGTTGAAGACTCTTTCTCAAAGGATAGGTAAGACCTTATGAGATTTATCATCTCCTTTTGGTCCTTAAAATGGAAGGATATGTATCCTTTCCCTAGAAAAGGAAGTCTTTTTGTATGTCTTATAGTTTAATATAAGCATGCAATGGTTGCACAACCCTAGGGCTTGACCTCTCTAGGTAGTGGATTGACTATCTCCTAATTTGGAGATTGGAACTACTCTACATAGCTTGTTCTTGATCTCATTCAATATCTCTCATCCTTTCTATGTATGTATAGTTTCACATCAAATTCCATATTTGAATATAAACTCTTGAAGTACTTTGAAGATCAAATGAACTTTTTGTAAGTGCTTCTATCTCTATTCATCCCCTCTAGAGCCCTTTTATCCAACCAATCTCACTTTGAAGAGTCTGAATTCTAATCAAAGTATTTACAAGAACATTCTTATTTTTCTTGAAGAACACCTCATTCTTTTCCTTTCATAGTATCCAATAGGTTACTATAAAAGTTATATGCCAATTATCCTTTCCTAATAGTTGTTTCAGATTGTGTTACACCAATAATGAAACTAGGTATATGATATGTATTTGAATTTGTCACACCTCTTGGCTAAAGGAGCAATCCCTAATGACATGAATACATGTCTCATCTATTTCCCCACATATTTCAAAATCCAGGTTATTAATCATATGTTTAACACACCTTAAATGCTTATTCATGAGTCTATCATGTTTAAAATACCAAAGGAAACATTTCACCCTTTGTGGTAAGATGTTATGTCAGACACTATCCTAGTTCCCTTCTGAGAAGCATGATGTATCTTCCATCAACATCTAGCATGCAATTTTGTTTGTGAAGACTCCATGTTTATGTAAATACCAACTCAATTCATAGTTTCCATAGCTAGGTTGAGGTGGTTGCATGCTCAAAATTCCATGACATTCCCTTTTCAACCCAATTAGTTAAAAAATCATCATCGCATTATCCAACATCCTTCATTGTAGTATCTACCTTCATATCAATTGACTCACTAGATATGTCATTTCTAGGTATCAAAATAAGTTTATCATTTGACTTAACCCAAGCTTTGTTCCACATATTGATATGAAGTCCATTCATTGTGACTCTTCTAGAGTGCTCTCTCACAACAATTATTTGTTTGTGAATACATCTACACAAGCTTGATCCTAGCTTCATGTAACCACTATTCCATGAGCAGTCTCTGATCAATTTTCTTTTCTATCACTAAATCCTAAGTTGACTCTATGTTCAACGCCTTATTATACTCCTTTGATGAATATATACTTAATCCTCCTTTGTCAACATCATGTATAACTCGTTTTCAAGCGCCTAGGTTAGTTCTTTATGGATCACATGTACCACTCTATATGAAGTTCCATATTAATTGATAAATACACTAACAATTTGAGATAGGCAATTCAGTTGATTGCACAATATAAGAAGTTGATGAATCCAATAGGAATTTTGCAAGTGTAATTTGACAGATTAGTGATAGCATGTGGTGCATCCTTCCATTAATTGTCATATACACATTATTCACCAAATCAAATAAAATTTCTTAGAATGTTTACCATGTATAATTAGGAATCCAAAGTGCCTCCCTAGTTTATATGTCTGATGTATGCCACTATTGCTACATACTTGTCTTCTGATCGAAAGGGGTGTTTTCTAAAGAAGAAGATGCTTGATTTCTCTGTCAAAAGTCTTTTCCCTGGTGCTTGTTCAAATTTCCTCAAGCATTCCATCATCAATCTCCCTTGTCACTGATTGCCCTTTTTCATGGGTCAAATGTGTAAACACAATTGTCCAATCAAAGGTATCAGACTTTAAATTTATACCCGACTAGAAGAGACGTCTGCAACTCAATACAAAGTCAATTGTAGTAGTGTGGGGTTGGACACATGGATAAGTAGAATAATAGAATTAAAAATGAAGTGGTCTTAGATTAGTCTAGTCTAACCAAATAAGTGAATTTGATGGTGCTCCTGTTTAAGGAAAAAATTATTCTAACTAAGAAATAAATGGAAAACCAAAAGAAAGAAATAAAGATGAGCTATGAAGTGATGATAAAGTGACTTGGATTGGGTTTCACCAATCAAACCAACTACAACCATGTAAAACCCTTACTCCTAGATCATATATGTTCTTAACCTATTTTGCAAATAGTCATAAAAGGTATCTATTCCTTCCTTCTCTCGATATCTTGATAGATTTTTATCTAAAAGGGTTCTCTCTCGCGCGATAATAACCAAAACACTACGAGAAAACACTGTACAAATTTTTTTATAGCATCTCCTCACTCTCATGGCTCACTGCTATCCTATATTCCAAACCTTACTGAAATTATTCTCTCAAATAATAGTCTTATCAAACGTCACAAGAAGGTAGCTAATCAACAAGCGACACAATAAAACAAGAGTATAGAAACAAAACTTGTAAGAATATATAGTGTAAAATAGAAGAATGCACAATTACATGGTTGTGAGGGTTTGACGGCTACTCCCAACCCAAGTAATGAAGTTTAGCCACACATGGCATAGGAAAGAGATAGATTACAGATTGAATAAATCATGATAAGAAAAACAATAGAAAGAAATTGATACTAAGGTAGATCAAATGATCGATCTACCAACCTTTTAGATGATCAAGCAAGTGATTGATAGCTAGCATTGATAGCCATAATCGATAGGTCTTCTCCTTCTCCTGATCTTGGCATCGTGCAAATTGGTTCATTAGATACATCGATGGTAGTTGATTGAGCCACTAAGGAAGAGTTCGGCAGATATATCGATGGATCTTGATTGGTCAATAGCTCTCATCCCAAGGCTCTAGAACTTGGTGGCAGCCCTTCGGCATTTTGATTTTGTGGGTCCAAGATCGTTTGAAGTGACTATTTGTGGGACTGTTTAGAGGCTTTGACTTGTGCTTTGTCGGTCTTTGTTGGTCCACATGGAATCGACCTCCTTGTCTCTTATGTCGACGTTCATGGTCAATCTGGTAATTCTTTGACAAGTCTTTGTTGATTGACAACAATGTCAATCTTTACAGGCTCTGACAGAATAGCTCCTCGATAAGTGTCCTTTGGCCTTTGAGAGTGTCGACAAGAGTGTTGATATGGTGCTCGATTTTTTTGGTTCCTCGATGAAAGCATCGAGAGCTTCTTCATGGACAAAGTCATCAATGGATTTTTTTAATAGTTTAAAATAGAAAGGATTCTGTCAAGCAGACGTCGGTGATATGTGATGTCATCTTTTTCTCAACAAGGTTGTCTACCTTCTTACTCGATGGGTCTATACTCGATGAAATTGTCAAGGATATAACAACATGGTATTGTTAAATTTCTTGAGTAAAGGTTGAATTGTCAACCGTCTGGTTGATGGTGTGCGGGAGTTTGTCGAGCGTTGAATGACCTATTTAGAGTATTGACATTTGTCCATCAATTTTTCTAGTTTTGCACTTAATTCCTTCAAATATCAACAAAACATAATTAAAACCTAACATTTGACAAAACTAAAATTAAAATGAACATGACCAAACATCTAAAATGATTTTTATTATGAAAAAGGCCATGAATGTGCATCAAAACTAATGTTATCAATTCCCAAACTTAGAATCTAGGTTGCCCTCAAGCTAATAGAATCACTATATGATCAACTAAGAAAGAAGGATCTAGAGTCTACTAAAATTTAATTTTATACCAAACTCTTACCAAAACCATTCTCTTTTTCATAAAATGACTTAACTTATCAAGAGAATCACTAGTCAAAATATTCATTCCATGGGTTTTTATTTTTGGTCTTATTCTTATCTCCTGCATCTATCTTGCTTTTTAAAGTTTTTTTCACTCTTGTCAAGGTTTTATGTGAAAGAAAAAGGTAGTAAAAAGGCTTATCGTTATCCCTTCCTTCTTTTGGGTCATTCAAGTACATGTCTGTTTAAGTGGGTGAGTGATCTCTGCATTTTGAACTAGTTGGATCTAGAGTGATTGTACATCCTAAGTATCATTTCCCTGGATTGCAATACCATTAATGAACACCATTGGAAATGGGGTTGCTTTTTTATTTTAAAGGCTAACAAAATTGACATATATGTGTTCATGAGAACAACAATACACCATTTTGATAGCTCTTCAATGTGGCACAACAGTAATGACCCCGCTTCCCGTTAACCCCTAATTAAGGATGACCAAGAAGTCAGATCCATTATCCCAAAATAGGATCAATGGTTTTGCAAATAATAAAAAATAATTAATAAATTCTACCACATCTAAGCTTGATATATGATAAAAATTTCTTTTCTCATACCTTGCAAAATATAGGATTTGAGGGACTTTACCCATATGAGAACCATCTATCTACAATCCTCCAATTCTTTATTAGGCTTGATTCCATCAATGTCACTTAAAAGGAATATCCATTTTCTGATATACCTAAAATGCTGACAAACAAAAGTCGATCGGTATAATGAATTATACTGGTATGTGAGGGAACCAATAATCTTACATTTAATTGTAACAACATATTACAAGAAATTATGATTTAACAAAACAAACTTTACATTTTAAACATGACTACTCAATCCTTACATACCCTAGCCTCTGTTATTTCCCTGCAGTGGACATGGATACTACCTCCCATATGGTAGATCTCAACTAACCCCCATGATCCTACCTTACAGGTAGATCAATACATAGGGTCATGGAGTCGTATGGTCCTACACAAGGGTAGACCAACACATCGACTCGTGATAAACTGATGATCCTACCTCACTGGTAGACCATGTACTAGGTCATCTGATAACCTAATTATCCTAGCTCACAAGTAGACCATGTACTAGGTCATCCTTCTCACCATTAACAAATCTACAGAGGAGGACCATGATCTGAGCTAGTCATCCACGTATAATTATGGTGATAGTCATAGTAACTTTATAGTTGCATGAAATAAAAGTCAATCAAGCAATTATTTCCAAGCAACTGATAAAAACTTCAGGAATCGTTGGGAAACTAAAATGATTTAACCATAAGCATAACCACATACCTATTTTGGAGATCTCAAAGAAGCAATATATATATATATATATATTATATATATCCAAATCCAACTAGATGTCCAATTAAGCAAGCCAATCAATCAAGAAATCAAACATTGATCCTAAAAATGTGTATAATATCTAATTGTCAAAAACATATCCCAAACAACTCCTTATTGACTTGGGACACCTTTCCAAGCTTTCTATGTCTCATTAGGATTCATTACGGCTTCTTAGATCAATTTCTCAAACTTTATCCTTTTTAGGTCAACAAACCCTCAAACAACAATTCTAGGTCCAAAACCCTAATTATCCACTTATTCATATTAAAGCCTTATTTTCATTAAAAAAATGACTTAGGATTAACTTAATATCATTTTTATACAAAGGATTTCGAAGTTCATCTCATTAGAAACCACACATGGATTAGGGTTTCTAAGCCCATTAATGCGCATTAACACATCAAAACCCTAAATTAAGATATTTAGCTTATGAATCATCTATTTAGACATCAAAATGTCTTTTTATTAGAAATAGTTTAATATGTCCATAGATTATCCATATTAATCATCTCAATTCCATAGAATCATCAAGTTAGGGTTTTTCCTCATTATAAAGCATTAAGGTTAGCAACTTTAGGTACTTTTTGAATTAGGATCATATTCGGTCTCTAAAAATATTTTTATTGAATTATATGGGTTTTTTTATTATCAAAAACCATATATAACTTATTTTGATCCGCTCTACCAATAAATAATTATGATTATTCTTAAACATGTACCTTTGGACGAATAGGAACACACCATGTCAGCCTTCAATCCCCCATTGACTCTAGCAGCTCCCTGACTCATGGATCTCCCATGCAATCTGCTTACCCAGAAGTCCCAACCCAAGTGGATTCTCCTTCCCTTCCACTGGGGTCTCGCGAGACGAGCCACTATTTCCACGAGGAAACAGAGCATCATTGTTGGCACAGCTCCAGCGGTTGCGGACTCGCTATTGCACTCAGAAACGCCCAACAAGTCCACCTCTACTCATCGAAGACCCTCGAATCCTCAGTAGCCACCAGGAGGCGATCACAATATGAGGTACAAAAGACCAGAGCAACAGTTAGAATAGAGGGGTGAGAGAGAGGACCTGCTACTATGGGGAAGAGTTGGGTTTCACAAGAGGGGGTTGGCAACCTCTTGGTTCGTTTCGATCCTGTGAGGGATAGAAAGATGGGTTCTTATATAGATTTCATGGCTGGAACATCCGCGGCCTTCCATGGAATTCCCAAATCAACAGGGAAATTGGGGATCTCCCATGTCCACACGAAATTAACTGAAATCCGGTATAGATAGACTCGATATCATCTCCCAGATCTAATGGGATAGTTTCCAAGAACTGACACGCATCAAGGAAAAGGGGTAGAGTCTAGGGATCCTCAGGGTTACTGTACCTCCTTTCCTAAATGGAGCTAGTGGTAGGAGATGAAAGAGAGCTACCCAATTTTGATCCAACGGTTTCTAATATGCGACAATTATATTTCCAATATGCATAAAATCGTGACATTTAAAGTTATCCTTTATACTTTAGGAAACTTAGAAAATTCATATCTCCCAAACAATTTGTCCTTTTAACCCCAAATTTTAGGGGAAAGTCCAAGATGACTTAATATACGTGTGTACCAAGTTTGGGACTCAAACTCGAAAGTATGAGATACTTTTCTTCATAAGCAAGTTATCACTTATTAAGGTATACTTTTATGCATATATTCTCTCTCCTATTCTTTTATATTCCTTTATTTGGATTCCCTGTACCCCAAGAAACCATGTGGAGTTAGAAATATCATTCATTATGATCAATCACACATCTTTCCACATATTTCTTGTATTTTCACCTTTATTTTAAATTTCATTCTTAATAAAGTAATATTTGATTTCTTCTTTTCCTTTTAATCATATTGGACTTATTATCATATTATGATCCACGAAATCACATGCACAAAGTAAATATTGCAAAGGGAATCCATAAAATATATATAATTCATACAATTCCCATAATCATACATTTATTGGGGAAATTGCATTTTCAACCATATGAACTCAAAAATTGGGGTTGTAACAACAACTCTTTTTGAGATTATAAAAAAGACAGAAGAAGAAATGAGGTAGCTCTTTCTTGATTTTTGTGTGAGAAAATCCTTTGACAAAATATGATTTTTGTATTAAATGAATATTTTTGTCAAGAATCGCTTGATGACATCTTGAGGTTAAAAATCAAAACAGAGGAAAAAGAGACATTTTATTAAGAGAGAAACATAAAAGTAATATCAATAAAGAAAAGATTATTGTGTGTACTTTGCAAAAAGGTATAGTTTGAAAGAAAACTAAATTTATTGTAGAGGGAATTTTGCGTCATCTGCAATCTTCACAACTTTATACAAGAAAATATGTAAAAAAATTGATGGAGATAAGAAAATTATGAAAAATTGCTGAAAGGAGGAAAATAGAGTTTTTTGTGATACTATGAACACCTATCTCACCGAATTACACCCCCCAAAACTTACAACACACATTGTCCTTAGAGTGTGAAAAAGAAGAAAAAAAATGTAAACACGTGAGATATTCGGCGGAGGTGTCGATGGTTTCCCATTGAGATTTGAGAAGGAACATAGTGTAATATCCTCATAGAAAATGGTAGTTATCATTTTGAGATTATTCTACTACAGCATGGAGCACTCGAGTGGTGTACATCCAATGCAAGATGTAGAAGACGCAATTGTTGGATAATCGATGTTGTTGAGGGCATCGATGACAGAACATGGAATCTTCCATTTTTAGGTTCCTAAGAAGAATATCCACAGCCATACTGTCTAATTAGTGGAATGAGTTTTTTGGCACAGACATCAGCAATGTGTTCGTGCTTGCTGCGAATTAGAAAACAATACCTTCAATGTCAAAATTGTGTTAGAACTTTTATGAAGTATGACTTATCTCTCACAATTGAAGATAGCAAGCAAAGTCCAATGAGCATCATGGAGTATAGGTAAGAAACTATATTGTGGAATGGAGTCTTGTAGATGATGAATGAGTAAGTCTTTTTCTCCAGAATATGTGCCTTTGTGTATATCGTCTTTTAGATCAGGACTAGCCATTTAAACATCATCAATATTTTGACTGATCATAAATTGATAGGCCACCATGAGTGTGAGAACCCATCACACTAAACAAGATTACTCAAAACCCAAAAGACAATCGATCACTAATTAACCTCATAGCAGGAAAAGGGGACAATTAAAATCAATTTGACATTATAAACATGATCAAGAGCATTTACACAAAAGCCCAACATCTTGCTTGTATTCATATTATGCCAAGTATCTTTTACAACTTCTCTGTGGCATCAACCACAACATATACAAAATGACATCATCAACATATACCACATGTACAAGCATCAAATGCTACTAAAAGCTCGATACAATTGAGATATTGTATACAAACTTTCATGGCCAGACCTGAGAGTACATGGATGACTCCAGGACATAATCGACATCTAACAACTTCTCTAAGGTCTATAACCACAACTCCTCCATGTTGCCATAGGTCTACTACAACTGATGTCGATTACCTAAAAAAGATGTGGAACCCCACGAGATGAGACCAACGTCCCAACGACAGATATAAATCTCAACCAACAACTATTGTTCCACAGATATGTTATGACAACAAATTAAGCATTATGAGAGGATTCAACTAAATGAATGATTAAAAATGATTACAAAAGTTAGGCAAATTAAGCAGCTATAACTGATAAGCAGAACATCATACTTTCTCAGAAGGAATATGAATAACATGTATAACCGTTAGCTTCACTTACCACATTATATAACAATTGATTTAGTATAAGAAATAAGGAAAGAGGTAAACTTTCAACGTGAATCATGTTTCACCATAAACAAATATACCACATAGTTGTATTATATCTTTTAAGCACTGAGGAGTTGAGGTATACCACTCACACTCTAAGTGATCACTGCTAAATCAAAATCAGTGCCATACAAGATCTAGGAGAGCCAAACTCCTATGATCTCATCCACCCTCAGTCAGTACAAGTCCTCTACAGTGACATATAGAGTCCAACTACAAAACGACCTAGTTCACCTTGGTATATAGGACACGACACTAGTGAACATGGTATGCAAACCCCATCATCCGAGGTACAACCATGGTTTCCCTCTATAACATCATATATGCTGAGATACAACCACAACCATTCTCTAATTGAGGCATGACCTCTGCCATCCTCAAAAACATGAAGTCAAGATGTCAAGGACACTTAGTCACTTGCACCTCGCATACTCAATAGAATGTGCTTTGAGTTTCCCTTAGGAATACTCATTTCACCATCCAGCAAGTTCTGACACTGCAATGAATCTATGGTACATGACACTACATGATTAGGATTTCACTTGATTAATTAAAGCCAATTGGGTATCTTTTACTACATCAATCAAGTTAGATACAAACCCTAGAAAGATTCTACAAAGATAAAGGTAGACTACAACTTTAGAAGATATAAAACATATAAAAGATAATTTGATATCATCATAGCATGATATTGTTTCACTTCCATACACAAGGCCATCACCATTGTCACATTAGCATGGGATATCAATCCCTCAACACATCACGAGCGGATATCACCTCAATTGGAGCACAGAGCCATTCCAACACTAGTACATCAACTATCTCTGGCATCAGTTAAAACAATCCTATAATCTCGACTGACACTTAAGTGGGAGACACTACAACCACAGGTCTAATACGTCGGTTCTTTGGGGACGACAAACTAACGCCAGAGATCTAACCTCAATTTGTGAATAAAAGAAACCAACACAGATATGAGTCTTAGGCATCAGTTGAATGCACAAAACCAACATTGAAAGAGCCATACTAGGTCACATTTGGAACTGGTAAAGGACCTTACATCGTCAGTTTGGTATAAACTGACATCTATCATGATGTACAGTGTCAGTTGCAGCCCCAATAATCGACGATTTTGATGTAAAACGATGATTATATCTAATAAACCAATGACTATGGCATGCTACCTAGGGAGGTCATGTTGTCCAGCATGGCCATTTTGGTTTTGTCCTTTAGTGTCAATTATTTTACTAAAACTGATGACTCGAGCCTATAGTGTCGGCTTTTTTGTTACGACTGACGACTAAGTTTTTTTTAAATAGTAGGACTGTAGACTTGCTTCCCGGATGGTTAGTAGGATGCAGAACCTATAGTTTGTATATACATATGTACATGTGTATATAGAAATATACATGTATACATCTATATACAGACATATCTTTCCTATAATAAAAGCAAGTCAGTTGTGTCTCAATCTAGCTACTTGCTAGCCCGGTTCATCTTCTAGTTGTTGATAATTGGTCTTGTTGTACTCGGCTCACATGGTTTTTTCTTGATTTTGCTGCTAGCATGTCTGGTTCAACTGCTACTTATCACGTTAAAGGAGGATGGGGTCTTATTGAGGTCCCATGTTTACATGTTTGTATGGAGTGCAATATGAGTGTCAGTTCTAATAGTTTGGATGTGTGGATCGGTCCAGGTAATCTATTTGTTTTAGTAGGTTGCCAGCATGCTAATCTGTCCAATTTTTCTGTCGTTACAGGTTGGAGGGAGTTAGCTTACAATTAATCAAGTTGCCCTCTCTTAGTGGGTTGTATATTAATTTTTGTTACTAGTAGTTAATTGACATGTATGCGTGCTCCAACATCTTGGTTATGTGTACCAGTCAGACCAGTCCCGTGTGTGTTCACACAACATGAATCTGTGGCAATCAATGTTATATGTCTATGTACTTACAGGTTGGACAGAGATAGCTCAATGTTAATCAAGCTTCTCAAACTCTTATGGGTTGTATATAAATTACCGTGTATAACATTTTATAGATTATTTTGTACGATAGTGTATTACTGATCATTAGCCAACAAAAACATTAATTTTATTGGAGTTTCAACTGTCTTTCTACCTCCTACTCCAACTAGATTTCAATGTTGTTTTTTATCTCAGATATCTATTTATGTGGTTCTTTTCATCCACCTAATAATCCAGCTAGATATTTGTGTAGTATTTTTTATTACAAATGTCTTTGTGTTTACTTTTTACAAAGGTGACAACTATTATTCGAGAAGTATGCTTTTTATGATCTTTTTGATCATTTTTTCAACAAAATCAGTGGCACAAGTTGCTATAAGACTCTATTTGAACATGTTGCTTCAAATGCTAAATAACTTTTTTAAGTGCCTATTCTAACAGCTCATAGACATTGGTTTTGTATGCTATCTGAACATCTTGCTTCAGCTAATATATATTCTTTTTTAAGGACAATTCCAACAACTTTAGTCTACTATTTTTTTTAAATAGTGATAGTTGTTATTCTTGCCTTCAGCTGAATATTTATTTTGATTTACAAAAAATGGTGACATAGGATACTAAGGGTGTATTGGGAGTTGGGACATCTTACTTTAATTGATACGTAACTTTTTCACTGAAGTGATTACACACTTGAGTACAGGCACACAAAAATCCTCTAAATTGTCCACATATACTTTCATCTTTTTTTAGTATTGTGATGAACCTCTACCAAAGAAGGTCACATACATTAGAATCACTCTGTCAGAGTAATTTTGGGATCACACATGTGGCGATTACCACATATCGGAGAGTGTGCCATTCAAACAACTTTGCTTCAAAAAAAATCTAATAAATGTGGTGATAAATGTATGTTGAGCATTGTTGTTTAATTTAGCTGATATGTGATTGGTTTAAATGACAATAATAACACTTTTCAGTCAATTTAAATGAAGTTCACATGCTACCTATATAATTATATATATATATAAATATATATATATATATATATATATATATATATGTTTGCCACACACGCACACATATACATATGCACATACAAATATATATTTGTAGGGGCGCATAGATACAAATATATATGTATATGTGCACATATTTGTGTGTGTGTGTTATGTATGCATATATATGCATGTATATAAACAAGCAGCAATGTAACATCAAATCAAAAGATCAATCTCCTAATATGAAACAGTAACAGGCTTCGGCACTAGTTCTAGTAGTTTGTGAGGACTTTTTTCTTTATACAACTTTTTATAGCACTAAAAGTAAGTTGTGAAAAATAAAATCCTACAATAACTCTTAAATGTTGTTTTTGTCAATTATTTCACTTTGCAGTCCTCCCACCTAGTGATGTCCCTCTTCCTAGTAGGTATATTTGTCAACCTATGTTTATGTGCAACCATTAGACAGTCTACCCCAAAAAAAAAATGATCTTGATGTTGACTATTGTTTCTTATGACATGACTTATGACTCGAGCATGTCCGTAGCACACCATCATTATTGTTGATTATTATACACCATTGTATATTTTGGTTGCATGTTGTTTATAAACATATCACCTCGCACCATTTTCAGCAAATTTTCAAGGTAAAGGTGCATAAATCACAGTCTTCCAAGAACTTGTCATCCATTCGGCTTTGCAGTCTTGAGTTAAATTATGTTTTCTAGATTTAACATGTACTTGAATGTAACTATTCTTTCTTCATGTAGCCACTATATAAAGATATGTGTAGGTGGTAGATAAAAATCATTATCTAATTGCCTAAACGATGTCTGAAACATAATTCACTTTTTAATTCTCTTGATTTTATTGTAAGGGTTAGGGTTCACAAAGTGTGTACCATATATATTTATAAAGAGAACAATTACATTTAGGTCCACATAGAATAGGAAAATAATAAGTGAATATAAAGAACTAAATAAAAACACTATTTAACACTCCCCCTCAAGTTGGAGCATAGATATCAATCATGCCCAACTTGTCCACAAGAGAGCGAAAATGTTTCTTGGCTAGCAGCTTTGTGAAGATATCAGCAACTTGATCCTCTAAATGAGTAAAAGGAGTGTAGATACGACCAGTCAGAATAGCTTCTCTAATGAAGTGACAGTCAACTTCAATGTGCTTGGTCCATTCATAAAAAATAGGATTATTTGCAATAAAGATAGTTGCTTTATTATCACAATGCATGGGAATAGGAGCAGAAGACCCCACATCAAATTCTTTTAGAAGAGATTGTACCCACAGAAGTTCACAAGTTGTGTGAGCCATGGCCCGGTACTCGACCTCAGCACTAGATCTAGCAACAACATTCTTCTATTTGCTCCTCCATATGACAAGATTTCTACCAAAAAATGTAGAATAACCAGAAGTAGATTTTCTATCTATCTTACTTCCAACAAAGTTAGAATCAGAGTAGCCTTCAAGAGAGCAATGACCATGTTTTCTATAGAAAAGGCCTTTACCAGGGGATTTCTTCAGATACCTCAGGTTATGACACAGTGCTTCCCAATGACACTGTCTAGGCTTGTCAAGACACCTTCTAACAAGACCAACAACAGTAGAAATCATCTTTAGTAACAGTCAAATAGATTAGTTTGTCAACCAGTCTCCTATATATTTTACTGTCAGGATACATGGGAGATTCATCATCATCCCAATTTACATTAGGATCCAAGGGCGTATCATTGGTCCGAGCACCAAGCATCCCAATCTCCTGTAGAAGATCTAGAACATACTTCCTTTGAGATAAATAAGAGCATTAGTCGTCCTGAAAACTTCAATTCCTAGAAAGTATCTCAGTTTTCCCAAATCTTTAGTGACAAAGTGCTTGCATAAGTAGGCTTTAGTAGCATGAATTTCAGAAATATCACTGCCAGATAAAATATTATCATCAACATACACAATTAAAACCACAATACCAGAGGAAGTCTTCTTAATAAAGACAGAGTGATCAACATGAGATCTGAGGAAGCCATAGGTAGACAAAATCTTGATCAGTTTATCAAACCAGGCATGTGGACTCTGCTTGAGTCTATAAATAGACTTTTTAAGGTGACAGACTTTGTGTGACTCCTCTTGAGCAACAAACCCAGGTGGTTACTCCATATAGACTTCCTCTTGAAGATCGCCATAAAGAAAGGCATTCTTGACATCTAGTTATATAAGGAGCCAATCCACTTTGTGTGACTCCCCCTGAGCAACAAACCCAGGTGGTTGCTCCATATAGACTTCCTCTTGGAGATTGTCATAAAGAAAGGCATTCTTGACATCTAGCTATATAAGGGGCCAATCCATATTGATTGCCACAGAGAGGAACCCGCACAGAATTTAGCCTAGAAAAGGGAGAAAAAGTTTCAAAGTAACCAATATCATAGGTTTGAGTGTACCCTTTGGCCACTAGGCGGGCCTTCAGGCGTTCAATAGTCCCATTGGGATGAAACTTTACAGTGTACACTCAACGTCATCCAACAGGCTTGCAATCAGATGGAGGATCAACCAAATCATAGGTACCTATGTCAGTAAGAGCAATCATCTCCTCAGTCATGACATGTGTCCAGACCGTACTTTGTAAAGCATCATGAACATTTTTGGGAATAGAAACAGCAGAAAGGGCGGCAATAAAATTACTAACATGGACACTAAGATGTGCAGTAGAAACATAGTTAGCAATACTATGAGAGGTACATGAGTGAGTGCCTATCTTGAGAGCAATAGGTAGATCCAGATTAAAAGTTACATCGACAGGTGGAGGACCTTCTGAAGGAGAAGATTGGTTTTATGTGGGCGGTCTTGGGCAGGAGCAGACTGCGGCGACCGATTCCTGTGTTGGTAAACAATAAGAGACATAGTCTCAACAGGCTGGAAAGCAGAAGGGAATCATTGATGAAAGGCAGAGGTGCTGAAATAATATCTGAACTCAAGGTGTTCCCTTTAGTAGAGTAGTACAGAGTGTCCTCAAAGAAAACCACATCATTGCTCGTGAACCACTTCTTAGTAACAGGATTATAGCAATGATATCCTTTATGAGTACGTGAATATCCCATAAATATACATTTTTCAACTCTAGGAGACAACTTGTCCATGGTTGGTCCAAGAAAACGAACATAACAAGTTGACCCAAAAATCCTAGAACGGACAAAAAAGGTGGGGTTTTAGCACTTAGACAGGAATTTCATTCCCAATAACAGACGAGGGCATGCGATTAATCAGAAAATGGGCAGTGAGAACGGCTTCCGGCCAAAAATGTTTTGGAACATTAGAGTGTAACATGATAGTTCTAGTAACTTCAAGTAAATACCTATTTTTCCTTTCAGCAACTCCGTTCTGTTGGGGTGTGTAAGCACGGGATGTTTTATGAATGGTACCCACAGAATGACAAAATAATTCAACATTTTTTTGAACAAATTCCAAGGCATTATCAGTGCACAAAATTTTAATGGGCATAGAAAACTGGGTTTTAATTTCAACAAAGAAGAACTTAATAGTAGGCAAGACTTGTGACATGTCTTTCATTAAAAACAACCAAGTAGCACGAGAGTAATCATCATTGAACAGAATAAAGTATTTATTGCCTGACAAACTTGGAACATGACAAGGACCCCATACATCAGCATGAACTAAATCAAATATTTTTTACCACCAAACTGAGATTTTTTGGGAAAGACAGTTCTAGACTATTTGTCTAACTAACATGACTCGCACTGAAAAATGTGCATTCTTACACCAGAAATAACATGTTTTATTTTATCAGTTGATGGATGCCCAGGTCTATAGTGTCACTGTAATGCAGAAACAGAAGAAAACAATGTTGAAGCTAGAGTTGTAGTGTCGATCCGTTTCAAATTATCCAGATAGTAGAGTCCATCAGGTCCTTCATGCCCCCCCACCAATCTTCATCCTCGTGCAAAGGTCCTGAAAAACACAAGTACCCAGTACAAAGGTCAGACTGCAGTTCAGGTTACGTAGCATTTTACTGATAGATAACAAATTTAGTAGAAAATTGGGCACATATAGAGCAGATCTTAGAAGAACTTGAGCATAAATATCACCAATCCCAGACACAGCATATTTGAATTTGTCAGCAAGCATAATAGTAGATTTAGGACAGGGTTTAGATAATTTAGAAAAAAGAGAACGACTGCCAGAGATATGGGAAGAAGCTCCAGAGTCAATCACCCATTTGGTATTACTAGCACTAGAAGAGGAAGTATTCAGAAAGGTAGAATCACAACCAGTGTAAGTTGCAGCATGAGCTCTAGATTCAGTAGCAGAAGAAGAGAAAGCACCAGTCTTCTGTAGAAGGAGGCATTCCACCTCTGAGTGAATGAACTCAACAGTGGAGGAACTCGAGGTAGCAGCAAGAGGAGTTTGAGAAGCACCCTTAGACGCAGTATTGGCCCACGCAGGTGTGCCATGTTTCTTCCAGCACTTGTCCTCGGTGTGGTTGGTGCGACCACAAAAGTCACAGTATCGTTGAGCTGCGGTACCTCTAGAGACATCAATAGATGAACCACGGCTAAGGGAGTCACGGCCAAGGGACCCACGTCATCGACCCAAACTAGGAAGATAGTTGTCCTGGTCGACCTCAACCCCTACCATGGCCTCGGCCAGCCATGTCAGCAAGAGTAGTAATGTCACTAGTGTCAGAAGTCGGGTTAGATGAAGAAGTCGGCAGGCGTTGAAGACGCTAAAATGCACTCTCCAATGTCGGCAGTGGATCACTTACAAGGATCTGATCAACCACTCCAGCGTATGAGTCTAGAAGTCTGCATAAGAACTGAACAACCTGAAGTTCTTGTTGTTGTCGCTGCATAGTGGCCAAGTTAGTAGAAAGAGGATGGAGGTTCTCAAGTTCCGTCCAGAAGCCTTTGAAAGATGAAACATAGTCAGCAATGTCGGGCCCATAAAAATGTAGATGGGTCAGCTGTTTGTTCAAGTCAAATAGCTTCTTCGGATTCTTTCTATGAGAGTAGATACTGGCTAGTTGATCCCACATCTCCTTGGCAGTCAGGAGATGAAGAAGAGTAACATTGATGCAAGTTTTACTATTGTCCACGATTCACGTCATCACAGTAGAGTCATCTTTTACCCAATCATCGTAAACCTTTTATCCTTGGACTCGGCAGTACTGGGCGGAGCAGGAGGCGGATCCTGAGTCAGATGGGAGTGCTTGCCTTGGGATTTTACAAAAATATCCATGGAGCAAACCCAGTGTTGATATTTGCGCTCATCCAACTTCACGGTAGTCACTTGATGACAGAAATCATCATGGGCGGAAGCCATGACCGAAACCAAGTCCAATAGCAGAAAGTAGCAGCCAAGAAGAACCACCTAGATCATCCTTCTAGGCGGCAGTAGACAACAAGGGACTGGAAGAACCAATTTACATGAAGACTACGTCGAGGCGCAGCAGATAACCTGGTAGCTCAAAGGACGAACCAGGCAGAGGATAGGAAGGCTCTGCAGACCCTCAAGATGGACGGACGGCGGCGGTAGGCAATCGTGCTAGCTATGGCTAGCAGCCCAGCGCCCGCAGTGGCAGGAGCTCCTGGCGGCAGTAGCCGCAGCGAAGGCTATGGGGGAGGGCGGTGAGGGGGAAGAGAGAGGGAGGGTGGGCGGCGGTGCAGGGGTGGGGGCAGCTAGTAAGCCTTCTCTGGTACTATCTTGATTTTGGTGTAAGGGTTAGGGTGCACAAAGTGTGTACCCCGTATATTTATAAAGAGAACAATTACATATAGGTCTACATAGAATAGGAAAATAACAAGTGAATATAAAGAACTAAATAAAAATACTATTTAACAAATTCATAATGGAACAAATAGAAGGAATACAAATTTGCCACCCAAAAGAACTAAGAATCTGACATGGTATCAAGAAAGACCACGGTTTTAAATTTTGATGCCTTTCAAAGAAATGAAAGAACAAAACTTAAGGAGATGAACCTGAAAGGGATAGAGGAATATGTAGATATATGACTTTGGTCTTCATTGTATTCACCTCCTTTTTTATCAAGTCAAGTAATGTCTCAACTCTCAATTGATCTCTTATATGCATCTTCTATAGTCATATTCACCAATACATCCATGCGTACATGAAATTAGTCCACTGCATAGAAAAAGTAGTGTATAGAAAATTATCATAAAATTTCACCATGAATGTATCAGTTGATTAATGTTAGAGAGTTTGTTTATTAATTGTTATTAGTGTCTTTGTTATATGGGTCTAAGTGTCTTGGCCCATTAGGGTTTAGTTTGAGTCTGTACGCTTCCATGTGTTCCTATATATAGGAGCAGGGTTTCTCTTATCTAATACTACGATTAGCCGTCTTTTCTTATTTGACATGGTATCAGAGTAGTTGTCCTAGGGACCAAAATCCTACGTGAGAGAGAGAAAGAACCAAAGGAGCACCCCCCCTGCGGGCGGCCGCCGCCCTTGGCGGTGCTTGGCTACCCGCAGGAAATTCCTTCCTTGTTCTCTGCCTTCTTTGTTCCTCTACTCTTCTTCCTTGGTTACAACCACTGCCATTGTCGACATCCACTGATGCTTGTTGCTACCCCGCGTCCTGCGCCCGTGTGGCTCTGGCGCTGCCATGCTGCCCCACCGGTCGCCCTACTATCCTTGCGCCACCGCCTGCCCCTCTACCACTCCTGCTCCATATGCCGCCACCAATTCTGCCTGCTGCAACTGCTACCCAACCGCCGACCAGCCTACTCCTGCCGCTTCGCTGACCCATGCTGCAATTTCGCGCCCAGCCAAGCTACTCCCTTGCCGCCACCGGTGCAACACTCGCTGCCTACGACTTCTCTACCCGCCGCTTTTGCCCCTTGTAGCACTGTCGTCCTTGCTGCTGCATGTCCCTTACTGCCTTGCTAGCCGCTGCGGCCATAAGCCCTCACTGTTGCTACGTACTGCTTCCCACTGCTACCCACCGCTACCAAACAGCCCATTTTTTATATCCCTCAATATTTTCTACTGTCCCCTCTCATATACACTCAAATATTTGTGCTAATCGGGTCCATTTTTTAGCCTTTTTGAGTCGGAGAAAGATGCATTTATTTTTCTATTCGGGTCATTTTGCACCTTGACTCGCATTATTGGTTACTACCTCCACATACTTGCCTACACTAAACCTTGCCTCTACCATTGTTTTTGACTCTCCACACCAACCACTCCTTTACTGTTTCCGTGCTTGGCGTGACGGGGAGAATAGAGGAGAAAGAGTAGAGGGAGAGATGAGGAGGAAAGATGAAGAAGAATTTTATTAAGTTGTTCTATTGGACTTCATGCCACATTTACTGCTGATATATGGATTCTTCTACTACTATTTAGTACTTTCTTCTACTATTATTATTTATTCATCATCTACCTCGACTGCTGATGTGAAGTTGCTACTTGGACGTCATCTTTGCTACTTGTGCTATGATTAGCACTCTTTACCTGTTGCTTTGTACTTTTGCACTTTCTGCTATCTGTGCTTTATTTGCACGTTGACTTTCTACTCTGTGGACTAGCACTATCTGGACTTTGACGTCTGCTACCGTGATGGATACTTCATGAAGAGGGAAGATGATGAAAACATTTGTTTCTGACTTTACATGGAGCTTCGTATACTGGAGTTATTTATTTTCTTGCTACTCTGCCTACTGGTCCTCTATCTGCCTATGTCGTCAACTTTTGTTGTTGTGCGCCAGCACTCTCTGGCATGTTCGTGCCTTGTTTGCACGTTGACTCTCTACTTCTGTGTGCCAGCATTCTCTGGCTCGTCCGTGCCCTGTTTCACACGTTGACCTGTTCGTACTTTATTTGTACGTTGACTACTACTGCCACTGTGACCAGCACTCTCTGGCTACTACGACGACGACTTTGATGAAGACCTTGGTGCCTATCAGCTATTTTATCTTTTGCTCCAGATGATTATGATGTTGCCTATTTCTGCTCCAAATGATCAAGAAGCTTCTGCGACCTACTGCCTACTATGGAGTATCTACTTGAGGGGGAGTTTTTGAGTATTTGAGTGCTTTAATGTAAAATTGAGGAGGAGAAATTTCTTGTATGGGCTTGGTTTATCTTTTTTTTTCTGTCTCTTTATTTTTAATCTGACTCTCTATTTGCAAGCTGATTTGGTATTCTCCCAACTTCAGCTTGAGGGGGAGTGTTAGAGGGTCTGTTTATTAATTGTTATTAGTGTCTATGTTATATGGGCATAAGTATCCTGGCCCATTAGGGTTTAGTTTGAGTCTGTACGCTTCCCTGTGTTCCTATATATAGGAGCAGGGTTTCTCTTATCTAATACAACAATTAGCCGTCTTTTCTTATTTGACAATTAAACAATAGTATAAGATCTCACCATGTAGATAAATAAATAAGTATTATAAACTGAGAAATGGTTCAAGCTAGCAAAAAGAGCAGCAGTGCAGCAAGAGAGAGGAGACTATAAACAAAAATTTCAGCATGACAAATCAAGTTGTCCTGCATCAGCTACCTAATCACACATTTTTAATAGTGAGTCCGGAGTGAACATCGAACCTGGTAGGCCACTCCTAAAATAGTCTACCAACATGTTTGAATGGAGTTTCATTGCATGTCTGCATTCGATAATATGGTTTTTCATATAAAAGTTATTCTAAATACAACATTGTGATCCATATTTAAGTCAGATCTCCCATAAATCCAAATTATATTCTATTATAATTATGAATGATCATCACAGAAATAATGGAAGAGACAAAGAAAAAAAAGATCAAAGGAAAACTTATGCTAGTTATGGATTTACAAGTAAGAGAGATAGCACCAACATGGAAAAAATCAAAGAATCAGAAGAAAAGAATCAAATGTTGAGTTAATCAACAAACAATGATGACCTTCAACAAGCCCCAGTGCAAAATAAGTAATTAAATGTGGAGTTCAAGAAATATAATTACAATTATTCAACGACATAGGCAGGAGGTTGGATATATTAATTAAATGCAGAGCTCGAGGACCAAAGTCCATCGGACGTTTCGGATGCCAGAGAGAATAAAGCATGGCTTTCAACCAACCCCGAGTGAATTTTAGTTCAAAGAAGGAATCATATCTTTCGACCAACCCCGAGTGAATTTTGGTTTAACGAATCATATCGGAATGCCTGCGCATCAACCATGCATCGAATATATGATCCAAAGGTGCAAGTGAATGAATCCCTTCCCAGGAAGGAAGCTCTATGCGTGAAAAAAGTTACCCACTTGATAGAGAACAAAATGAAGTTAGATAACTTTATCAAAAAAAAACGAAGTTAGATAAACTCCGTATCTGTAGGGAAAAAAATGCCTTTCGAGAATTCTTTGATTACCAGTGAAAGTCGGGGAAAATAAAGGCCAAGACAAACTGAGAAAATGGAAATGAGGCGGTTAGTAAGGCATAAAATTGAGTGAAACCATTTAAAAACCTACTGCAGAAAAAAGGAAACACGAAATCCATTGATAGTTTGAGTATAAAAGGAGCAACAATTCTCAACTAGAATACTTATAAAGTGGCAAAAGGAAATAAGTAGCGAGCAGGGTTTGAAATGATTCGTCAGGACTTTTTTTTCTCGCAACAGCAAACAGGACCTAAACACACACCAGTGCACCTGAGAAGATCACAGTGCTTGGGCTGCTATCGTCACTTGGTGTAGAAGCTATTGAACCTCCCATTCTCCAAGCACCGGAATCCCTGGTAGACGAAGAGGCAGTCCCTGAACTGGTACAGTGGGTACTGATCGTTCACACAACAATTTTTTTAGCAACATATAGCAAATTATATGTTATAAGAGCAAGTCCACAGAACAAATACATATTCAATTAGCATAAAGAACTGGTATGTATGTATCGCTTAACCATCTCATTACACGATCCTTTCTGTTTGAAAGTATAACATTAGTTTTGCTGACCATTATCATGATCCGCAATACTTCAAAAACACTATGTTGAATACTTTCAGACACAGATCTGTGAATTTGCAAGAAAATTGACATATCATTTTGTAAGATGACATTTGGTATCATTAGATGCAGGATCCAAAAGCATTCAACGAGTTGAGTTTTTACAAGATTAATGAGTCATCCAAAAATCATGCTATGTAAGAAGAGTGAGGTGAACCATGCGAGTACACCTTGGTTATCCTCATCAAGCACTAAACAAGATATATTTGCATTTCTGGAATCAACTGAATGGACAACGGTATCCACATTGTGAATCAGCCTTTAGCATCTTTGACATGGGAGGGCACTGTGATCAACGCCTGCACGACAGGAGCCCCCAGGCTCCATCTTTAACAATTTTTCAGCATCCTTGTCCATGTCTTTTGAGCATTCTCCGCAATACTCAGTGTAGAGTAGCGATACAGCCTCTTTCAAACAATAATCATCTTTCTACTTTCTGCCGCAAAGTAGAGTACCCAGCAGTTCTGTTCACCCGGTGAAGTAGGAGAGCGAACAATAACTCATTCCATGCATCAGGAATTCCAGGTAAGCACCAATGGCTGCAGTCCTGTCTGTTGTTAGCTACTGTGTTGCCTGGTCCAAGATAATACAAAGAAGCATGGCCATCCTTCCTCTTGTTCGTCATTTCTGTAATATTCAACAGTTGAATACGTAGTTCCGGGTGTTTCTCTGACATACCAGAAACAACATCAACAAATGTCTTGAGCATAACAGCCCAAGGTCTGTCCAATAGCTGCTTGGCATCAAATTCTGGAAGTGTTTCCATGTGGCAGCTTCCTCCTGTTCTCCAGTCACCACCCCTACACAAATCAGAATACCATATTGTCAGATTCCAGAGAACATACAACCACAATAAAGCGAAAGGCATGCCAATCCTACAAAACCCAACGTCAACAGAATTCCATGACTACAGCAACAGGGCAAAACTTCGTCAATAATTTGTTCACACAAATGTTAAACATTCAGTTACAAAGTAATGCAAGTCAATAATAGTTCATCTCTAAGCAAGAACATAGCTTAGCCGATGTTATGCAGACACAAGTTGTAACTAGGAACCTGTTTAGGGTTTATTTGATTGCATCTGTGATTACAAAAAACAGTCAAATGCATCAACTATCACCTGATACATGAGCAATTTACCCCAAATGACCTCAAATCTGTAGAGCATGTTAAATCAGATGTCTTTCAAATTTTATACTTGATATTTATTTGAGAATTGATTTCTGATTCTCTTCTATACTAGCCAGTTCCTAGATAAGATTTTTGGGGCAAAGTTTCCACACTAAGGCAACGCAATTAATGTATCACTAAGTGAAGCACGTAGCATTCAATGACAACACAAGAACAAATTCTCTATTTTTCATCTTTGTGTATGTCAAAGGAACAGCCTTTGGCCCAACAGACCGATATAGTCGATAGTTTATCCGTGGGCAGCAATTGCTTTGATCTAGCTGCCCACATTGATCACTTAGCCAAAAAAGCTGCCCCAATAGATCCGTCTTCCTAACAAATGATAGATGCCACAACAAAGAAACAATTGCAGCAGCTGCTGCTGCTGACTGTCTTGCAGTATCCGTCGTCATTCCCTTCAAACTAGCTGCTAGACCAAAAGGAGTAACCAATCATAACGATGGCATGATGCCCCACCGTACACAGTGGGATCATAGCGACAAATTTGGGATTCGGCAATTTTTCCGCTTGCTTGAAAAAGTAGTACTTCGAGGAAACTGAGAATTTTGGGAAATTTGTTAAAGTTTGGTCAAGTTTCCGACAACTATTTGGAAAATATAAGAATAAGCTTGATATAAAAAATTGTGTACTATGGATGTTAAACTAGTCAAAATGGAATTCGGACTTCACTTGGCGAGGTTGAAAAAACCGGCACAAAATGGAATTCGGACTTCACTCGGCGAGGTTGAAAAAATCGGCAATCAGGAATTATGTAGAGAATTTGGATAAAATTCGACAAAGATTACGTAAAATTTTGGTTTCATATTCAGAGAAAAAAAACGGATAAATTTTGGACAATACAATATGTGTATATCTACATACAAATATTACATATATTTACATATATACTCAAGATAAACACATTGATATGTAATTGTATATATGCACACCATGATTTGCTTATTGATTCTCTAGTCCCAAATGCAAAATCATTGAATATGTTCTTATATTTCATTAATGAACAATTCGTGAAGTTTGGGAACGTTCACGAAATTTTGGGGATAGTTCATAAAATTCATGAATAATTAGTGGAATTCGAGAATGCTGTAGATTTCTTACAAAATTAGGACGTAGCATTTGCCGCATGAAAAGTTCGTGAATTATTCAAAATTTGGAGAATATTGTGACTATGATAATGATGACTTTGACAATTCCAAATCAAGTGGTTCCCTATAAGACGAATTTGGCAAATCATAGTTCTCAAGTTAGCGCACCATTGAGGTCAATAGGGGTAGGCACACAGGGCAGCCCGTTGCAAGGAAGGAAAGAGCAAGAGCTAGGGCTAAGTGCTCGAGTTACGGTTGTTGACTCGGAATTGTAAGCCGAAGAAGCATTCCTGTGACCTGGCAATATGATTCTTTCTCAAGAGAAAACAATACCAGAGACAAATCCTTAAGCACAGGCATCAAAATGCAAAGAAGGTTTGCCTTCAACCATTGACGGAAGATTCGTAGTTGGTAAGGTGGGAAATTGTTGTTTATTGAATGAATCTAAAAGTGTACATAGTAGTCTCTTATATAGCAAACAGAAAAAGAGACCGACTTAGATGCTACCCATATGGGACTAAACAACATAAGAAATAGAGTAAGTGAGTCACATGCTAAGCACATGACGCTCAAGAAAACAGAAACACATATAAACACATATCTCTATACTCCCCCTCAAGCTGGAGCGTAGATGTCGAAGAGGCCCAGCTTGTCAATCAGCGTCTGAAAGCGATTCTTGGGTAGCACCTTGGTGAAGATATCTGCAAGTTGTTTCTCCGTGCTGATATATGGGGTGTGGATCTGGCCAGACATAACCTTTTCTCGTACAAAGTGGCTGTCGACTTCAATGTGTTTAGTTCTTTCATGAAATGTAGGGTTGCTCGCAATAAAAATAGATGCCTTATTGTCACAGAACATAGGGATGGGGCTAGACGGAGAGATGTCAAATTCCTTCAGAAGACTGCGGACCCATAGGAGCTCACATGTAGTATGAACCATCGCTCTATATTCTGCCTCAGCACTAAATCGTGCTACAACCGTTTGCTTCTTACTGCGCCATGTAACCAAATTTCCCCCCACAAAAGTACAATATCCAGATGTGGATTTTCTGTCAGATCGACTTCCTGCATAATCAGAGTCAGAAAAACCAGATAGATCGCAGTGGCCATGTTTCTTGTATAATAGACCTTTCCCAGGAGCACTTTTGAGATATCGAAGAATGTGACAGATAGCATCCCAGTGACATTGCCGTGGTTTATCAAGATACCGACTAACAAACCCAACAGCAGCAGCTAAATCAGCTCTAGTGACAGTCAGGTAGATAAGTTTGCCTACTAGTCTCCTGAACTGGTGGCGGTCAGCATATGGAGGAGAAGAGTCACTATCCCAATCCATATTGGGATCCAGAGGTGTGTTGGCTGGCTTGCAGCCTAACATGCCTGTCTCTTGCAACAAATCCAGAACATGTTTCTGTTGTGATAGACACAATCCTGCAGAAGATCTAGCAACCTCAATTCCCAGAAAGTATCGTAATTTACCAAGATCTTTTGTGATAAAATGTTGTGCTAGATAGTTTTTGGTTGCTTGAATCCCTGCATTATCGCTGCCAGATAAGATAATGTCATCAACGTACATAATGAGAATAACAAGCCCTGCTGTAGTGTTTCGTATAAAAACCGAGTGATCAGCCTGCGACCGTCGAAAGCCAAAGGAAAGTAAGATTTTACTGAGTTTGTCAAACCATGCTCGTGGGCTTTGTTTTAATCCATATATTGCCTTGCGAAGTTTACAGATTTATGAAGCAGACTCCCCCTGAGCAACAAATCTGGGGGGTTGCTCCATGTAGACATCCTCTTGTAGATCGCCATATAAAAAAGCATTTTTCACATCAAGTTAGAAAAGAGGCCAGTTTTTATTTACCGCAACAAATATCAGAATGCGAACAGAATTGAGACAAGCTACTGGAGAAAATGTTTCAAAATAATCAACTCCGTAGGTTTGGGTATATCCTTTTGCCACGAGACGAGCTTTCAGACGTTCAATGGTACCATCTTGCTGATATTTAATGGTGAAGATCCAGCGACAACCAACAGAGTGGCAAGAAGATGGTCTGTCAACCAGATCCTAGGTATGTTGTTCATTCAGAGCTTGCATTTCCAGTTCCATAGCATGTTTCCATGCAGGATGGCGAAGCGCCTCATCGGCGGTTTTAGGAATAGTCACAGCAGATAAAGCAGATGTAAAACAGGCAAAGCTATCACTGAGATTGTCAGATGAGCAGAAACGACTAATAGGATGTTGAGTACAAGAACGAACACCCTTCCGTAAACTAATAGGAATATCCAAGTCAGAAAATACCTCAACCGGTGGTGGATCATCCGCAGACGGAGGAGTTGGTTCGGTCGGGGCAGTGATGGGCTTCGGTCTTCGCTTGTATACTTGTAGAGGTCGTTCCTGAGGCATAGTAGCAGGAGGCATATCTTCTACTAACAGTAGTGGAGTGGTACCCAAAATATCAGCAGTCAAGTGTTCCCCGGTAGCAGAGTAATAGGGCATATGTTCAAAGAATATCACATCCGCACTAACATACCAATGTTTCGTAACTGGATCAAAACAGCGGTAGCCTTTCTGAGTGCGAGAGTACCCTAAAAACACACATTTCACAGAACAAGCATCTAACTTGGTGAGACCGGGGCGAAGAATTTTCACAAAACATGTACACCCAAAGATACGAGGCGGCACAGAGAACAGAGGTTTATCAGGAAATAAAAGGGCGTACGGAACTTGATTTTTCAAAACAGAAGGAGGCATGCGATTGATAAGGTAGCACATTGTGGAAACAGCTTCAGACCAAAAACAATGAGGTACTTTATAATGAATGAGGAGGGTGCGAGCAACCTCAAGAAGGTGTCGGTTTTTTTGTTCCGCTACGCCATTTTGTTGCGGGGTGTATGGGCAAGTAGTCTGGTGGATAGTTCCATGGGACATACAAAAAGAAGTAACAGCTTGTTGCATAAATTCAAGTGCATTGTCTGTGCGAAGGGTTTTAATAGGTCGATCAAATTGGGTTTTAATTTCAGCAAAGAAAGTGTGAATGCAATCTAACACAGTATTTCGATCTTTGAGCATAAACAGCCAAGTGGTACGAGAATAATCATCAATGAAAGTCAGAAAGTATTTCACACCAGAATGACTGGGCACAGAACATGGCCCCCAAATATCCGCATGCACTAGTTCAAAAGTTTCTTTAGAAGAAATAACTTTTTCAGCAGGAAAAATAGATCTAGAATGTTTGCCCATAACACATGTTTCACAGGAAAAACTATCGCCAGACAAGTAAGGAAAGAGATGCTTCAATTTTGCCACAGATGGATGGCCAAGCCGAACATGCAACTGTAGTCCTGTCACAGAGGTAGAGATCATCGCCTTACGAGCAGGTGGTCCATCCAAGTAATACAGCCCATCAGGTCCTTCACGGCCCGAACCAATCCTCGTCTTCGTGCGGAGATCCTTCACAATACAACCAGAGGGGTCAAATTTGACAGAGCAGTTCAGTTGTTTAATCATTTTGCTGACTGAAAGTAAATTAACAGGAAATTTCGGAATGTATAAAACTGAATTCAGATGCAATTTTCGTGAAAGAGGAACTGTGCCGGTGCCGTGAACATCAGTTTTAGATCCATTTGCAACAGTGACAGATGAGATCGGAGTTGTTGTAGAAAGCTTTGAAAATAAATGAAGAGCACCAGTCATATGAGTGGAAGCACCTGAGTCGATGCACCACTATTTGTTACCAGAAGATGATGAGGTGAGCATGGCAGAGGAGCCTGATGTAGAGGGTAGTTGTGCAAGGCGCTCTTGGAACATTTTCTCGAACTCCGATCGTAGCCACTCAGTGTTGGTTGGTGCAGGTGATATTTCAGCAGGAGAGTCAGCAACAGCAGCATCATCAACGGTTTGGTTAGCCCAAGCAGGTTTACCGTGCTTGATCCAGCAGCGGTCCTCAGTGTGATTGTCTCGACCACACCAGTTGCAGTGACGTGGGCCTGGAGAAGTACCCCGACCTAGTGTAGAGGATCCGCGGCCGCCAGAAGTAGGAGGTCGTCCACCGCGACCGCGACCACGGCCACGGCCACGACTAGAGTCAGTAGAGCGCGCAACTAGTGCAGGATGCTCAGGAGCAGGTGTGGGAGTCAGAGAAGGCAGTTTCTGAACTCTTTTGAGGACATCGCGAACTGTGGGCAGCGGATCGCTTGACAGAATTTGATCAACAACCCCCGAGAAGGAGGCAGGAAGGGCAGCCAGAAAATGCACAAGTTGAAGCTCATTTCTTTGCTTCTTGGCAATCTTGATATCAGCAGTCAGAGGGTGATACATTTCATATTCATTCCACAAAGCGGAGCATTGATTATAGAAATCGTCGATAGACATGTCAGTAGAGAACTCCTTCTTGGCGAGCTGTTTGAAGATTTCGAAGACCCGCTTTGGATTCTCCTGATGAGAGTAAACATGTGCCAATTGCTCCCACATCGCCTTGGCATCATGGTGGCAGAGAAGGGACTGACTGATCCGGGGCTCAGTGTTGTTGAGGATCCAAGACATGATGCCCGAATCATCCTTGGACCACTGGATGTAGCTTTGTGTAGTCTTGTCATCAGAATCAGCCGCAGGAGCAGCAGGAGGATTGGTCGTAAGATAGTGATACCGACCTTGGGCCTTGACATAGAGAACAAACGACGCCGACCAGAGATGGTAGTTGGAGCCGCCGTCGAGTTTCACTGTGGTGACACACAGAGATCTGGGGGGCTCAGAGTAGGCCATGGCAGCAGTAGACGTCAACGCCGTAGAGGTAGCAGTAGAGACCCTTAATGGGCAGAGCAGAAGAACCCGAAACGGGCAGAGGCAGCAGGGATCTGACGTAGCATATCAGAAGAACCCGAAACGGGTAGATGGTGCATAGAAACCTACGCCTGCATGAGGAGAAACTTAACGTTCCACCATGAGGCGCAGGCAGAAACACTAACGGACAAAGAAGACTCTGAACTTAGATGGCCAGCGGACACCCGAACGAGAACTGACGTACGCCCGGACGTAGACGTAAGAAATTAGAAAGTAATCAGGCCTTACGTAGGAAATTAGAAAATGTTTGTGTTGGAGGATATGGTGGAAGAGGGTATGGATGGGTAGATTTGATAGAGGAGGAGATGAGGGGAGGACGTGGGGTGGTGGTGGTGGCCTGCGGTGGTGGCGGCTTATGGTGGTGGTTGTTGTAGGCAGCGGCGGCAGGGAGGGGGGTGGCGGCTAGGTAGGGTGAGGGTTAGGGAAGGGAGGAGAGGGTAGGGGTAGGGTTGCCGCCGCCGGGGGGGGGGGTAGGTCATGGGTGGGAAATTAGGGTGGGAGAAAATAGAGGTCTGCACTTGATACCATGTTAAGGTGGGAAATCGTTGTTTATTGAATGAATCTAAAAGTGTACATAGTAGTCTCTTATATAGCAAACAGAAAAAGAGACTGACTTAGATGCTACCCATATGGGACTAAACAACATAAGAAATAGAGTAAGTGAGTCACATGCTAAGCACATGACGCTCAAGAAAACAGAAACACATATAAACACATATCTCTATAGTAGCTATGAATCTGACCCTCCCCATTTGCTGAATTCCTATAGCGAACCAGGCAAACAACCGATATGTCAAGATCCAAATTCGAATTTCTTCCTGGTCCTGGTCAGAGACCATTGTGTTCGCGCTAGCGGTCCAACAAAGAGGCGAAGTAGACGTTCCGTTCGTACCATGGAGAACGACACGCTTCGCCCGCAGGATCAAGGGTTGCGCTCCTTGCGAAGAGAAGGCGAAAAAGCTAAGGAGCTTGGTTTAGGATTCCATTTGGCAACTCATTCCTCTAGCGGTGCATCTCCCCCACGTGTCACATACAATTGTTGTTTGGGGATAGATTACAAGTGTTTCTACATTTTTGGGTCAATCTTTGCACATAAAACAAACTACCCTTGTATATTGAGATATTTTTAACTAGAAAAAACGATTTCTAACTCACACCACTAGTTGAATTGCCTTATCCATTGCATATGCTATTGTTGGAATTGGTTACCTAAATGTTGACTGGCGTTACTTAAGCCATTGAATATATCAATAGCCCATACAAAATTATAGCGCATAAGAAAAAATACCATGATTACTAGTTACATTCTATGTTGTTACTTTTTCAAATATGTAATTTCAGTTATTTGTTGACTTGTGATCACTATAATACATGCAGATCTAAGTTATGCATGACAGAGATCTTTGTTGTTTTCTAATTATCAAATTACAACAGATCACTGTTGCAAGCCCTAGTTTGGAGAATTCAAGTCATACATGCACAGAGATCAAGATTAAAGAATAGATAGATTTCTCCTTCATCTTTGGTGTAAATCACTTGTAATGATTCGTATGACTTGTAATTAAGCTCAAATGTGTGATAGACTTAATTAAAATGAACTATATTGCATGCAGAATTATTTAGAAAATAGCAACGGAACTTGTCATCGGTGGACTTATCCTGAGAAAAACTCGGCCGAGGATATTGTGCTGAGTTTTTCATTAATCTACATCCGTCAAGTTATTATAACACAAAACTCAACCGAGGAACAAAAGGCTAAAACCAAATATGTTCATCGACCGAGATTTTGGACACAAAACTCGATCAACTGACAAAGATGGTATTTGCCTACTAGTGCCATCGGCCAAGATTCGGCACCATTACCTGGTTGACGGCGTTATAAATGTAGCTTCCTGCAAAATGAAATATAGTCATTAAAAGGAGAGGAAAGATTAAAAATAGGCATGTCAGTGATCCACCAATTTCCCAATAACGGTTAGAATTCATCCTAATTGAGTCTACTTGCTAGGAGGCATTCTTAACTACAAATAGGACATATTTGAGAGCTTCCTATAAGGCTCCTATGCCATAGTTTAGAGATTGTGCCTCAAGGAGCCCATATCCACTCTCATGAGCTTACTCACTTGCTTACATCTATTAGAGTGAATAGGAGATTTGTAAGAGAGCCAACCCTTCTTTGTATATATTGTAAGGCTCTCACTTCCCCGCCTCACAATCTTTCTCTTACTAGAAGTGTGATTTTCTCTCTTGGCTAAAAGAGGAAGAAGGGCAGGCAACCCTAGGCAAAAGATGGGTTCCTTGGCAAAGCCACAATGTCTTGGTAAAGAGGAGTTGGAAGGCAGACAGTCTGCAGCTAGGAAGCACGGACACTTCCCAGAGGTTGTCGTGTCTGTGTCCGACACGTGTCCAACCCAGACACGTCGTGGACACTCATGGACAAGCGGTGGACACTCCTCTGGCGTGTCCAGTTTCATATTTTTTATATTTGCAAGCTGGACACGCCCAAGACACTTCCTGGACACAGCCAACCCACCCCACATTAGACCTAACTAAAAAGAAAAGAGAAAATAAAAGCCAACCCTATAGACTCCTTGACCAATCCCCAAATCCTCACCAAAACCCTCATTCCTTCCCTCAAGAAGGGACCAACAAGCCAGCATCCCCCTCTAATTGATGTTGTTCCCATATCTCTTACAGCAGTTGCTGCAAGTAGCAGCTAGGTCCTGAAGTTGTTGCAAGCAGCCACCATAAGGAGATGGAGCTGCTGCAAGCAGCTTTTACAGCAGCTAGGAGTTGAAACTGCCATAAGCAGCAGCCTTTTGCGACAGCCATTTGTAGCGGGAGCTGCTAACACATAAAACAGCCATTAGAAGTGTCAAATAAGAAAAGAAGGCTTATCGTTCTATTAGATAAGAGAAACCCTGCTCCTATAAATAAGAGAACAGGGAAGTATACAGACTTAACTAAACCCTCATGGGCCAAGATACAGTGAGGCCCATATTACAAGGACAATATAAATAACTAATAAACTGACTCTCTAACAAGAAGCAACTTCCTTCCCTCTTCTTCCTCTTGATTTTCTTCTCTATTTCCTTTTCTCTTCTTCTTCCTACTTCATTGGTCCTATAATGTGTCCATCCACCCACCTCTTCTTCCTACTCTATCAAAACTTTACCACCCCTCCTTTCCTCCTATAATGTTTTGCTTTTTTCTCTTCCCTCTACCCTCCACTCCTACATAACTATTAAACGTGTTATCCTCCTCTTGCTTCATCCACATCAACACCACCCATACACATCTCCCCTCTATCACTATTGCTTCCCCTCCTCTTCCCTATACTCCACACCTCCATTAGTATTGTAATCGTTAAATCGTTGTGTGTAATTAATTTCTAATGAATTTCTTGTAGTACATCATTCTTGGATATTAAAATAATTTATGATGTCGTTTTGTATGTGAAAGTTTATATCGATCGGCATACATGAATATAAAGTGGGTTATCATGGTGATCTTTGTTTGTGCTTGATGTGATAAATTATTAAGTTTGTTGTGTGTACGAATAAATTATATATATACATGTAAATAATTGTATATATTTATGTAAAGCTATGTATGTATATATATTGTTGTGTCTAACGTCGTGTTTGTGTCCTGTATTTTTAGATATTGTCGCGTCCCGTGTTCGTGTCCATGTCCATATTTGTGTTTGTGTCCGTGTATGTGCTTTTTAGGTCTGCAGTAAGGAGAGGCGTCCTCTTATGATTGAAGCTTCTCCTTGGCAAAGGTGAAGGTAAGGGCAGAAGACCCAAGGCTAAGGGTAAGTAAGTCCCTTGTAAGGTTTAAGGCCCTTACCCCAAAAAGAAGATGTTATTAACCCTTGATCTAAAAGAGAGGTCTCTTGATGTAACTTTTATAATGGAATATAAAAAGTGACGCAAGGTTCGCGAATGCTAGAGGTTGACCTCTCTAGGTAGTTGAGCTATGTCCTTGAGAGACATAACCACTCTAAATATTGTCTTCTCTTTGTAGTTGTTTCAAACAGTCTCTCTTCTTTGCTTCTAATAATTGCATTGTTTATATGTGAGATATTTTGGAGGACTAACAATTTTGGTTTAAGTTTTATAGCTTAATTCATTCACCCCCCTAGAGCCTATTGATCCTACATCATTTACTACTCATAACGGAGTTGTTTTCATATAATAACTCCATTTCATGTAGGAACAAATACATTTTTTTGTAAGAGATCTACTTTGATTACGGGATAATTACAAGCACGGCAATATTAGTAACTTGAGTTACCCGCTTGGTTAATGGTTGAATCCCCCTACACGCACTCATCATACATTCAAATGTATAGACCATGGAACAAAATCTCAACCAAAATTTCCAGTTTTCGGCAACCAAACATTGAAATACACTTAAAGCAGGAATTGTGGGATGATTTCACAATCACGTGCAAAATTCCACAAAATGGGGGAGGGGGATTTTGCACCAATAAGCACAATTTGGGCCTTAATTTCGCAAAATTAGGCCTAAATGCAATCTCGTTTTGAGAACAGTGTTTCGCATGTTGATGCTAGTAAAGCTTGTATATTTTGGCATTTTTCTTGAATCTCTTGCTTCCGAAGGCTATTTTTTCTTGATTCTAACCTAAGTTTCTCCTGTCCCTCGCCCATCTAGACCTATTCATGCCCTCTTCTATATTGATCTAAAAAATACTCCAAAATAACAAAATTCTACGTACTAATTTCAAGGAAAACTGCTAATAGAAGTAAAGTTTTTGTTTTATACCTAATTAATTAATCATTTCAAAAAATTAAATAAAATGAAACAAACCAAAAGTTGGGAATGTAATATAATTAATATGTGATGATAATAACATGCACTAGTTTAGTAGTTACTAGTTACTACATTACAACTTACTACTTAGTACTTAGGCAATGTTTGGTTTGCATGAAAGGATTACTGTAGGATGGGTCATGTAATTGGATGGGAAGGTACATATACATGATAACACATACGTCTTCCCATCATGTGGGAAGGAACACATACAGGATAGCAAGTCTTCCTATGAGGAAAGTAATGCCTATCTACGGAATTAAAGAAGAAATATGACTAAAGACTAAAAGGGAATAATTCTCATTCATCAACTGTGTCTCTACATGGACGTAGATAGAGCCTCTATATAGGCTTCTAAAAGAAAGACTAAACGGGCGGTAGCCAATGTGGGACTAAACCACTTGACTTTACAAGAGCCCAAAAATGAGAAAAAGGACATAATAAAATAAAGCATGCTAATAAAGCCTAACTAATAACACGGCGATGCCTACGCTCATTAGTGCGTAAAGGTGGGGCATGTCTTACATCAACTCCCCTCGGCTGTAAAAGACTCGACTCCGTCGAGTCGCTACTGAGGTAGAGCTCAAGAAGATTTGCATCAATGCGGCGGAACTCCTCTTCGGCGATCCAAGTGACGTCTGTTGAAGAACGGCTTTTCCAGCTAACCAAGAAACGATGTACAATGCCTTGGCTGGTGAGGACGGTATGGTCATCCAAGACGGTGTCGATGCATTCGAGCGGTTGTTGAGGAAGTCGAGGAAGAGACAATAACGTTGCTAAAGACGGTGGAGCACGGTGACGATATGAAGAAGTTGTTGCTAGTGGTGGAGGGGGCTCGAATGTACCACGATAAGGAGAAAGATCCTTCACATTGATTACTGCACTAATGCCCCAATCTGCTGACAAATCCAGTACATAGGCATTGGGTCCATGTCGACTAAGTATTTAGAACGGTCCTGACGCTCTGGCGTGAAGCTTCTTGAAGGAATTTTTAGGGTAACGTTCAGGACGCACACGTACTAACACATAATCTCCCACATTAAATTCTTGAAACTTGCGGTGTGCATCCGTAGAAAGCTTATAGTTTTCATAAGACAGTAATTTTTTGGCGAATCTCGGCATGCCCAATCATTAATGTGATGGGCAAAGGCTTCAGTAGTGTGGGAAGTACGGTCATTAGTGGACAGAGGTAAAAGATCTATAGGTTGGCGAGGTTTGTATCCATTAACAACATCCAAATGGACTCTTTCCCGTGGATTGATTAACAGAATTGTTGTAAGCAAATTCAGCCGTAGGTAGTAATAAGTCCCAATCGTCTAAACGCTCACCAACAAGACATCGTAAGAGGTTACCCAAACTCATGTTGAACACCTCTGTTTGACCATCAGTTTGAGGGTGAAAGGCAGAAGAGAATTTGAGGTTGGTACCAAAGATTTTCCATAAGGTCTTCCAAAAGTAGCTAACAATCTTAACATCACGGTTAGAGACTATGGTGGTGTGGAGTCCATGTAGCTTGACTACCTCAATAAAGAAAAGGCGAGCGACATGCGAGGCGTCAGAAGTCCTACTACAGGCAATGAAGTGGAACATCTTTGAAAAACGATCAACAGCCACGAACACAAAATCATGGCCACGAGAAGTGCGGGGAAGACCTAAAATAAAATCCATACATAGATTCTTCCAAGGCTCATGGGGAATAGGGAGGGGAGTGTACAAACTCGTATTTTGTCTTTTGGTTTTGGCCAATTGACAAGTACGACACTGAGACACTATGTGAGAAGTCGTATGGAAGGCCAATAAAATTTGTCTGTCACTAGAGCGGTGGTCTTATCTCTACCAAATTGGCTAGCGAGGCCGCCAGCATGTAATTCCCAAATGAGAAAATCTCGAACTGAAGTAGAAGGGATACATAACTGCGTACCGCGAAAAAGAAATCCATCTCGTAGAATAAAATCAAAAGCATGATCAGGTGTACTAATGAGAAGGTCAGAATGAATAGTTGTGAAGTCAGGATAGGTGGAATATTGCTCTTTCAGACGGTCGAATCCCACGATTTCAACGCTCATAGACTGTAGGGTGGTAAAGCAACGACTGAGAGCGTCTGCGGCCTTGTTCTCAACACTTTAACGATGTTTGAGAACAAAAGTGTACTCCGGAAGAAACTCACACCACTTGGTGTGATGCACACTTAAATTCTTCAGGGAATTTAGAAAGCGAAGGGCCCGATGGTCATACCAAAGGATGAATTCCTGATGGAGAAGGTAGTGCCTCCAATGACGCAGGGATTGCACAACAGCGTAGAATTCTTGTGGAACATTTACGCTTTGTGTCATTGAGTTTCTCACTGAAAAAGGCAACAGGGTGACCGTCTTGACTAAGAATGCCTCCAATGCCAACACCGGAAGCGTCTTAAGATACTTCAAACGGAGTAAGAAATCAAGAAGGCGAAGAACCGGGGCTTTGGTCAACTTAATTTTGACAGCCTCAAAAGCATGTCTTGTAGATGGTGTCCACTCGAATTTGTCACACTTCATTAACTCAATGAGAGGGGCCATAATGGTGCTAAATCCTCAAACAAAACGACGATAAAAAGTAGCCAGCCCGTGAAAGCTACGATGCTCAGAAATCGAAGTGGGTTGGGGCCAATCAGTGATGGCTTTGACTTTGGTCGGGTCAGCCTCAATGTCGGTAGCGGATACAAAGTAGCCAAAGAATAGGACTTTATCTTGAAGGAACGAGCACTTCTTTAGATTGACATACAGTGTCTCAGTTTGAAGTGTGTCAAAGATAAACCGGAGATGATTTAGGTGTTCGTCCTTGGTCTTACTAAAAATCATAATGTCATCAAAGTATACCACTAAAAAATTTCCAATGAATGGTTGTAACACATGGTTCATGACTCGCATGAAGGTGTTGGATGTGTTGGATAGGCCAAAGGGCATGACTAGCCACTCATATAATCCGTCTGGGGTTTTGAAGGCAGTCTTCCATTCATGGGACTCCTTAACACGGATCTGGTGATAACTGCTACGGAGATCAATCTTGGAGAAATAGCAGGATCCCGTCAATAGATCAAGCATGTCGTCAAGGCGTGGTATAGGGAAACAATATTTCACAGTGATCTTATTGATGGGTTGACAATAGAAGCACATTCTCCAGGTACCACCCTTCTTGGGGGCAAGGAGAGCAGGAATCGCACAAGGACTCTTGCTCTCTCGAATGAATCCTTTGAGGAGGGCATCAACCTGGCGTTTCAATTCAACATGCTCAGTCGGGTTCACACGGTAATGAGGTCGGTTAGGTAGTGAAGACCCTGGAATCAAATCAATCTCGTACTGAATATCACGCAAAGGGGGAAGCTCATCGGGAAGGTCGGTGGGTGTCATGTCCTTGAACTCATCGAGAAGGGAGACAAGTTCTGGTGGGGGCTGAAAATCGGACACGGGAGCGGATTCTTTGATGTATAGCACATACATGCATCCTGATTCTTGATTGGCTTCTTCAAGCTCTCGTCGAGTAACAAGGTGGAGAGAGTGTTGGGATTTGGAGGATTGAGGGTCTGGTGGTGGACTCTTTTTGATAGGAGAGACAAATCGAGTAAGTGATAATCGTATGTGTCTGCCTTTGTACTTAAAGGTATAAACGTTGGAGTGTCCCTCATTGTGGGCATCTAAGTCAAAAATCCAAGGACGACCAAGAATGACATGGCCAACATCCATAGGCAACACATCACACCATACGTGGTCTGAATAAGCACCTAGAGTGATGGGCACAAGGCAGCGTTGGGTGATGGGCAAGCTAATTTGGTTCACCCAATGGACTTTATGTGGTTGAGGATGGGGCTTTGGGCACAAGTCCATGCGCTTCAATCCATGGTGTGAAATGATGTTCTGAGAACTGCCACCATCAAAATGAGTAATTTGCAGCTTTTACCAGCGTGTTTGAAGAAGGCCTGGAAGGGAGTGGTGTGTTTCCATTCGTCCCTTCCGATGGGGCAGCTAAAACATGCATGACATGTAGATACGAAGGATCATAATCATAGTTGTAATCAGTGTCATCATCAGAACGTTCAGAGGCAGGAAAACATCTTCATATTTAATGTCATCCTCAGGGGTGGTATCAGGAGAGTCAGAGTTATACAAAAAGAGCACGACGAGGGCATTGGGTAGCTAGGTGGGTCGTTCTGTAACAACGAAAGCATTCACGACCTCGCAGAGGTCGGACTAGAGTTGTGACTACCTCCTTGCCTTTACTGGAGGAGGGGGTTGAAGAACTCTGGGGAGATGGTTGGGGTAGGGGATAGGCAGAGCTATTTGGGGTAATGGAAGGATTATTGGTTAAGCGAGTACGTTGTCCAAAACGAAAAAAGGAAGGACCACGAGAAGCGGTTTGAAGGTAACTCTCTACCTTTTGGGCACGTTGAAAAGCATCATCCAAGGAGTCATATTGTTGTAACTCCATTTCTCATTTAATGTCAAGGTGTCAACGGTGCACAAAACGAGCGGCCAGTTGCCAATCAGAGTCATTATGATTACAACGGTTCTTAGCCTCCTCAAATCGTTCCATGTTCTCTGGAACAGATGATGACCATTGGCTAAGGGCCATCCAGTGAGAGAAGTTGTCTTCGATATTGGGCAGGAACATAGCGCTCGCTTAGCTTAGTCTTTATCTCATCCCAAAAGAGGATGGGAGGTTAACCAGTACACTCCATGTCACGCTGGACACCTTGCCAATATCGCTTGGTTAACCCTTCAAGTTTCATCTTAGCAAACCTAATCCGCTGAGCGTCAGTCATGTCATACCAGTCGAAATAACCTTCCAAACTAGCAATCCAGTCGAGAAAAGCTTTGGGGTCAAGTTTACCATCAAAAGTGGGGGCATTTTAACTCGACGAGTGATATCATTGTGATGTGGTGGATGAGGTCCCGGGTGATATTGACCGTATGGATTGTGGGGGGATACAGGTCCACGAGGGGGGTTATGAAAAACATCATGTCCAGGGGCTCGAGGATGAGGTGCCATTAGAGGATGTTGGCCCTAAGGCGGAGCCCATGGTTGGTGATGAGGTGCAGGAGCACGTGGAGGGGGGTGTGGCGATGGTGCATAGTGTGCTTGTGGAGTAGCGGTTGGGGTGTGTGATGGTAGGGTGGTTGATAGGGGTGTGGTTCCACATATGGGTGTTGTGAATAAGTATCAGGTTCGGCAAAAGGATCAACTTCTCCATAGGGGGGTAGGAAGGGGGTTCATGGAGTTGTGATGGGCAGAATTGCAGCGGAGTAGAGTTCACGGGGCTTTGTGGTGCATGTCCAGGATTTGGTGGCATCCCATACCCCATAAAAGGCGTCGAAATCTGACCGGCCTGTAGTGTATGGGTTTGGCAAATAGTGTGAAGCTCAGCCATGATAGAATTGATTGATTGACCCAAAGTCTCAAGGGTAAACGGGGGTTGGGAAGACATAGGGGTTGCTTCCGACATGGGTTTTAAAAACGAGCTAGTAGACCTACGACCAGACATAATGATTTGCAATGAAATAGCCAAAAAATTATAGCGCCAAATGAAAACTTATTTCTGTAATGGACAACGCAAAACAATTCAAGAAAACAATGCAGACAGATATATGATAGAAAAGTAGTGCACCAAATAAGGGAAAACCTTTCCAAAATTAGGACTTGGCAAATTTTCGGTGGAGGAATCAAAACCCTATGGACCCGTTTGCGAATGTACTAAAATTGCCAAAGATGAGCAAAAGCACAATAAAAAATGAAAAGATCTTACCCAAAATGATGACAATCGTTGCTTCCTTGCCTTTGATATGGATGGAGAGAATCACCTCAGGAGGAGATAAGATATATGTGCCCTGACCCTACGCTGATCCAACTCGGCGGTGAGTTGGCTGGGGGTTGTAGGGGGCGCGGCCCCTTACTTGGGGGTTCGGGGGTGAGAGCCCCGAAAAAAGGTTTCAGGGGGTTGCTTACTAGCGGCCTAGGGGCCAGTTGTCGACGGGGTAGTGGTTGGCAGCGGGCGAAGGCGGCAGTAGGAACTCAGGAAGCGGCAGGGCAGTGTCAGCGGCAGCAAAAGGTAGTGGCTACAACGGTAACAACAGACAGCGTCGGTGGCGGCACCGGACAAGGGCAGCATCGGCAGTAGGCAGCGGCTACATCGGTAGCGGCGGATAGCGGCGGCGGCAGCGAATAGCGGCGGTGGCAGCGGACAACAAGATTTGGATCATTATTCAACCTAGCTTCATAATAAAGTGACGGGTTGAGTAAGAAACCAGCTCCATATAGAGGCTGAGACATCTGAAAAGCCCATCTTTTCTCAACAATATCAATGATAGGCTTGAAATCCCTCTCCTTGTTAGCAAAATTCAGCTTATCTCCTCCTTTGCTTTCTCAATTGCAACTGCAATATAGCCCATGGGGGGTTTCTCATCTGCGTTAGTTGCAGCATCATCCTCAACATCAACAATATTAGTCTCATCAACATCAAAGCTAGTCTCAACTCTGCGCTTCTTGTGTTGTTCCCTGTAGTTCATCAACTCAACACGTATGGTATGAGAACATCTTGCACATTTCACAGTATCAGAAAAGCCACCTATGAGATGTTGCTTCAAGCGGTTGATCCCACCATTGCTCACATGACCACACAAACCGCATTGGACTTTGTTTTTATCTGACAAGTTCGGCCAAAAACCATATTTCCAGCCTGGATCCTTCGACTTTGCCTTACGAGACGGGTCATTTACCAACTCCCGAAACTGAGGAAGGATCTCCCCTATTGGTGTAGGAACATTTGTCTCGCCTTCCATGGCTACCGAGGTGAAGAATAGAGTCATAGTTTGTCCCCTCACACACTAAATCCAAAGTTAAACGTAGCAGACGTAGACTTAGTCGGAGAAGAGAGGCATAGTCCTTCATAGGCAGAGAAGAAGAGAGAACCACAACGGATATCCTCCGAGAAGAGAGGTGATGGAGACTCGCCGGAAAGAAGTCTTTATCGGAGAAAGGAAGTTGACGGCTGAGAGAGGCACACACCGCCGTCCGCTGGAAGCGACGGACGCGACTTCTGTCGCGCGGCGCTTTTAGGAGCCGAGGAGTCGCGTGCGTCGGGGGAAACAGAGTGCATGTCGGGCCTCTCTGACTTGGGGACTAATTAAACCTTTTAATTTGAAAAAAACCAAAATAACTGTCGGGCCTGACTTGGCGGCCGACGTTTCCTGACTTGCCCCGCCCAGGCGGCCCATTCGGCCGACTGGCTGACTAGTCGGGCGACTCGAACGACTATTTGCTCCCAATTTCTTGTCGATCAGCTAGGCGGAGGCTTGGAAAACGACTTGCCGACTAGTCGGTCGACTCAACAAGCATGATTCACTTAGTAGAAAACCTCTTCATTCTTTAGATTATACATTTATGTTTGTAATGGACACTTATAATTATACAGAATTTTGAGTTCTACAAATGAAATACATAGTTTCTATGCTTAATGTATATTTTTATGCTATATATAATCAGTTTATTTTAAAAAAAATCCAAAAACACATATACTCCCGCATACCGTATATACTCTATAAAGTGACCACTCTGCATGCATAATGCATACCGTTTTTAAAAACTATGCCAAGGACAATAAAAGAAATGCAGATAAATTTTCAAAGTGTCATTATTGTAGCTTTTGGATGCATAAACTAAAAGTGTCTAAATGAGCTCAGATTCTGCATGTCGGATGTTTATATGATGTCTAAAAAGACAAATAGTCTAGACTTTTAAAACGATAGTTGTATGATAAAAAGTGACTTGAAGTATATAGTATATAAACTCAAGTGTATCACAGCCTAACTCTCTATATATATATTTTTAAATCTATCTATCAATATGTATATAAAGGCTAAAAGAATTGTCTACTTGTGTAGATGTATTTTATATGAACTTTAAGATGATTGCACAACTCTACAAATATTCTTACTCTATCGTTATGATCTATACCCTTTAGATTACATGTGTTTCACTAATCACCTCAATCTCACATTATTGGATCATCCAATGAGAGAAAATGTATTAATTCTAATCAATGGTAAGTTGCAAAAATTGTAGAAAGTGTCGGATGAGACGCAGCTATATCTCTTGTACATACGAGATATGGTGGTGATTTTTAAGGCATTAATTTGGACTGTGTTGATTCAATCAATATGGTTGGATTTAATTAAAAGAGTTTACATGTGTCATTTAAATGGTTAATACACATAAGTTACAACCTAGGGTTGTCCATGATACATCTGAACCTATGAACCCAATCTCGTCTAACCTAATACGTCTGAACATGTAAACCAGATCTCGTCTAACCCGAAAAAGTTGGTTCTGGGTTCTAATTTTGACAACCTAGGTTGGTTTTGGTTCAAGCAAACCAACCAAAATTCAGGACGAGATCGGTTTTGGTTATTTGAACATCTTCACAATTTGGGTCAATTTTGGGTATGGAAATCTTATGGCTCTGAGATTAGTAAAAAAGTTAGGTTATACGGAACTAGAATTTTGACATATCTAGCCTATAGGCTGATTTAAATCAAGATCCTGGTCGGCTTCAAATCAGTTTTGGGTTCTAAAATTAATGATCAGGTCGATTCTAAGTTTGGACATTGTGACCAAAATCCAGGTCTGGGTGGTCCTAGATCTAACTGTTAAAAAATCTGATTAGCCATTTCGGACCTAGAACCGAATCCTCCTGGAATTTGACGATCCTACATTTACCAACTGTATATACTTCCTAACCTCATATATACATATATATACATGTATCTATATACATATATATACATATACATACTTATATACATGTATATACATATATATAAATGCCGACAAGGAGTGGCTCAAGTGGTCAAGCATGGTGTCCCCTAACAAAGGGACCTGGGTTCGATTCCCAGTTGTCGCCTTGATTTACCACCCTCCCGGGCGTTCAGCCTCCGCCACGGGCATGGGAGAGAAATCTTTCTCTCTTAATCCCATATACATATATATACACATATAAACACACACATACATACAGAATTATACATGTTTGTGTGCCACTCACGCATGTGATACAACATATGTATATGTGCATATAGACATATATGTGTGTGTGTGTGTGTATATATATGTGTGTGTGTGTGTGTGTATGTATGCACACGCATACATATATAATGATATATACATGTGTCACGCGCACACATATACATATGTATATACAAATATATATTTGTTGCATATACATACAAATATATGGTGCACATATATTTGTATGTGTGTGTGTGCGTGTGAATGCGTGTATGTTATGTATGCATATATACGCATATACATACATACACACATATATATGTATATGCGTATTTATATTAACATATACATATATATAAACATGTATATGTCTATATATATAAACAAGAAGCAGCTTTTGTAACATCAAAACAAACCATCAATCTCCTAATATGCAACACTAACAAGCTTCGACACACGTTCTAGTAGTTTATGATGACTTTTTTCTTTATACAACTATTAATAGCACTTTTAAGAGGGTTGTGAAAAATAAAATCCTACCGTAACTCTTCAATGCTATTTTTGTCAATTACTTCCCTTTACAGCCCGCCCCGCCTAGTGATGTCACCCTTCCTAGTATGTATATTTGCCAACCTATGTTGATGTGCAACCATTAAAAATACATGGATGATTGACTCTGGCGCCACCTCACATATTTCTGGCAATCATACATTATTTTCAGACTACATAAGACTTCTACCTTTCCACCTATTACCCTTGTCAATGGTTCTCAAACGCCTGTTTTTGGAATTGGGAATATACGCACTCCTGGTCGACTTTTATTGTGCTCAGCTCTATATTTTCCAAAATTCTCAATTAATCTCTTATCAGTTAGTAGAACTGTTAAGAGCCTACAGTGCTCTATTATTTTTGACCCAAATGGTGTTGTCTTTCAGCGTCTGCGCATGAGGATGAAGATTGGTTTGGGTCATGAGGGACCAGACAGTTGATACTACTTGGATACGTCGAAGACTGTTGCTCTACTGACTGCTATTGTGACAGGCCTACAGTGGCACTATAGATTGGGACACCCATCTCCTACTAAGTTGAAGCAATTACTGCCTGATATTTCAGATTTTGTTGTTCATTGTGAAACATGCCAGCTGGGCAAACAAACTCGTTCTACTTTTTCCAAAAAGACATGTATTGGCTCAAAACAACTTTTTGATATTGTGCATGCTGACATTTGGGGCATGTGTTCTGTTCCCAATATTTCTGGATTTCGGTACTTTATGAGTTTTATTGATGATTTTTCTAGAACTACATGGTTGTTTTTGTTAAAGGACATATCTCACATAGTAGATACTATCACATCCTTTTTTGTTGAGATTCGTACCCAGTTTGATAGGCCTATAAAAATCTTCCGCATTGATAATGCCCTTGAATTTATGCAACCCTCTGTCAGTCAATTTTGTCAAAAAATGGGTATCATTCATCAAACCTCTTGTTCATACACATCCTAACAGAATGGGGTTGTGGAGCGTCAGAATTGACACCTCCTTGAAGTCGCTCATACCCTCCTTTTTCACTATAACGTGCCCAAATTCTTTTGGTCGGAAACTATCTCTACTGCATGTTACCTTATTAATCGCATGCCTTCTTCTGTGCTTGGCAAGTGTCGTATCAAATCTTATATCCTGATGCCCCTCTCTTTGTTGTGCCTCCTCGGATTTTTGGAAGCACATGTTTTGTTAAAAACTAGGGCCCTGGTTTGACCAAACTTGATCTTCGTGCAACCAACTGTGTTTTCTTCGGGTACTCTCGGACCCAGAAAGGGTATCGTTGTTATGATCCTTCTACAAAAAAGTGAATGGTCAGTGTCGATGTAGTCTTCTTTAAGCGTATGTCGTTCTACTCTACAGTAGGTTTTACTCTGACATCTGATTTACTAGTTGATGCCCTTCTACCTGTGACTCATGATACTGCGGATACAGTCGTTGCACGGACTCCTCCACTGAAAGAATATCAAAGAAGACCGAAAACTAAAGCTCCCTCCATGGCCCCTGCAATTCCTCCATCCTCGTCGGCAGATCCACCTATACCTTAGGTGTTTTCTGACTTGGATATTCCTATCAGTTTACACAAAGGGATTAGGTTTTGCACTCAACATCCCATTCAAAATTTTTGTTCTACTGCTAACCCAGGAACAAATTTTGCCAATTTCACTTCTGCTCCATTTGTTGTTTCTATTTCTAAAAATGTTGCTCAGAATCTTCAGCATCTTGCATGACGGCAAGCTATGGAAACTGAAATGGAGGCTCTTACTGATCGACATACATGGGACTTGGTTGATGCACCAACTAATTGTCGACTAAAGGTTAATGTTGACTCAAGGTCTAAATTGACTAAACCCTTGTTTTGATGATGACTAACTATTCCACTTATTTGTGTCTAATGCTTCTAGTTGCGTGATTTCAGATTAGGAATAGACACACTCTAAATGCCCTAACTTACGCATCCTAACATGGAGAAAAGACAAGTCAAAATCAATGCAAGTGCACTTTTGTGGAATATGATGTAAATCCATTAGAATCATGTTGTAAATCACTTGTAATGATTGTATGACTTGTAATTAAGCTTAGAAAAAATCAGGAGCACTTAAATCGAATATTTAAGCACTTTAATGACATTTTCCAAAATTCATTACAGGTTGTTTTCGGTCGAGTTACAAACTCGACCGATCCCTTGATGGATCTTGAAAGTGTTCAGGTTCGGTCGAGTTACAAACTCGACCGATCGTTGCATTGGACAAAACTGATTTAAGTGATCGGTCGAGTTTCATCCAGAATAAACTCGACCAATTCTTCAAATTTGCTTTGTCGAATAGTGCAATCGGCCGAGTTTCCGACACACAGAATTCGACCGATCGCACTGTACGGAGTGTGCTGAAAAAGTGCCTCTAGCCGTTGGAGTGTTGAAAAACTCAAAATAATATTTGTTGCAACACCCAAAACGACTAGAATTCGTCCTTAAGTGTTCCCACTAGCTAGTAGGCATCCCCAACTATAAATAGGACCCCTTGGGCTTCATCCCATGGTTAGCCAAGCACTATGAAGGTCTCTATTCTATAGTTGAGTGCATCCTACAACCTCCTCTCTCTCTCTCTAAGCTTAATCACTTATTACATCCATTAGAGTGAGCAGGAGATTTGCAAGAGAGCTAGTCCTACATGTATATCTTGTGAGTCTCTCACTTCCACCACCTCCCAATCTCTCATTTCCTCCATGAAGATGAAGATCCCATGGTTAGCCAAGCACTATGAAGGTCCCTATTCTATAGTTGAGTGCATCCTACAACCTCCTCTCTCTCTCGCTCTAAGCTTAATCACTTACTACTTCCATTAGATTGAGCAGGAGATTTGCAAGAGAGCTAGTCTTACATGTATATCTTGTGAGTCTCTCACTTCCACCACCTCCCAATCTCTCATTTCCTCCATGAAGATGAAGATGAAGATTCTCTTTCTTGGCTAAAAGATGAGAAGATCAAGAAGGAAAGGAGTCCCTTGGTGAAAGCTTCTAGGCGAAGGTGAAGTCAAAGGCGGAAGATCCAAGAAGAGTGAATAATTCCTCAAAGGCAGAAGACTTGTGCAAGAGTGGGTAAGTCCTTGGTGAAGGCGAAAGACTCGGTGCAAGGTGGGTAAGTCCTTGGCGAGGTAGAAGACTCTTGGTTGGATGGGTAAGTCCTTTGGTAGGTTGTTGGCTCCCTTCTCCTTAAAGGGAAAGTTGGGTATCTTTGTCCAAAAAGGAAAGGTCATATGTTGTAACTCTTATAAGTGAATATGAGGGAAACATGTTTTAAAAATCTTAGAGGTTGACCTCTCTAGGTAGTGGGCTGACAATCTCCTAGTTTGGAAACTGGAACCACTCTACATAGTTGGTGTTCTTGTGCTTGCTTCAATCTCTCTCATCCTTGTTATGTATGTTTAGTTGCACTCAAACTCCTAATTAGCAACCTTATCTTGTGATATATCTTGAAGGTCTAATGGATTTTGTTTAAGTGCTTTTAGTTTCATTCACCCCCCCCTTCTAGAGCAAATCGCCCATCCTAGATCCAACATTGATTGCTCACTTGTCGGTTGTGGCTGGATCTTTATGGTCAAGTATCAACCAGATGGCACTACTAAGCGGTTGAAAGCTCACCTTGTAGCCAAAGGATATACTCAGACATGTGGAGTTGATTATTTTGAGACCTTTTCTCCTATTGCTCACTTGAACTCTATTCGTGTGCTTATTTCTGTGGAAGTAAATTCTGACTGGCCTTTATTCCAATTAGATGTCAAAAATGCATTTTTATATGAAGATTTGCATGGGGGGTTTACATGGAGCAACGACCCGGATTTGTTACTCAGGGGGAGTCTTCCAAAGTATGTCGATTGCGCAAAGCTATTTAAGGCCTGAAACGGAGTCCTCGTCCCTAGTTTGACAAACTAAGTACTATTCTTCAAAAGTTCAACTTCGGCAGATCTTAGTCTGATCATTCTGTTTTTATTAAGAAAACTCCATCTGGTCTTGATATCCTTATTGTCTATGTTGATGATATCATATTATCTGGCAGTGATCAAGCAGGCATCCAGGCCACTAAAGAATACTTGGAAAAACACTTTGTCACCAAAGATCTGGGCAAATGGAGATATTTTCTGGGCATTGAAGTTTCTTGCTCGTCTTTAGGCATATGCTTATCACAACGAAAATATGTTTTGGATCTCTTGTCTGAAACAAGAATGCTTGGGGCAAAACCTACTACTACTCCCTTAGATCCTAACACTAACTAGGATGATGATAGTTCTCCCTCATACCCTGAACATCAACAATATCACAGAATGGTTGGGAAACTTATATATCTTATTGTTACCAGGGCTGATATAACTTATGTAGTAGGTCTAGTCAGTAGATACCTAGATAAACCCAGACAATGTCACTGGGAAGTTGTATGTCATATTCTGAAGTATCTGAAGAGCTCTCCATGAAAAGGCTTGTTCTATAGGAGACATGGGCATTGTAAACTCATAGGCTACTCTGATTCTAATTATGCAGGAAGCAAGATAGATTGCAAATCTATATCTGGCTACTACACTTTTGTAGGAGGTAACCTGGTTACCTAGCATAGCAAGAAACAAATTGTCGTTGCCCGCTCTAGTGTTGAAGTTGAGTATAGAGCAATGGCTCATACTACTTGTGAACTCTTATAGGTCCGTGGTATTCTGAAAGAATTTGGTAATTCTGATTTTGCACCTATTCCCATGTATTGTGATAACAAAGCAGCTATATTCATGCCAGCAATCCTACCTATCATAAGCACACCAAACATATTGAAGTGGATAGCCCTTTTGTGAGGGAAGTTGTTTTATCCGGCCAGATCTCCACTCCATATACACATACTTCTGATCAAGTAGCGGACATCTTCATCAAGCTTCTTCTGAAGGCCAGATTCACTACCATGATGGACAAGTCGGGCATGATTGATATCTATATTCCAGCTTGAGGGAGAGTATTAGTATATATACTTTACTAGTTTTGTTATATTATATTATTTGTTGTGTTACGGGCCTTAGACTTGTCTTGTCTATTAACCTTTCTTTCATGTTTTATGTTTTACTCTCTTATCCTATAAAAGAGATAGCATTGCAATTGTTTTTGACACATCAAACAAAGATATCTCAAAAGACATCACCTCGCACCACATTTTCAGCAAATTGTCACGGTAAGGTGCATGAATCACAGCCTTCCAGAAACTGGTCAGCAATTCAGCCTTGCAGTCTATGAGTTCAATTATGTTTTCTAGACTTAATATGCTTGAATGTAACTATATTATCTTCATGTGGCCACTATATAAATATATGTGTAGATGGTGGATAAAAATCATCATCTGATTGCCCAAACTTTATCTGAAACAGAATTCACTTTTTTTAATTCATAATAGAACAAATAGAAGGAATAAAGTTGACCACAAAAAAATGAGAACTTGACGACATGGTATCAAGAAAGACCACAGTTTTAAATTTTGATGTCTTTTAAAGAAGTGAAAGAACAAAACTAAAGGAGATGAACCTGAAATGGACAGGGGAATATGTCCGATATATGACTTGGGTCTTCGTTGTATTCACCTCCTTTTTTATCCAGTCAAGTAATGTCTCAATTGATCTCTTATATGCATCTTCTACAGTCATATTCATCAACACATCCCTGCCTACTTGAAAATAGCATCCACTGCATAGAAAAAGCAGTGTACGGAAAACTGTTATAAAACTGCACCATGAAAGTATCAGCTGATTAAACAATTATATGAGGTTGCACCATCTAGATAAATAAATTATTTTTATAAACTGAAAAAAAAAAAACTGAGAAATGTTCAAGCTGGCAAGAAGAGTGGCATTGCAGCAAGAGAGAGGAGCCTAAAACAAAAATTCAACATGACAAACCCAAGTTGTCCTACATCAGCTACCTAATATCACATTTTTAATAGTGAGTCTCCTGAGTATTGAACCTGGCAGGCCACTCCTAAAATTTTCTACCAACATGTTTGAAAGGAGTTCCATTGCATGTTCGCATGCGATGAGATGTTTTTTACATAAAGTTTTTTTTTTAAAATACAGCATGATGGTTCATATTTAAGTCAGGTATCCATAAATTATATCCATATGTGGTTAATCCAAAACATATTCTATATAAGATTATGAATGGTCATCACAGCATTATGGAAGAGAAAAAACAAAAGATAAACGGGAAACTTATGCTAGTTACATATTTACAGTGAAGAGAGATGGCACCACCTGGCAAATAATCAAAAAATCAGAAGAAAAGAACTTACAAAGTAATAAATTAGTATGCTACATTTAGGCAACAAATTTTTCATTTTACATTTTAAAAAATTTACCTCAAGTTTAGAAAGCTATCGCATGTAATTAACCGCTTTATGTTTTATATGTAATAATACACATCTGATGACCACAGATGCTACTACCAAAAAAACTGTAGGGCACACATTAAGCCTAGACCTCAGTCCATTATGTTACGTAAGGAGTATATTACAAAGCAAAAACTCCACACCTCATGCATCGAGTTGTAAAGCTTTGTGGATACAAGAGGGGCATTAAGATCTAATGATGGATTTTCTGTAAAAAAAATACTCAGAGGTCAGCCCATGCACCTTTGAGGTAAGTTTGTATAACTTAAATGCAGAAACAATGATTTCCTCACTGTCAAAGAAGTGAACCTTATAAATAGCTAAGAAACACAAAGGATTTTTTTTTTTGTAAGTCAGGAGTTGATCTTATTCATCCCGATCTCCTCATAGCAGGCTATAAAAAAAGAATACAGCATGAATATCAAAATCCCTATGATTCCTTCTAAAACCACATGGCAACTCTCCTATCCTAAAAAGGAGACAAAATAAACGAAAACGCCCCTCAGCAAGAACATCCACCCGGAGCGACACAAACATCAAAAAGATCAAAGTAAAAACCTATATAGACTCTGTATCTCTCCAAGAGAAACACAGAGGATCGAGTGCAACTAAACATGTGTAGAGCAGAAATGACAATATCATTGCAGCAAAAGTACCTTTTTGTGGTTTTTTCGTAGTTCCACCAATGACCGGTGTTGAAGATTAGAATGTCAGCATCCCTCCAACGGGATGCTGTCCAATCCATCAAATCCAATTTGAGGGTTGTGCTGACTTTTGCAGACACTTGAGCTCTAGGAGCGCGTCCCTGGGCCACCAAGTATGGAGCTCTAAAATACTCAATAGTACAGTTGTAATCTTCGAATTTCATCCTGAAAAACCCGTTGTGTTTGGTTATTGGATTTCCATTCACTTCGTGGATTGACTTTTTGTCTGGAACTTCCTTCGAAAGCAAGCACAGAAGGGATTCCCATTGATTTCTTCCTAGGGAGTCCCCAACAAAAACAAGCCGCTTGTTTCGTAACCACTCCAGCACGTCCTTAGCCTTGAATCTACAGAAAATGGCAGCAGAAAGTCATTTAAGTGTTGAGATCTTACACGTCTCTTATCACTAGTCAATCTTTTAAGGATTCCAATATAAAAGCAAGCAATCCATGTTGTCACTGACAAATGCTTCTGAGAAAGGAACTATCAAACAATCAGGCCCGATCCTTATAATTTTTGTGAGATACCAGTGGGTAAAGATTAGAGAGAAAAAGCCAAGCATTCATATTCACGTTAAGAAGAGAAATAGATGCCACTAGCTAACATTTTTAATTCATATACAATGTCAACTAGAAACATATTTACCCAGTTGATTGAATATCACAAATGGAATTGAACTTGACTGCCAATTACGCTAAAGAAAGGTACACAGTTATGCTAGCTTGAATACATAGCCACCAATTGCCAACTAAAGCTTTATTAAGGGTAAATTGAGCCGTTCTGCAAGTATACAGGTAGAATATCGACATAAAGAATTAGAGTCACTAGACAACAGCCTAATGTGGGGCACGAAAAACGATCTGCATGGAAAATCAAACCAGAGCCGAAATATTTTACAGTATGTTTCAGGTCGAGCTTAAGGTGTGACCAATATGTAAAACAAATAGTTCATCAATTTCGAGAAAATAAACAAACCATGACGACCTTCAACAAAGCCCAGTGCAAAATAAGTAATTAAATGCAGAGTTGGGGTTTTGGAGAAATATAATTACAAAGCCAGGATGTTGGATATATTAATCAAATACAGAGTTCGACGACCAAAGTCCGTAGAACGTTTCGGATGCCGGAGAGAATAAAGCACGGCTTAAAACCAAGCCCGAGCGAGTTTTTAGTTCAAGGAAGGAATCATATGGGAATGCCTGCGCATCAAGAAGACATCGAAAATATGATCCTGGCACAAGAAAACGCCTTCCAAGGAAGGAAGCCCTAAGAGTAAAGAAAACGTGACCCACTTGATAAAGAACCACATAAAGGGAAATAAACTCCGTATCAGTAGGACAAGAAACACCTTTCGAGAACTCAACTTCGTTTATCAATGAAAATCGGAGTGAGAAAAGGAAATGAGGCGGTTAGGAAGGCATAAAATTGAGTGAAACCGTTTAAAAACCTGCTACGATAAAAAGGAAACAAGAAATCCATAAACAGATTGAGCATAAAAGGAGCAACGATTCTCAACTAGAAAATGAGCAGCGAGCAGGGTTTGCAATGACTAATAACAGCGCATTTTTTAGTCTCGCAACAGCGTAACAGGACCTAAACACACACCGGCGCACCTGGGAAGGTCGCAGTGCTTGGGCTGCCACCGCCACTTGGTGTAGAAGCTATCGGACCTCCCATTCTCCGAGCACCGGAATCCCTGGTCGAGGAAGGGGCAGTCTCTGGACTGGTACAGCGGGTACTGATCGTCCCAAACCCACTCCCCGTCGAAAAGGTCGCAGCTTTGTACACCCCCCAACAACCCAAGGTTCAAGGACGATGCCCCAAACCCACCTTGCCGCCTATGAAGCTCCTCTGACGGGCTACCACGCTGTGGTGTGGTGACACTGTGATTCAGCAAGAAGAAGCAGTAGCAGAGGAAAAAGCACAGTCCGGAGACGCAGAAGAGTCCGACTACTCGGAAGGAGTTCGTTTTGCGGATAACCTCCGCGGATGCCACCATTCTGGAAGGAGGAACCGAAGGCAGGTATTTGGGTTGCTGAGTCTTTGCCTTAGCTGTGGCTTCTTTCCCCTTCTTGCTCTTGTCAGGCGATGGCGGCGGCAGCAAGTCTTTGCTCATCTGTAAGGAAAAAGGTGATGATGGCGATGATGCTATGTCACGTTCTCAAGGAGGGAAAAGAGGTGCGGGAGGAAGAGGGGGAAGCTGGTGGTCGTGGCTCACGGACCTCCTCGACACTTGAGAGAGGCGAGGCGTGGGGGAGGTGGTGGACTTTTTACGAAAGAAACCGATACGTTAGGCATTTTTTATTAAATAATTAAGTAGATTTTCTTCCAGGCGTTTTTCTAATAAATTCCCTTTCAAGATCTCTATTACTTGTTCTTTGATTGGCTGTCCGACTGCGTAGTCTGTTTATTTGTAACTATATTGAGTTACAAGATACCTTTGTTTCCACTCAAAAGAGTAAAAGAATAAAGCCTCCTTCGACGGATTTGCAGATTCTCCCAGGACCGGATTATCGTTTTGGACAGTTTGCGGGATTATTCATTGGTCTCTTTCGGACACTGGCTCGGCTTTTTTTTTATATTCTTGGGCAGTGAATTAAAAAAAGTGAAGCGGAGACTCCAATCATAAGTTCGTGGAACATATTTTTTGAAAATTCTAGTTCAATTAAGACTCCGATTAGTTTATTGTAACTGGTCCAAAAAAACTTATGAACTGAAATTTCTTAAATAGTTTTTATAATTGGTTTAAAGTAAGTGTTGGAACTTAAGTTATGTCCAATGAGTTATAGATTTACATACAAAACACAGTTTCCGAGTTTCCTATTAAAAAGAATGGAAAACGAGTTTCGGAACAACTAAAAATATTTCCTATACAATTATATTCTTCATTCGTCTTAAATGACACGTAAAATATTTTTGACTAAAAATATTACAGGTGTATATGTAGTTCATTGCTAAACCTATAACATAATATGACAAAATAGCATACATTATAACCGCACTATATAAAAAAAATTATACAACAACCACCATTATCAGTGTGATTTACAAAATAAAAAATACAAACATTATAAAAATAGAACACATGCACCATGTGAAAATAATGTGATTTATTTATCATATTTTTATCCTTCATCTTTAAACAATATGATGTGAAAAATGATAGTTAACTATGACCATGCGAATAATATAGTAAAAATTCCCTACATAATTAATGTAAAATTAATATTCTACATTGCGTTAAACAATGATGAATCAAAATTTATATTTACAAACACATGAAATGCAAATATTATTACAATACTTTGTACGCAGTTGTGATGTGAATTTGATCATAATATTTTTATTAAGATTATAATTGTACCATAATTAAAAAAAATTAGAGGAGTGATATATGCACCATAACCACTTGTTGATGTTATTATGATTTAAAATATTATAATTGTTCACGGACATAATTTTTTTATGTCTTTGTCATTTTTACTTATTTATATTACATAATAAAAATTGAAATACTTTTAATGATTTCTATAGTTACTCTTACAACAAACTAATCACATGGAAGTGAATTGAACTTAAGTTCTCCGGAACTTAAGTTCCATTCACTTCCATGCGATTAGTTTATTTATAAAGTGTGAATATGGAAATCAATTACAAATATCATCGATTTTTCTGTGTGATACATAATAAGTAAAGACGACAATGAATAAAAGAAAGAATCATCTCTGTGTATAATATTAATATTTTTAACCATAATAATGGGTCATAATGTGAATGTTGCTCTATGAAAAAATTTAATATAATATAATTATGATTTTTAAAAAATATTTATTTAAAATAACATCATAATATTTTATTTCACTTTATATGTACAAAGTATTGTAATTATATCTACATTTTATATGTTTGTAGGTATAAATTTCGCTCACCATTGTTTAACAAAATGTACAACATTTTTGGTATATTCTTTGTGTATGGTTATTATTAATCATTATTTTCCATATCATTATTTAAATATAAAGAATGAAAATGTTAGATAAATCATATTTTGTGTCACATGGTGCAGTGCGGTGTGATTACTTTTTCATAGTGTTCAGATATTTTTTTACTTTATATACTACAATGATAATTATAATTGTAGTGTAAAATATTTTACAAGGTGTCGCTTATAGTGTACAGTATTTTGTCATATTATGTTATGATGTCTACAATAAACAATATTCATACTTCTAACATTTCTATTCATAAATATTTTTAGGTGTCATTTATGAAAAATAAAAAATATAATTGTATAGGAAATGTTGTCAATTGTTCCGGAACTTATTTTCGGCTCTTTTTAAGCAGAAATTAAGGAACTTGTATGTAACTCCATAACTTGCTAGAAGTGATGGAACTCAAGTTCAAATACTTACTTTAAACTAATGATAAAAAACTACTTTAGGAACTCCAGTTCATAAGTTTTTCAGACCAGTTATGATAAACCAATTGAAGCCTAATCGTTCAAGCACATGTCCCGTTGTAATTTCAGTTGAAGCATGACTTGAAGCATCTCGGAATGAAGTGGCTACTTTTGCCCACTTTTTATCGCTTTTCCATCCTCGCTTAAGCGACCGCTTCATGGCGCTTCATGACAAGTATTGTTGGAATGGTCCAAACATACACAAAATCTATAGAAAAATAAAAGCACTACTTTTTGGGAGATGTGATGCTCATGTTGTTATATTTCAAAAGGTGTAAAAATGTTTAGTAATTAGCATTTATTCATTATTTTGTACCTGTTGTTTGTACATTTTGTACAACTAGACTAGTACTTTGTACTATCAAGTTTGTATATGATATTACCACGTATGTTTAATGTTTTTTATTACCATTGATAGTCTAATAGTCTAACATTATGAATACTTAAACAAAACCTTTACACAACCATTTGTAGACTGTAACAAAATGATGTCGTAAAATATTGGTATATTACCAATTATGTACTAAGTGTAGTGGTTTATTGTTCTTTGCAATTTACTATGTATGATATTGACATTAATGTTTGATGTTGTTTATTACCACTAGTAGATTAATATCCATTCATTTTGTATACTTATACAAAAATTTTGCACGGTCATTTGTAGATTGTAACAAAATAAGGTCATAAATTTTGTTATATTGTATGTTATGTATTAAGTCTAATAGTTTATTGATCTTTAGGATTTATTGAGTAATATTTAATTATCTTGATTCTACAATATTGTCATGTATTTCTCTTTATTACTATTTATATGTGCATATATTTACATTATGCTAATAACTATCTTATTTAGTCAAGAATATTTGTACAAAGTACTAGCATCCAGCTGCTACTACTACCTACTAATGTTTTACTACATAATAATATCTAAGCCCAATTGTTGAAACAATATTAAGTACATAGTACTAGTATGATACTTTATTGTTGAGTGAGGACTATGGGTTACCATGATGTTTGAGTGTTTTAGCTTGTAAAACAGTTAACTTTTGTAATTAGGGCCGTTTTAATCTGTAAAAGTAACTCTGATGCTATGAAATATCATTTCGAATTCTTGATTGTTGAGTACTATTTCTTTATTTTAGCAGTATGGCGGTCATTAAATTTTTCTACATTATTTGAAATAATGTGTACCACTTTTTCAAAAAGTGCCCACTTTAGTCCATTTTAAAACCTGCTTCCTGCTTCCCGCTTCAAGGGGTTCAATCTACACACTTCCTGCTTTATGCTTTCCAATACCTAGTTCTTGGGGGTAAATTGTCTGGCTCATGCGGGATACAAGTATCAAAACTTGTTGAGGTTCCTTCTAACCTTAAAAAGGGAAAAACTACTAACCCCTTCTTACAACTCCTTACAATCGTATGAAATATAGGAGAATGTTACAACACAATTTATAAAGAAAAATATATTGTGTACGTGGAAAGTACATAAGATATGCACGTTATATTACTAGAGACTGGGTTGTAAATGAGCTTTTAGCTCAATTGTATTGTTAGATGATTTAGTCTTCTTCACTTCCAGTCTGCGTTCTTTGTTGGTCCTTCTTTGTCTCTTCCTTGTGAAGTATAAGTTGGCTTCTGATTAAAGGATTAACATGCTAAAATATGGGTTCTTGATTGACAATTTGGTACTTTTGATCTGAGGGAGATAGAGGAGGTGGGTAATGTGTTGACGATGAAGCATTAGGGGCTATTTATGCCATGACTCTTTGAAGCTAATAAGGTGTATTGATGAAAAGTCACCCACTATTGGTGATTCATTATGGGTGAGATTTTACGGATCCAAATACAGAAGGAACATGCTAATTTTGGACGTGCTTCATCCACATGCTCTCTTTCTTTCAAGCTTCCCTACACCCATGTGGAGGAAGTATTGGATAGTCTTCTCCTTGGTCGTGATGAAGATTAGTTGGATCTTTAGGTGTGGGGAAATGAGCTTCTAGTTAGATAGATGGTGTGGTTCCCCTGCTCACTTTGACTAGAGATCCAATAGATGAAAAGATGCACATCAAAGTGGAAGATTTTATGGGTAGAAAATTATGGATGCGAGTGAAAGCTTTGTGGAAAGTTTTGATGATGTCCATGTGTGGGTTGATGCAACGAAGGGGGGGTTTTGTGGTCTGCTAAAAAATGTTGAGATAAAACAAAAATTGCATGGGGAGTGGCACATATGGATTTGGAACCCAGTGATGCCATCACGGACCAATGCATTGGTATGGTAGATGTGGTCTAAGGTTCTCTCCACGTATGATAATTTGATGAAATGATGTACCATGATAGTGTCATTGTGTGAATGTTGCATGAATCCACACAGGGAGAAAATGGATCGTTTTTACAATTATATGGTTGTGTGTGAGGTTTGGAGTAGCATGGATGACATGTTGAACTTGAATGATGATGTTGTCTACCATTTAGTGATGACATGTTGCACACGAATTTTTGGTCCCAATCTTTAACTCAAAAATTCAAAGGTTAGCTTCGGGGGCATCATTTCCAACCTCCTTATCTGGCCAATTTGAAGGAGTCAGTGTAATGATGTGTTTGAGGGGAAGAAGGCAAACAATGAGAAGATATACCATGAAGTGATAGGGTTTATTAAGGTGTTGAGCAAGGATTTTTGTTTCAAGGAGCTGACGGATGATGTTCTGACTCAAGCTATGCTAAGGTATAAAGTCAAGGAGTCAATATGCATGCTAAAGGAGACAGTCCGTACTAAATAGAAACTATTGGATATAAACACATTGAATATCAATTATATTGTAGGGTCGACCTGTAGGGAAATATGGCTACAGAATAGGCAGCAGAAATAAAAATCTTATCAAACATATTTCCCATAACTAGCAGATCGCGTCAATAAGTATAAGATAGAAAAGATGGTTTCGAGGATATACCTGGTCCTGGACCAAGTCCAGCAACATCTCCTCATTGTTGTAGATGTGCAATTGTCTTCTAGTTGCACTGAAACTCGTCTGACTGCTCCTCCACAGACAATAAACTTGAACATTGTCTTATGTAGTAACTCCTCTCATCACGGACTATTGGTTGATTTCGTCCTCCTTAGTGATGTGCAAAGACCACCTCACCTCTAGAGAAGTCCACACAGACCGCCTAAAAGTCTTATCATCTTATCAGAATGGATAGGAAGGAGTTGTCCCTCATGTTGGCATACTAGTCACAAACTTGCTCTCCTACAATAATGATCCTCAGTTGTTCTCTCCCTTGCTATCCCTCCCTAGTCGAGTAGGACTTGTTTGGACTCTCTTGATTACCACAACAGTGAGGATAACAATTATCAGAGAAATTGATTCTCAATTATATATATTTTGATTTGGGAAGCCCCCAGTGCCCCTCTATTTATAGGAGGGGTTTGAGTATGGGTTCCCAATATGTGTGGGAGTGGAAGGGACCAAAAGATCTTGAAATTTTGCAACCTGTGAGCACCAAAATGGTCATTTAGCAGCCCAAACGGTCATCTAGCTAGTGATATGGTCATTTTGCTCTGCGAGGTGGTCGTCTGGCAGTTTTTCAATAATACATAAAATTGGCAAATCGTTTGCAATTAATGTTAAACATTAATTCCTTGCATCAATAGAATTACGCGATTGAAATGGTCAAACTTTCTCATGAATATGGAAAAGTTTCTAGAACCTTCCACCGGTCTAATCGATCTGATCGGTTCACTAGGTGAACCAATCGTCTCGCTCTACCCGAGCTGATTAGTTCACCCAGTGAGTCGATCAGTTGGGGCATGTTTCTTGCAGAATTTCAACCAATTCAGTTCCAATCAAACTAACACTCCAAATGCCCGTCTCATCACATGAACCGATCATTTAGCACTCCAAACGACCATCTCACTAAGTGAGTCGATCGGTTGATAGTGCAGTCAGCTGATTTGTTGTGTGAATTGAATACCTAAACACTTTAGTAATTAATTCAATCACCATTCAAGATTAAACTCCTCTTCTAGGTCAAGACATATGTGTGTGACCTTATAGGTCCCATATTACGTTGGCAGTGAATGTCCATAACGTCTTATGATATCATAAGAAATGAGCAATGCATAGTCACACATCATTGATGACCAAGTAAATGTAAAGTTAGAGAACAACTTCAACCTACAATTTATGTATGGTGATACAATATTTGTATAGTTCCTTTGTCATTGATATCCTAATTGAACTAGAGGCATGGTGTAGTCACCCTCATTATTATTCAATCTTGTTCCTTGAACCAGAGCAGAATATATGAGATATATGTAAGCTCAATATCACATATTGACTCATATATATATGGTCATGTATTTCTTAGTCTCACTAATTAAGAGGCCTAGGATATCATACTCCCTTAGGAGGGACAAATACCATCTCTATCACTCACAGTCAGACCCCATGTGTCACAACCACCCAATAATCACCTTTTTGACAACCCATATTTTAGGATTGTGTTTGATGATGTCAAAGTGTACCGAATGACATGTGATGAGTGCATTGATTTCAGGTCTAAGAACCACAAACACCACCATCACTGTGAGAGATGACTATAACTTCCATGATGATGGCTTCCATGTAATAGTCTCATAGTAGATCTATCTGATACATTGTTCCCTAACATGTATCTGTGTGTTTGGTTTGATATCACTATATCATGACTAATGAGACTTTGTCATAAACCAACTCATAATCTGATCTTTTTTGTTTAGGGGTGAGCATCGGTCCAAAACTGAACTGGACCAGACCAGACCGGACCGAGGACTAAAATCAACATATTTATGGACCGTGGACTAGACCGTTTCAATATTGGACCGGACTGGGACCAGACCGCTTGGACCGCTATCAAATTTTTATGCACTTCACAACTTATTTAGTAGTAAAAAATAGAGAATATTAATTATTTTTAACAATTATATAATATAAATATTGAACATTTATACTAATAGTGTTTATATGTGTGATGTGTTTGTACTTGTGATATAATGTATATATATTCAAATATCAATGTATTTTACATATAAATTGTTATACGGCCTGGACTGCGGTTTGACCAATTTCAGACCGGACCAGACCACAGACCAAACTTCCAAAAAAATTGGACCGTGGACCGGATCGAACTCAGACTAGTCTAGGACCAGACCAGACTAGACCAAACTGAACAGTCTGGTGTAGTTTTGCTGTCTAGACAATCATTTTCTCACCCCTATTTGTGTTATTGTTATCTATCTACCTTCCATAATAACAACCAATCAGGGCATAATGAGAATGTATATACTCTTAACATCTGTATGATCTCATTCTTCTAAGTCACGTACTTGAAGACATACGTCATCGAGTAATATCATTCTCTAGACATTTATTATGTTAAATCATTAATTATCTCATAACTAAACTAAACTGAATTAATTGGAAGCTTGCCTTTATTATTAATCAAGTCATTTACATTTATTCCATTACAATCATCATATGATTGGCTATCTGGACATACATACCAAAAGACTCTCGCTTTCACTTAGAGCTGATCACCCATGAATCTTATCCTAGTGATCTAACATGACCATCATGCTTCTATTGCGAAAGACCTTTGTCAAGGGGTCAACAATATTGTTTTCAGTTGGTACTCTATAAATCTTTACATCTCCTCATTGTATGATCTCGCGTATGAGATGGAACCATATTTGTATATTCTTTGAGCATTGATGTGATATGGGTCCCTTAGCATATGCAATAGCTCCATTATTGTCACAATATAGCTCAATTGTGTTGTTGATGCTCGGAACAACCAAATTATGTGATGAACTTCTTGATCCATATAGCCTCCTTTGTTGCATTTGATGCAGTAATATACTCAGGCCTCTGTTGTAGAATCAACAACTGTTTCTTGCTTGAAACTCTTCCAGCTTACACCTTTGTTGTTTAGGTAAAATCCTGATTGTGATTTGTAATCATCTTTGTCAATCTGTAAGCTTGCATTGGTGTAACCTCTTACCACCAATTCTTCCTCTCCACCATAGACCAAGAACTAATTCTTAGTCCTTCTCAAATACTTGAGGATGTTCTTCATGGATATCCAATGAGCATCACCTTGATCTGACTGATATCTACTCGTCATTACTCAGGGCATATGAAACGTCTGGATGGGTACACAATATTGCATACATGATTGATCCAATTATTGAGGCATATGGAATTAAGCTCATGTGTTCCCTTTCTTTACAAGAACTGGGACATAAACTTTAGAGATGGCAACTCCATATAGCATAGGCAGGTTTCCTCTCTTTGAGTTCTCCATGCTGAACCGCTTCAACAATTAGTCAATGTATGTGCTTTGACTTAGTCCAAGAAGCCTTCTATATCTATCTCTATAGATATTAATCCCCAAGATGTAGGATTCTTCTCCCAAGTCTTTCACAAAAAATGTATTTCCAAGCCATGTCTTTACCTTTTGTAAAGTAGGGATACCATTCCCCATCAATATTATGTCATCTACATGCAATATGAATAATGTCACTATGCTCCCACTAACCTTCTTATACACAAAAGGTTCATCTTCATTTTGAACAAAGCCAAACTCTTTGACTATCTCATCAAAAAGAAGATTCCAGCCCTGAGATGCTTGTTCAATCCATAGATTGATCTTTGTAGCTTACAGACTTTATTTGCATCTTTTAGATTATAAAACCCTCAGGTTGTGTCGTGTACACATACTCTAGAAGATTCCCATTAAGGAAAGTGGTTTTAACATCCATCTGCCAAATTCCATAGTAATGATAAGCTGCAATGGCAAGCATGATCCTGATGAACTTAACCATAGCCACTCAAGAAAAGATTTTGTCATAGTCAACACTTGAACTTGTTTGAAATCATTTGCTACCGATCCGCACTTATAGGATTTTACTTTACAATCCATGTCGGTCTTCTTCTTAAAGACCCAATTGCACCCTGTGGGTTTTACCCCTTTGGGTGGATCCACTAAAGTCCATACTTTGTTGGTATACACAGATTGCATCTCAGATCTCATGGCTTCAAGCCATTTCTCAGACTCTAGTCCTTCAATAGCTTCTATATAGGTTGTTGGCTCATCATCTATGACCAACTCAACGCCTTCTTGAGTCACAAGATTTCTAAATCTTTCAGGCTTAAGGCGTGTCTTGTTAGATCTATGAGGTACATGTGTCACTTGAGGAATTTTAGATTCCACAACACCTTGTGATTCTCTTTTTTCCTCTTGTTCATCTAATGGTTCAATGATTTCTTATTGGTCTCCAACCACTTTGAGTTCCACTTTTCTCCCACTGATTCCTTTGGAAATGAAATCTATTTCAAGGAATATTGCATCTCTGGAAACAAACACTTTGTTGTCAGATAGAGAATAAAGTAATATTGTTTTGTCTCTTTAGGATATCCAACAACATAACATTTATCAGATCTAGGTCCAAGATTTTCAGAAAATAATTTCTTAACATAAGCCTCAAATCCCCAAATCCTCATTAAAGACATATTGGGACGTTTCCCAGTCCATATCTCATATGGTGTCTTTTGAACTGATTTAGATGGTACTTAGTTTTATGTAAACGTGATGGTTTCTATAGCATACCCCCAGAAGGTAGTTGGAAGTTCATCTCAACTCATCATTGATTGCACCATATCTAACAATGTGCAATTCCTTCTTTTTGATACACCATTATGCTAAGGTGTACCAGGTGGAGTCCACTGGGATACGATCTCATGGGCTTTAAGAAGGTCCTCAAACTCTTGATTTAGGTATTCTCCACCTTGATCAGAATGAAGTGCCTTAATACTTTTCCCAAGTTGATTATGTACTTCATTCATAAACTCCTTCAACCTGTCAAGAGTTTCCTTCTTATGTTTCACTAAATAAATACATCCATACCTATTGAAGTCATCAGTAAAGGTAATGAAGTACCAATATCCACCTCTAGAGTTTGTTCTAGAAGGTCCACACACATCAGGTTGTATGAGTCCTAATACATCACTAGCTCTTTCATTGTTACCTATGAAGGGGATCTTAGTCATCTTGCCAAACAAACAAGATTCACATGTCTCTATTGGTTCAAAATCAAAAGAGTCCAGATAACCATCTTAATGGAGTCTAGATATGCAATTCTCATATATGTGCCCTAGACGACAATGCCAAATGTATGTTTTGTTTGAGTTCTCGAGTTTTAGTCTTTTGGTATTAACATTATAAACATCTATCTTTAAATCTAACAAGTAAAGACCATAAGACATCGGAACACTACCATAAAAGATCCCATCTTTTGAAATAGAACATTGACCAATTTTAATATGTAATTCAAATGCATTCTTGTCCATACAAGATACAAAAATGATGTTTCTATTTATAGCATGTAAATAATACAAGTTTGTTAACTCTATTACAAGCCCTAAGGGTAGATATGAACTATAGGTTTCCAATTGCGCTGGCTGCAACTCTTGCACCTTAGAAACTCATAGTTCCACAATGCTTTTTCCCAAAGGTCTACTTCTTTTCAGATCCTACATATTTGAACATATGTGAGATCCACATCCGTTATCTAGTACCCATGATGAAGAAGTATATATATTTAACTCTATAACATATATACATGGAGTGAAGATCCTCATCCCCATCTTCTTCTTCCTGAATGCCTTCAAGTACAAAGGATGAATTCCTCTTGTACTTTTAATTCTCCTTATTTTGAGTGATGAAGATTTGAATTTGAGCTTGACCTCAAAAATCTTCTTATTCTTGCTTTGATCCTTGGACTCAACTCCACAGATCACCATCACATGCTTGTCCTTCTTCAATCTTGCTTCAACATGAATCAACATAGTAAGCAAGTCTGACATCAGTCTGGCCATATTATTCATGTGATAACACGCCATAAAATGGCTATATGATTCTGGAAATGTATTTAGAATCATATTCTTGGCCAACTCTTAGCTCAAGGTGAATCCCAGTTCTTCAAGATGATACACATGTCCAATCATATTGAACACATGTTCTTCTACTGAGGCTCCCTCTGTCAATTTCGACTCAAACAGTGCATTTATAATATCTGTAACATCCCTGACCTGGGTTTGTTTTAACCCTAGGTTTTTTGTTTAATAAAAGTGATTATATGGTTACTCTTATCTTTTGAAAAGTAATTAAGGCTCAAGAGGAACTTATATTGCAATTTTAGTCCTTTTTGAATATTACTGAAATCAATGGTTTGCTTGTTTTGGACTAAAGTGTGAATTACCCAAGTTGAGGGGTTTATTTGCAAATTGTACATGATAATATGTTTCTCATATGTTGAAGCATCATGAAAGTGAAGATGATGCAGAGGTATGGCTTTTGATAGCCTGAATACCAAGAAAGAGCTGATAAAGCAATATTTGTGCATTAAAACCCAGTTTTGGTGTAATGTGCAAATTACCCAAAACCTAGGGTTCAATATGCAAATTGCCACTTCAAAATGGTCCCTACTATTTCTTTGGATCATTTGGAGCAAAGAAAATGAGAGGGGCGTCTCATTTGTATCTCTTTGAAGGAGAAAGAATCTTGATATTAAAATAATCAAGATTTAAGCATAATTGAAACCCTAATTCAATTTAATGCAAAAAATAAATAAAAATAATTGAAGGACCTTCAACCAAAATTGAAATGGTTGAATTCAGATATGTGTGGACGTCCTTGTGCTTTGCAAGGACCACGAAATTTCCAACGAGGTGAAAAACCCACTCACCTTATTATAAGAAAAAGAAATATCCACTTGCTTATGGATATTAATATAAAAAGGGTTAAGGTGCTTAATTTTCTTTTCTTTAAAACATGGATAATTGAGAGGAATAATAGGAAAGGAGGATATCCTCGTCCCTAAGGAAAGGAGGGGGGAAAGTGGCAAGATTTGGGAGAGATAATTCCTACTTTCTCTCTCCTAATTGAATTTTTAATAAAAATTGCATATAAGCTCATTTATCCATAGAGTAAAAGGGGATTTCAGATTCGCTTCCACCCTTTGCTTGAAAAACGACCAAGGAAGCTTTGAAGGACCAGGAGGACGACCCCCAACATGTTGGTAAGCTTCTTTACCTTCTTTCATCTTGATTTCATGGTGGAAATCATAAATCAATGCATAATTTCTTCTTTTCTTCACTCCATCTTCAACCCTAGCCAATCTTTTCACTCTAAAACTTGAGGACGAGCCTTGGGGGAGTTACAAAAGCCTCTTCCACCATTGTTGATGAGAAGCTCCAAGCTTTGAAGCTTAATTGAAGGCGGGTTATATAACTTGAACCCTTATTCATTATTATTGAACTCAATTTGTCAATTCAATTGATTCAATTGATCTTTTTGCAATTCCTTTGATTGATTGATGGAATTACTATGAAGATGGAAATAGATTTCGTGGGTTTGAAGGTTGATGATGATGACATCAACTTTGTAACAACCGTCTCACGAAAACATAATTAACTAATGTGGAAGCGTTCACTAAGCAACAAATTACCAAAAATTACTAAAAATTAATTTTTTTTATCAAAAGATCCATCAAAGGAAAACTTTCTCACATAGAACCAAAGTAACATATTTACATTCTGTTTTTCAAAAGTACATAACTTGTATCATCTCTTCCTATGAATTACAAGCATTAATTATCCTGTCAAGCTAAACACAGGTAATATAAAATCTCGAGGCACTGAGCCAAAATCTCGAAAGCACTAACTACTACTCCGAGGACTTGAGAGTACAGAGACGACACATAGGGATCTAACTACATCTATACAAGGCATAACAGCCAGTGTCTCCACCTGAGACTTCACTGTTGTCCCTGCTGCTGTTGCTGCTGTCCTTCTCCTACTGAAGGATTCCTGTCTCCTCATATGCATCCACCTAAAAATGTAGTTCCCACAGGGGTGAGACAATTATAAATTGCCCCAACGAGAGATATAACTCTTTGCCAGTAACATTTTTATTGCAGCTTTAGAAGATAAATATGCACAAAGAAATCATATTTATTTGGCAGCAGCTAATTCAATGTCTAACATATTAGAATATTATTCTTATCTAAAACATTGCAGCTATAACTTGAAAGAGCCACATGTCATTTATTCATTAAGGAATATGAAGAACATGTATAATATTTATTCACTACATCATCATTACCACAACATTAACTATTTTCAGGCTTATCTCATATATCTACTACCTGGCATTGTCATTGTGGAGTCATGGCATGTAGCCATACTCTTTTCACAAAGTGTTGGGATCTTAATCCCTCAACTCACAAAGTACATTTCCTCTTCTTAACAAGTTCATCATCATGATTATAGCATTTGGGTATTTGAACCCATAACTCACCATAGGATACTTTTTACCACTTGTTAGGTAACTTTTACCTTCAGATCATCTGACCAAAGACATCATAATTCTTGCTATACAATGTATTTTACATAGTACACAAAGCTCATTGATTCTTACTACACAAAGCATATGAAGACTTATAAATCCTATAAAACATTTTCAATAAACAAGAATCATAGCCCATACCTGGCTATGCTTCTCATCTCATCATCCATGCATGATTAGTATTCATGGTAGCAATTATAATGCTTTCATATCAATATCATACAACACTAAGTAGTATCATCCCCTTTTAGGGTTCATGATTTCTCTTTCACATCAGTACCATACAACACTAAGTAATACCAGTGTTCCCTCTTTAGGGTTCATGGTTTCTCTTTTATATCAGCACCCTTCATTAGGGTGTTCCATAAATAACCACTTGGGTTCTTAAGATCATATTATTAATGATCAATCCTATTCCATTACTTCTCATAGCTAGAAACCAAAAACAAATATCATAAGTATTCAAACATACTTATATATCCTCATCATTCATCATTGAATGTATTATCAACACCAAGTATGAGTTTCTCTCTCATCTTTATCAGAATATGATTGTATCATAGTCTATTGATTTGGATTAACCTTTTCATAAGGCATGTTAGCCTACACTTAACAAAGTGCGTTACATCTCAAAGTAACAATTGTCATAACACATTTCATGTGTCATCTATTCCAATTATAATGAACTTAGAACACATCATGGTATATCAGAATTGGGGATCTGGATGTGATATCTATCATGTCTTGATGTATCACTTCCCTCAACACCCTCTTCTTGATTGAGTTTATTCACTTAGATTGAATTAGGGTATCACTCATCCTAATACCTATGCACTAGATCATCACATTCATTATGCAATGTATTGGTCATGATTCATCTATTTTAGAATACACAACCATTGCCAAAGATATGGACTCACCCTTGAGTCAGGGACTATTCATATAAGGATATCCATAATCAACCCCTCTAGGTATTTCATTTGTCAATACATTAATCACTATTCCATTAATAGGAATAGGATTTCATAATTATAATTTGAGGTTCACTTAGCATCTCACAAACATATATAGATTTCACCTAGAATCACTCTTCATTAGAGTTTCATATAAAATCCTTCTATATCAGGGTTTCACCTAGTATTATGTGAAATTAAGACTTCATAACACATCACCCAGTGTTAAGGATTCACATTAGTGTTCATGGCACTTCCCTATATTAGGGTTTCATATACCTTTATCCCATTTTAGGGATTAGGGTTTACCATTCACATTCTAGTGGGGTTTCTCTTTCTTCATACCCAAATTAGGGTTAGGATATACAATTCCCATTAAATTAGAGTTTCTTACATTGTGACACTAATTTAGGGTTACATCATCACCCTAGATTATGGTTTCACTGAGCTTTTCCCTTAAATTAGGGTTTCACATAACCTTACTCTAATTTAAGATCAAGGTACATAAATCTTTTCAATGATGATTTTATGATCTCATAATATGGATCAAACCCTGATTACACATTTATTCAGTATGAGAGAAATAGGGCTTAGTAAGTAATCAATCAACTCTCCCATTCACTTTCCCTCTCATCCTCTCTAGGATGTTAACTATTCCAAGATTAATCAAGGTCAACTCTTTACTTGAGTACACAAAGCTAGGGTTAACCTTTATAATCATCATGGGTCTACATCATTAATAATCACATAGCTAATTGACTTTTGATCATATTAGATTTCCAAATGGTCTAATCAATTAAACCATCAATTATATAAGGAATTCAAAAGAATTGACCAATTAAACTTTCAATTCCACAAAGTGATCAATTGAGTTAACCATTGAAATCTTCAATTGCATTAAGTATCCAAATGGGTTCACCATATTGGACCTTCAAATGCATGAGATACTCAAATGGATTAACCATGTTGATCTTCACAATATTAATAACTTATACCCTCAATGATCTTAGTTCTCATAAATCAATTGATTGAAAACCATTTGAACAAGTTATACTTGAAATCAATTGGACAAGGTAGGTATTGAAACCTTTTGCACTTTGGGTCTCCAAACGGTTTGAGATCGTTTGGTCCCAAACGGTCTTGAGACCATTTGGACTCAAATGGTCTTGAGACCGTTTGGACCAAAACGGTCTTGAGACCGTTTGGTCCAAACCTTCTCAAAACCGCATGGACCAAAAAGGCACTTCAACACTCAATCGACTCAATGTTTCAATCCATGAACCAATTATAAATTGAACCACTAAAGCATTCATCAATTGGACCACCGAATCACCATTCAATTAGACCTTCAATTTAGGGTTTTGAACCCAATTGAACTAGGTTTGATAATCAAGAAACCATCACTTAGGGTTTGAAATCGAGGATCCATCAATGGTTGACATTGTGGAACCAAATCAATTGAAATGAATGAACTATCATCATCACATGATATGACCTGACCTCAAACGGTCTTGGATGACCACCAAACGGTCTTGAGACCGTTTGGTTGATCTCCAAACGGTCTTGAGACCGTTTTCCCATTCCATCATCAAAATCCATGACATCCAATTAGGGTTTCGGACCATTGGATCGATTATCAAATCAACACTTAGTTGCAATTCAATTAGTACCTTTGGACCTTCAAACACTTAGCCATACTTAACCCTAGACCTCCAAACGGTCTTGGGTGACCCCAAAACCGTATTTAGACCGTTCGGGTGATCCCCAAATGTTTTTGAAACCGTTTGGGTCAATCAACCCAAAACATCATCTCAATAAATTGGAAATTCAACACTTGGCCGATTAAGGTTTATACCATATGTTTGAATATTCAAATACCTAACCATACTCATCCATAGACCTCCAAACGGTCTTGGTTGACCTCCAAAAGGTCTTGATACCGTTTGGGTGATTCCCAAACGGTTTTGAAACCGTTTGGGTCAATCAACCCAAGTTTCAAACTCAATCACTTATGAAATCAGCATTCAACCCGATTAGGGTTTAGGTGATTGATGGACCTTCAACTCATGAACCAATTGGAGTTAATCAATAATAATTGATGGGTCATTAACCTAGATAATTATGAACAAGTCCCCAAACGGTCAACCCTGGTCAACATCACCAAACGGTCTTAAACCATTTGCTTCTATGCGGTTTAGTGAAACCGTTTCATTCCAAACAGTTTGAAATCGTTTGCTCCCAAAACACAAACCGTTTGGACATTTGATTGAAACCATTTGGTCTAGATATTTTGGTAGGTGTGTGCTTATTATGATTTCATCATCATCAAGCTCTAGACCCACAAAACCTGCTGTGATTTCCATGGAAATTGCATCAATCAACCAAATCATTAATTGTAAATAGAGAAATGATCATTATTTGATGGGGAATTGAATGCAATAACAAAGTTAGGGTTTCAAGTTATAAAACCTGCCTCAAATTGAGCTACAAAGCTCCAAGATCACAGCAAAAAATGTGGATGCAACTCCTTTAACTATATCAAGGGTCGTCCTCAAGCTTTGAGTGAAAAGAATTGGTTAGAATTGAAGAGGGGATCAAGTTATGAAGAATTCATGCATTGATTTTCGATTTTCACCATAGATTCAAGGTGAAAGGAGGTCAAGAACCTTAACAACTGGTTGGGAGTCGTCCTCCTGCTCCTCCCAAGCTCCTTGGTCGTTTTCCAAGCAAGGGGAAAGAAAGGAATCCAAAAAAGCCTTTGTTTTGGCTTGGAAAGGGTACTTTTATAAGAAAACTGATGAGAGAGAAAATCTTTTATAAAAGTCTATTAATTCCAAAATTGTTGGCACAACTCCCCCCTTGGTTTCTTACATGCAAAGGAATCTCTATCCCACCGAGCTCCCTTCCATTAACCAAGAATTAAGGGAAAAGAAATTAAGCACCTTAACCCTTATAATAAGAATATCCATATGTGAGTGGAAATTCTTTTCCTTATAATAATGGTGAGTGGGATTTCACCTCATTAGGATATGCTCGTGCCTTTTCAAGGCTTTAAGATCATCCACACACATATGAATCCAACCATTTTAATTTTGGTTGAAGTCCCTTTAATTAATACATTCATTTTTGCCCTAAATTGAAATAGGGTTTCAATTAGGATTAAATCTTGATTATTTTAATATCAAGATTCTCTCTCCTACAACTTAATTCAAATGAGGCACCCCTCTCATTTTCTTTGCTCTACATGATTCCAAGAAACATTAGGGACCTTATTGAAGTGGTAAATTTCATGTTGAACCCTAGGTTTTGGGTAAATTGCACAGTACACCAAAACTAGGTTTTAATGCACAAGGATTGCTTTACAAGCTTATGAAAACCATACCACTACATAATATTCATTCTTATGATGTCTCAGAATCAGAGGAACATTTTATCATGTGCAATTTTCAAGTTAACCCCTCAACTTGGGTAATTTGCACTTTAGTCCAAATTAAGCAAACATCGCTTCAACATTGTTCAAACAGGACCAAAATTGAAACATAAGTTTCTCATGAGCCCTTATTACTTTTCCCAAGATAAGATTAAGAATCTACTCAACTTTATTAGGCAAAAATCTAGGGTTAACTCATAACCCAGGTCTGGGATGTTACAAATTATAAACCCCTAACAAGGATTTCGTCCCCGAAATCCCAAGAAAAAGGAGGGACATATTGTTCATTAATCATGCCCTCAAGTCTCCACATATCATCTTAATGTTATGGAGATACCATGGATCTGCAATTCACACGAAGTTACTTTCATTAATTCCACCTTATCACTATTTATGTTTATGCAGAGCATAAACCCCTAACATATGATGTCCATATTATTGAAAGGAAGAAGCATAAAAGAACATACTTCTATCATCACCCAAGAATATTTACCAAAAGAGAAACATACATATATCTAACATAGATAATTCACTCAGCAATCCTTTATTTGTTTGGGAAAGTTCACTAAGCAATTAATTTAGAAATATTCACTGAGAAGGTTCACTAAGCAGTTTGTTTTGGAAAAATTCACTAAGTAAGTTCACTAAGTATGTTCACTGAGTAATTTGTTTTGAAGATATTCACTAAGAAAATTCACTGAGTATGTTCACTAAGTATTTTGTTCTGAAGATATTCACTGAGCAAATTCGATGAGTATGTTCACTAAGTATTTTGTTTTGAAAATATTCATTGAGCAAATTCACTGAGTATGTTCACTAAGTATTTTGTTTTGAAAGTATTCACTGAGCAAATTCATTGAGTATGTTCACTAAGTATTTTGTTTTGAAAGTATTCACTTAGGAAGTTTACTGAGAATATTCACTAAGTATGTTGTTTGAAAGTATTCACTAAGGAAGTTCACTGAGAATATTCACTAAGTATGTTCACTAAGTAGTTTGTTTTGGAAAAATTCACTGAGAAGGTTCACTGAGTATGTTCACTAAGTATGTTGTTTTGAAAATATTCACTGAGAAAGTTCACTGAGTATGTTCACTAAGTATGTTCACTAAGAATGTTCACTACGTAATCTATTTGGAATTTTTCACTTAGCTCTTCCTATTTAATTTCATTATACTCTCTAGATTGTTTCAGAATGACTACTTGATCAGAGTAATAAAAAAGATAACAATCTAAGAGTTTCATACTTACCTTATCTACAATAATCATATACCTGGCCAGGGTATACAAGTATTGAGATTAGGTAGTATGCACTTTATTTACTATCATATTCCTCACTTTTTATATCATTATACACACAGGAGTTTTCATTCTTGAATTTTCTTTAAGCATTACTTCTATATCTCATCTTTCAACACACAGATAAGGGAGATTATAAAACATTTTAAGGAACACTGAGTAAGATATAAGTTCTCATCTCCCTTGTGTCCTTATAGGACTGGTGAAAGGAAGTAAAAAAACAACCACTTTCATATCTTTAACACATAGAATCATGATATGAAGTATCAAAACAAAATTAGTTCATCTGACCTGTCTGGGACGTCTGTCCACGTCCTCTATTGTTACTAAAAAATTGCCTCCTTTGTGAGCCTTGCTGAATGCCCTTGAGGTTGAGTCATCCTCATATTCCCATCTGGACAATCCTTTGCCAGATGTCCCGGTTGTCTACATTGGTAATAGATCCTGGA